>CAWUFW010000186.1:5065000-5443534 GCA_963921515.1 Calotriton arnoldi
GGTCGGACTAATGGTAAGAGATATGCCTTAGTGTTAATTAACTATTCTTCCAAATGAGCAGAAGTAGAGTGGTTGTCAATTCCCAATTCTACATCAGTTATTTCATTTCACAAAAATGTCTCCAAAGAGAATGATTACCATGTTCCATCACCAGTGACAATGGTGCACAATTTGTTTTGATTACATTTTCCGACTTATTAACTAAACATGGGGTAAAATATTCCAGCATCGCTTTATACTCTCCCAACTTGATCAGTCTGTTCGAGAGATTCAACGGGATCATTGTGGAAGGAGTACAGTTAGCTGGAAGCTGGTTTGATTTGTGGAGAAACATTTCCAAGTTAGTATGGTCTTATTGTTGTATGGTCATAGCACCCCCGGGTTTACTCCCTTTCGAAAGTTCTGGGCAAAATCACATAAGGGGTTGAGTCCTTCTTGGCTTAAGGGAGATTTACGTTCTTGCTCTCAGAAATAAATGCATGCTCAGGCCAAACAGAATGTGGCCAAAGCTCAAGATTAAACGAATAAAAATACCCCATCTCTGTATAAGAACAATTTCAAGGATGAGGATTTTGTAAAGATCAATAAAGTCCACTTTTGTGGCAAAAAGTGACTCTCAATTTTCAAAAATTGTCCATGCAAGCAAACCTTCAGCCTGTCTGAATAATGGATCGTGATGGGAACTTTTCAGATTAGCTAAGGTTAAATGTAAATTTAGGTGATAATTTGAGGAAATGTGATTTGAACCTGACTTTGCAAATATCAAGGCCAGTGGGCAATATCAACATGTTCTGGATGGTTCCAATACTTTTCTAGAAAATCCTTCTGATGAAGTGGATTCACATAGTAATTGTCTAATTCATATACTAACTTAATCTTGGACCATCAGAGGTACACATTTACCGAAACGTTAGAATGACTATATTGTTCATCATGTATAAATGTCATGTTTTTCTCAACTATTTTGCATTAATCTTCATTTTTTGTTTTCTTTCTCTTTTCTTCTCCTTTGTTTTTGGATTTTCTATTCTTCATTGGTTTGTGAGAGAGATGTGTAGATGCAAATAGATGTTTTGCACTGTGTGGTGCTCCTTGTGTGTTGGACACCACACTGCATGGTATTCATAGCATGGTCTATGTTCTGGGGTAGGTACTCTATAGGTGTCGGTTAAGAGCGTCAGTTGTAAAGCTGCTCTTGGCACACAAATTGCTCCGGTGAGCTCTGGAGAACAAGTTACTTATCTTTGTTAACACTCTTTGGGGTAGAGACGCTAACCGCAAATTGAGAAATCTTTTTGAATATTCTCCAAACACCACGTTGGATCCGGACACTTTTGAGCAGCACTTCTGTGCGCTAGTAGATGCTCCAGAAATAGCGTGTACTACAGGTGTCACTCCTGTACGCAGACATCAGTTGCTTTTGAGGCTGACTGTCCCCCAGACTCAGAGCTTCAACAGCAAATTGGCTTTGACCAGTGTGCAGATTTCTAGGCTTGGGATATTATTAAAGAGTAGAGCCCAATTCACAAAATGGGGAGGAAGGGAGGGTCACTGAGAAATCTGCTTTTAGATAGTCTCTAATGAAAAGAGCGGTACTTATAGTTTGTAACTTGTTCTTCTGAAAAAAACGTCTAACCGCAGATTCCTCACCTCTTGAATAGATCCCAGAGCAGTACCTATTAGGACGTGGGTCTGTGAAGTGGTTCAAACCAAAAAGTCCTATGGGACTGGGAGCCAAATGCCCCTCTCAGCAAACCTGGCGGGCCAGACTGTAGTGCTTAGTGAACATGCGGAGAGACGCCCAAGTAGCCACCTGGCAGTTGTCCAGGACAGGAACTCTGCATGCCAATGTATTGGGTGCAGCTTTGGCCCTAGTGGAATGGGCTCGCAGACCTTCTGGAGGTAGCCTTTTGGCCAATGCGTAGCAGATCTTGATGAAGAGGATGATCCAATGGGAGATGGTCCTCTTTTGTACAGCCTTGCCATTTTTCTCCCCTATGATCCCAACAAAGAACTGATAGTCCACCCACTGTTCTTTGGTACGATTGATGTAGAAGCTCAGCACTCTTTTAGGGTCCAAGTAATGGAGTGTCTCCTCCTCCTTAAAAGGATGAGGCCAAGAACAAAACGCCAGCAGGGCGATGGTTTGACCCAAAGTGGAACAGAATCACATCCCTGGGAAAAATGATGCTTGTGTCCGCAAAAGCAGTTTGTCTGGGAAGAAGGTGGTGTACAGCGGTTTAATATGAAGAGCATGAAGCTCACTCACCACGCGAGATGATGGTGAAAAGGAACACCGTCTTGAAGGTGAGGAACTGCAAGGGACAGCAGTGCAGCGGCTCAGATGATGTGCACATCAAATATGTGAGGACCAATTTAAGGTCCCATTGAGAAATGACAAGGGAAAGGGAGGAAAAAGGTTTGGACAAGGTTAAAAAACGCATAAAAACCAGTCAATTAAATAATGAAGGCTGGTCCAGCAACTGTAAAAAAGGCCAAACGAGCTGATAGGTACCCCATAATAGTGCCTAAAGAAAAAGATTGCTGAGTAAGAGACAAAATAATCAACAGAAAGCCAGATAACTTGGCTCGAAGATGGCCAATCTGGCATGTGCTGCATAAAACCACAAATTTGCCCCAATGACAGACACATTTTTTGTCGAAAGATGCCTAGCTGCCAAGATGACATCAACTACCTTCGGAGGAAGATTGATGGGGTTCAGTTATCGCCACTCAATCTCCATACATGAAGGTGGCGATTGTGAATGCCCGGGTGCAGAACCTGCCCTGTTGTGAGGACAGCGGGTCCTCCCAGAGTGATAGCCTGATTGGAGGACAAATGCTCAAGACCAGATGTTCTGGATAGCATAGTCTCCGTACCCACTGGGATGACTTGGACCTGGTTGTTCCTGATCTTTTTCAGAACTGGGGCAGGGGTGGTATTAGCAGAAATGCGCACAGGTGTCCCGAGTTCCACTCTAGGCAAGAACACAGCACCATGTGAGGGATGTCTTGGAAATTCAACTCACAGAGCTGGTGATATTGTGCAATCTCTGCAGTGGCAAATAGATTGAGCCAAGGTTCTACCTATTTGTGGATGAGACCTTGCAACACCTCTAAGTATAACTTCCACTTGTGATCCACTAGGTGTTGACAGCTGTGCTCGTCCACTCTGGTGTTCAAAGATCCTTTCAGGTGGTTCACCACCAGGAAGATCCCTTGATGGTCCAGCCATTTACAGATATGTAGTGCCTGCTGGCACATGATCGAGGACTCTACACAACCTTCTTGTTGCAATACAACATGGCAGTGGTGTTGTTGGTAAACACCTGCACCAGCCTACCTTTGCTGGATGTAAAGAAGGCTTTCAATGCCAAATAGGTGGCCGAAGCTCCAGTAGGTTGATATAGAGCTGGGCCTCTGCCGGAGATCAGATGCCTCTGATCTCCACATGTCCCTGAAGGTCACCAGAACCCAGAAGCGGTGCATCAGTCACTGCTGTCAGCTTTGGGTGGGGAAGGGAGCATAGTCTGCTGCTGACCCAATAGTGGTCCAACAACCAGCACTGCAGATCTTTTGCAATCTAATCCGAAATCTGGACATGGTCTGAGAGGTTCAGCTGATGTTCAGATCCCACTACAAAGCCTGCATATGCCACCAGGTGCATTTGACCAGCAGGATGCAGGAGGTGATCAGTCCCAGTAGCCTCAGAGTCGACCTTACTGAAATACAGGACAGAGGCTAAAAAAAGGCTCATAGCCTGCAAGTCTTACACTCTCCGTTCTGGGGGGAAATGCAAGAAATCAAATCGTGTAGGTACTGTTGGGAGCATTCTGCATCAGTGCCAGGCAGGGAGGAGCAAACAGTGTCATTTGTTCATTTTCTAAACATACCCCTAACTTCATATTCTCCTGCACTGCCAGAACTATTGAGACTATTAAAAACTATTGGAGACTTACAGCTCTTGTCTCCGATCTCTAGTAGGGTCTAGGCAGGAGGGCATTATTGGACATTATTGGATATAATTGAAAACAGATTGGGGGAGTCTGGATGCCTGGATGTGTGATAGAGGCGGCGGCCCGCAAGACCAAGGGGAGGAGGTAAATGGAGTCTCTAGGACTTTAGCAATGAATGCATTCACTGCCACTACTGCTATTGCTACTGTCTTTTGACTGCCTATTGACTGCCATTGTTATTTCTTGTCACTACAGCATTACACAGGTCATATTACCACATCGAGTTTTATGCTACCTTTAACATCAGCTTTTACACCAGTTTCTACACCAGCCTTGAAACTATTGGCATCACTGCTACTCCATGCTTACCTTGCCTCTTGAAGCTCCAGCACATAGGCCCTCTGTGTGCAGAGAAAGGAAGGGGGGGCAGAAAGCTGATAACCACCCCATACACCACAGACTACACCTCCTGCCTCTACCCTTGAGGTACGGGGGGCTTTTGGGATGCTGGGGGGACCATATTTAAGGTTGGAGCTGGATCCTAACACAGCTCGTGCCCCTGATCATACGATCCTATAACATTTTCAAAGTGGCCTCCTTTACATCTCTACATTTCTACATACATTTGCATGGAAACAAGAGCTATGGGAAAAAAAAAGTTACATACTGGCGCTCCTCCAACCCATTTTAACACCACTATGGACGCTTTCCTGCAGCGTGCCATAGGGATCATTAATAAGGAGATTGAGTTGGCTGAACATAGCCTTTCCCTCTCATCCTCCATATCACCACCCCTGGGGACTCTTACCACTCAGGGTCGAGGGTCTAGGGAGATGCCTCCTGCCTTAATTGTAGAGGTCATGGAGGGGCATTTTTCAGCATTACAAACTGCATCTATAGAAGACCTCACTTGCTACCTAGGCCCCAGAAGACACCTGTCCCTCTAGAGCCAAAAGTTATGGTGGGGGGGGCGTGGCCAGCCAACACCCAAGATGGCCGCAACGGAGTAGAGCTCTGATCGCCACCTAATTGAATTTCCCCCACATCCGTTAAAAACATCTGTTCAGCCCACCACTTTCAAGGACCTGGCACAATCAGTTTGCCTGTCCCGAGATACCGGTGCCAAGACTGCGGGCCGTGAGGAGGAGGGAGTTCCGGCCGTGACGCCGCTCAGCGCCCTGCTGCGCTACCCCGGCTGATTAGACGCGGGCACATAGGCCCTGGAGTGTGTCCCCATCGAGCACCCCCACCCATCTCCGGCCTGCAGAATACCCCGGCTCCACGTGGGTCTTCTTCACAAGTCTCCTGAGGAATTCCAAGGGGCTCCCGGCTGTTAGCGGGTGAGTCGGCGCGCCGGGTGTGCTCCGGTACGCGCGTGCGGCTTTGGAGCTCCTCCCGCATCGCCGGCGCTACTCCGGTGGTCGAGGTGGGGGGTGAGGGACGATACGGATTCCCCCCCCCCCCTCAGTACTTCCACTATATTGTGCACAAGGCACCTGGAATAATTGGCCATTCTTCCACTCGACGGCCCAGTTTTGCAGCTCCTCATTGCGCCCCTCCCCCATGGTGGACAGCAAGCCCGCGTGAGGCCTCATTGAAGAGAATACAAGGTGGATGCATGCTGAGGGATTGCTGCCTTCATGACCACCATATCTCCCGGGGGTCAGTGAGCACACTGTTGGTCCTGGTGCTGCATGGGTGATCAAGGGCTTTTCTACCAAGACCACAAGAGCACTGCAAGACCGTGCACAAGTGACTGATGGCGAGAGGCCGAAAGCGCAGCCGTCGTGGTGTGCGAGTGGGGGGGGCCACGTCATTAAAGTTGGACACAGATCTCTGAGGCCCCTGCTGCAGTAGAGCACTACTGGTGTTTGGTGCTGGAGCACGGTGCATTCATAGTTTCTCCGGGTTATTGGTCTCATCTACCCCCTGCGTCTGGGCCTCTGCTACCCTTCGTATCTGGGGTCTTAACCCGACATCTGGCCCCGACGGAATGGCCACCGCTAAGTGTTCCAGGCAGACCCACCTGTTGAAGTTGGCAAAATTTGCTCACTCAAAGCCTTATGTTGCGGATGGGAAGCACGACGAGCTTGAAGCAAAGCAGCAAACCGACGAGGGGGCCCCGACGCTGGTGGATGTCATGGAAGCCATTCAGGGGGTCCGTTCGGCGCTGCAACAAAAGATAGACACGGTGTCGACTGAAGTCACCCTCATACGCGCCGACCTCTGCAATATGGGAGAAAGAGTCAAGGCAACCGAAGATTCAGTCTCAACGCTCCAAAACTCAACGAAAACGCTCGAGACGACGGTCAAACGACTACAGGCCACAACATCGGACCTTGAAGCTAAGCTGGAGGATTATGAAGGGCGCACACGTAGAAATAACGTGCAAATTTTGGGGGTTGCCGAAAGGGCAGAGGGGCGAGCCACTGACCTTTTTGTCGAGGACTTAATTCAGTACCAACTACAACCTCGGACCCTCTCACAACACTTTTCGGTGGAGCGTGCTCACAGAGTGCCTGGGGGCCCCCCCGAGGCCAGGCGCTCCACCGCGTCCCATACTGGCGAGGATATTCAATTTCCGGGACAGAGACATCATCCTCCAAACGGCAAGGGCCACCCCACCACTCAAATTTGAGAACTCAACCATTACATTCTTTCCTGACTTCACCTACAAGGTACAACAGAAGCGCAGATCCTTTCTGGAAGTAAAGCGGGCGCTCCGTGGTCACAACCTGAAGTACGCGATGCTCTTTCCGGCCAAGCTGTGAGTGCAGTCGGAGGGGAAGTCGTGGTTTTTCCAGACTCCGGAGGAAACCTGGGACTGGCTGGAAAGTTGGCGATCCTCCGGAACACAGTCGTTCCTCTCCCAGTCAAATGCAGAGACAAGACGGCCGTTTGGAGAGGGCTGACCCGAGGTGAAGGTGTTTGATCATCCATCGGATTCAACCTACAGCTGTGGCCCGACCTACCTCTTACGAACAGTGGGGACCCTCGATGTGTTGTAGGGATTATGTGTAGCGGCCGGCCCCAAGATGGCAGGGGTGACTATAATCTGAGAATGAATGTTTGATGTTTGAATCTTTCTTCCACTTATAGTATTTGTGTTAAACAGCCGTCGCTATCATGGTACTAGACCCACTGCTATGTGCTACTGTTGAGGGTGGGACTGCTAACTGTGGTTATATAAGTTCCACGTCGGGTATAGTTTACTGTTCATAACGCGCCATATTCTGGGCTCACATTGTTGTTCTCATGGGGGAAGGAGGCTATATTCTTGGGTAGTCTCGGCTGTGTAGCGTTCCCCTTCACATAGTATACTTGTTTTGGGTACACAGGCGCTCTGCAAAATTGGGGGGTGGGCAGTTCTACGTCCATGTTGCAGGGAGGCAGGGTGGGGGTAGGTTCCAGGGAGTTTTGATGGGTTTCGTTGAAGCTTTATAGTGTGTGTTCTGTGCAGTCTAACAGATGGTGTCTCCTTCAATGCACCATGGGTCGTCAGCAATGTGATTAATAGTCTTCCAAAGACCATATGTGCAATGTGTCAAACGCTGCCTCTCATAGGGGAAGATAAGATGGATCTTGATTATTGCTGATCTGTGGTCCTTCGTGAGGGAGGGCCCCTTGACCCACGTGTAAATGAGTGTTGATCATAACGCGGCTCTGCCATTGGGCCGCCTTAAATTACTCTCTTGGAATGTAAACGGCTTGGGAGATCGAATTAAGCGGGGAATAGTATTGCAATATATGAAATGACAGGCCCCTGACCTCGTGCTACTCCAAGAAACACATATCCAGGTTACCTTCTACTGCGCACTCAATAGATGGGGATATAAGTTGGTGGCACATGCCGGTTATGCTAGGGGATCCAGGGGGGTGGGTATTCTGGCACGCATTTCCCTCCCCTTCCAGATACACAAGGTTACTCGTGACCCACTTGGCAGATTTGTGTCAGCCTTGGGGCAGTGGGAGGGTAGGTCCCTTAATGTGACTTCCCTATACGTGCCCCCCCAGACTTCACTCCTCCACTTTGACTGACCTGGGCCCGCATATGTTGAGCCTGCCTGAGGGTGATGTATTCGTGGGGGGAGACTGTAATGCAGCCCTGAATGGAGATTTGGACCGACTACCGCCCAGACGAGGGGAACCACCAGGGAAGCTATTGGTAGATTTCCTTGGGGCCTTGGGCCTGATAGATATATGGAGGATATGCAACCCCACATCCAAGCAATATACTTTCCACTCCGGGGTACACAGGAGTATGTCCCGCATAGACTATCTCTTCTGCAAAGCCACCCAGCTCCCCATGTTCAGCGAGATCTCCTTCCTTCCCAGGGGCATCTCGGATCATTCCCCGATTGTGACATACTATGGTGGCGTTCCACCCCCCACACGTCACAAAATGGTTCTTAACCCTTAGTACCTTAGGGTGCCGACGATAAGAGACAAACTGACAGAGGCCACCAAAAACTATTTTGCCGAAAACGACGGTTCTGTTGACTCAGACGTAACGTTATAGGAGGCATATAAGATGGTGATCCGGGGTTGCGGGGTGGCGGCAGTAACGGGTCATAGAAAAGAAAAACTGAACCAACTGGAGGAGATAGAAAAAGAGGTCGCCCTTCTCGAAAGCGGTTTGGTGGCATCAGGCTCACCAGATACCACACACAAATTATCTATAAAGCAGAAGGAGTACAGAGACATCGCGGAGGATGCAGCTAGGGCCCATTATCGAGCCACTCAACATCGTGTTTACGATATTGGTGATAAGGCCAGTAAGTTGTTAGCGCGGCTTGACAAGAGGGAGATGGCCAACGGATGGGTGGCTGAGATCATAGACCAGGGAGGCGCGAAGCTACAGGAGAGAGCTGGGATTACAAGGGCATTCGTCGACCATTTCAAGCGGGTTTACACCGCTACGCTGACATCCACCCCGGGAGCGGCGGCGGAGTTGCTGGCCACTCTGCCTCTGCCCGTTTTGGATTCCCAAGATGTAAAAGATCTCAACGCTGCCTTGACAACTGAGGTGTCTAAAGCGATTGGCGCACTGCAGTCCGGAAAGCCATGGCCCCAGTGGCCTCCCAATTGAACTTTACAAAACCAACGCCTCTACGATTGCCCCATTCCTCGTGCGAATGTATGAGGAGAGCATAACTAGGGGTGTCTTGCCTGAAACGCAGAGACTAGCGAATATTGTAGTCGTACACAAAAAGGGTAAACCCCCCCCGAGCAATGTAGCTCGTACAGACCTATTTCCCTACTAGATCCAGAAGTCAAATTTCTAGCTAAAACTCTGGCTTTGCGTCTCTCGCCTTATCTTCACAAATTGATACACCCGGACCAATCCGGCTATATGCCCGCTAGGAACACCGCGCTGAATCTCCGCCTCCTTTTCGGAGTCTTGGGTAGGGCCTCCACCATACAAGAGGACTCAGTGATTATGTCCTTAGATGCCAAAATGGCTTTTGATATGATAGTGGCCCTTCTTATTTGGCGCACTTAAAAGATACGGGTTTGGGGACCGGTTTCTATCCTGGGTACGTCTTCTTTATTCTAGGCCCCTAGCTCGGATTGAGGTTGAATGGAGGTCGATCAGCAATCTTTGAATTGGGGAAGGGTACGAGTTAGGGCTGCCCCCTTTCGCCTCTGCTCTTTGCATTGGCTCTTGAGCCTCTGGCTCTCTGGATTAGGGGGGACCCCCTTATTAGGGGTCTCAATTGGGCTGTAGATTGGATGGATAAATTTTTCCCTCTACGCCGGCGACATCTTACTCTACTTGGCCAGACCCCGGTTTTCTGTTCACCGGGTATTGCATATTTTTGCCCTCTTTCAAAAATACTCCGGTTACACTATTAATTGGGATAAATCATTGATCTTCCTTTTGAGCGGGGACCGCCCGACTCTACCAGCTGGTTGCGAAGCCAAAATAGTTACAGCCGGCTTTCAGTATCTAGGTATATATATATATCTGAAAGAGACACGTTAGTGACAGATTCCTTACCTTAGAATATCCCCAGGCGTCAGGCTGGATCCGGAAAGTTTTTGCGTAGCAGTACCCTTGCGCGTCGGTAGGCGGCGTCGTGCGGCTCCGCGTCCGTCGTCGGCGTCGTGATCGCCGGGATGACGTCGCAGGCAGTACTTAGACGCCGCCCCTGCGCGCTGATGTCAGTTCTTCTTTTTCCGCGCCAGTAAGCGCAGATCCGGGAAGAGCAGTGCCCTAGTCAATTTTTGACAAAATTTTGGGGTGATTTTTTCACTGTTTCTTTTCGAGTCTTCTCGACTCCTAGGTGTCGGTAGGGATGCCCGGCTTCAAGCCATGCGACGCCTGTGGTCGAATGATGTCGATCACAGACCCGCACTTAGAGTGTCTCTACTGTCTCGGCCGAGACCACGACACAAAGTCGTGCCCTGACTGCCGGGCCTTACACCCGAAGGCTTTGCGGAGCGGTCTCAAAGCTCCTCGAGGTCCGGCAGTCGGCTCCGCGCCGCACCAAGCCCCGGTCCCGTGAGAGGTTGAGGGCCCGGTCGCGGAGCCCCCGCCGGTCGGAGTCCAAGTCTTCGCACTCCTCGGGTAAGTCGAAGCACAAAAAGTCTAAGAAGCACCATCGCTCTAAGACTTCGCCTCGCCGGTCTCGCGACTCGGCTGAGGCCCCTGTCGGCACCGTCCCCGCCCCTACGGATGTGCCTGTGGCTCCGCCCCCACATTACCCGTCCTTCCCGGGTTCGGGGGCGACTCCGGCCGAGATACAGGAATTCCTGTCGGCCATGGCCCGCCTCTTCGGGCCTCAAGGTCCCCTCCCGGTGCGCCTTCGGGCCCTGATGGGGTTGCTCCGGCGTCGCCGACGACTCCGGTCCCGGCGTCGCCTGTCCCGCCAGCCTTGATCCCGGCCCCGGCCTCGATCCGGCTCCGGTGGTACCGCAACCCCAATCGGCGCCCGGTTGACCTAACCACGCTCCGCCAGCGCCCGATCTCCCGGTGCCGTTCCCCACGCCGCCCGGGGCTCCGGGCGGCGTCGTTCCCGGTTCTCTCCGGTTCCGGACATGGAGCCGGGACCGACGTCGCTCGACGCCGGCTCAGCGCCGATGAGACCTTGGGTCCCAGATGTCCCTCCTCCTCCATATTTTACACCAGAGGAGGACCAGGAGAGCTGGGAGGGTCGGAAAGACCCTCTCACACAGCAGTGTGAGTATGATGAGGACTGGGCAGAGGAACTTGGGGATGCCAGTGGTCTCAGACACTTCCCCTGACACTGGCATGCTGTCTCCTCCCGTGGCTACGGAGGAGGGAGCAAATTTCGCAACGGTGTTGCATAGAGCAGCTGGAGCCTTGCACCTCCAATTGTCTACTGTGGCTGTCAGGACTAATCTCCTGACGGAAGTGCTTCAGCCGGCAGCTTCCTCCACGGAGACTGTGCTGCCGTTTAATGATGCACTGTCTGAGCGTTCTTTTGGGCACCTGGTCCAAGCCCACCACAGGGGCTCCTGTGGATAGGAACGTGGCCCGACGCCATCGCCCTGCTCCGGGCGACCCCTTGTTTCTCTCTCAACATCCCACCCCGAGAGCTTGGTTGTCCAAGCCTCTGCCTCCCAAACCGCCTTCCCTACCGCCCCTCCGGATAGGGAATCCAAACACCTGGACCAGTTTGGGAAGAAGGCTTTTTCTTCCTCCAGTGCTGGCTTGCGGTCCGTCAACACCGCTTGCCTTTTGGGCCGATATACCCACTCCTGTGGGATTCGGTGGCGACTGTTTTGCCCCAGTGTTCTGAGGAGGTCCAGACACTGCTTACCCGCACCATTGCGGAAGGTAGAGATGCGGCTAAATACACCATACGTTGTGGCCTTGTTACCGCGGACTCGCTGGGCAGATCGCTTGCAACGACGGTGGCGCTGCGTCGCCACGCCTGGCTGAGAACAACTGGTTTCTCGGGTGATGTCCAGAATACACTCATGGACATGCCCTTTGATGGAGTCGGTCTTTTTGGTTCAAAGGCAGACCATGCGCTGGAGCGTTTTAAGGACTCACGGGCTACTGCCAAGTCCCTGGGCCTTTCTGTTGTGCGCCCTCTGCTAACCTCTGCTTTTCGCCCCTTTCGTGGCCACGGAAGGGGCGCCCAGTCACGTCCACTGCCCAGCCACCGGCCCGCGCAGGAAGCGTCTCCGCGTGGCCGAGGGCGTGGCTACCGCCCGTGGCGGTTCGGGCAACCAGCGTGCGGTTCAGGCCACCAACTCCGCCCCGTCCGCGGCCTCCAAGCCCTCCTAGTCCTTCCTCTTCAGGTGCACAGCACGCCAGTAGGGGCAGGGTCCGCCATCACCTTCACCACTGGCGTCCCATCACCTCGGACAGGTGGGTCTTGGACATTGTCCGGAAGGGGCTACTCCCTCCCCTTCGAGACCACCCCCAGCCATGCCACCTCAATTCCACCGCATGTCAGGGGATCACTTGGTGCTTCTGCAGAAGGAGTCACGGCCCTCTTGGCCAAGAGGGCCATCGAGCATGTTCCGACCGCAGAAGTAGGACGTGGCTGCTACTCCCACTACTTTCTGGTGCCCAAAAAGGACAAGGAGGACATGCGTCCTATCTTGGACCTCCGGAACGTCAATCGCTTCCTCCGGAAGGAGAAGTTCAAGATGCTCACCCTAGCTCAGGTCTTGACTGCCCTCGACCCTGGAGACTGGTTGGTAGCGTTGGACTTGCAGGACGCTTATTTTCACATCCCCGTCCTGCCGGCCCACCGGCGTTACCTTCGGTTCACGGTAGGCCTCGAGCATTTTCAGTTCACCGTGCTCCCCTTTGGCCTTGCAAGTGCCCCTCGGGTGTTCACGAAAGTGATGGCGGTGATCGCAGCTCATCTGCGCCGGGCAGGGGTTCCAGTCTTCCCCTACCTCGACGACTGGCTGCTGAAGGCGGGCTCGTCCCAGGCAGTCGTCTCCCACCTCCAGACTACGGCCGAACTCCTGCACTCGCTGGGGTTCTCCATCAATGTGCCGAAGTCGCATCTGATTCCTTCTCCACCAGCTCCTTTTCATCGGAGCAGTTCTGGACACGACGCAGTTTCGGGCCTATCCTCCCGAACGGCGAGTCCGGGATATTCAGGCTATGATTCCGATCTTTCAGCCTTTATCCTGGGTTTCGGTACGGATGACCCTGAGGCTGCTGGGCCTCATGGCCTCCTGCATCCTGCTGGTTGATCATGCCAGATGGCATATGCGGGCTCTGCAGTGGGACCTGAAGTTCCAGTGGGCGCAGAACCAGGGCAACCGTTCAGATCTCGGAGGGGACTGCAAGACAGTTGCAGTGGTGGCTCTCGAACCGGCAATGGGTCATGGGCAGATCACTCTCCCTTCCCCAGCCAGAGCACACAGTTGTGACGGACGCGTCCCTTCTGGGATGGGGTGGTCACATGGGAGAGGCGGAGATCAGAGGCCTCTGGTCTCCGAGCGGAGTCCCGGCTCCATATCAACATTCTGGAGCTCCGGGCGATCCGACTTGCACTCAAGGCATTCCTTCCCTCTGTCAAAGGGAAGGTAGTGCAGGTGTTCACAGACAACACCACCGCCATGTGGTACTGCAACAAGCAAGGCGGGGTGGGGTTGTGGACTCTATGTCAGGAGGCTCTGCGCCTCTGGACATGGCTGGAACATCAGGGCATTTTCCTGATGGTTCCAACACCTGGCAGGTTCCCTGAATGCCAGGGCGGGACGAACTCAGCCACAGGTGCATGATGGATCACGAATGGCGTCTTCACTCGGAAGTGGCGCAAGGACTCTTTCTACAGTGGGGAGAGCCTTGGTTAGATCTATTCGCCACCGAAGAGAACGCGCAATGTCATCAGTTCTGCGCGTTGGAATTTCCAAGGCAGCACTCGCTCGGCGACGCTTTTCATCGCGAGTGGAGTTGCGGTCTGTTATGCGCTTTTCCGCCTATACCACTTCTACCCAGAGTGTTGAAGAAGATTCGGCGCGACCGGGCCCAAGTCATCCTTGTGGCTCCGGACTGGGCTCGAAGAGTTTGGTATCCCGAGCTACTCAGTATGAGCGTCGATTCCCCGATCCGTCTGCCTCTTCGGGAGGATCTTCTGTCGCAGCAGCGGGGACGGTCCTCCACCCGAACCTGTCCAGCCTCCACCTGCTTGCGTGGAGATTGAGCGGCGGCAGTTGATTCCTTTCGACTTGCCTCCCGAAGTTTGTGATGTGATTCTGGCAGCCAGGCGTCCCTCCACTAAGGTGGTATACGCCTGCAGGTGGAACAAGTTTGTGGCGTGGTGCACAGCAAAGGCTGTGAATCCCCTTTCTGCCCCTCTTTCTGAGGTTCTTCTGTTCCTTCTTTCCCTGGCCCAACAGGGTTCTGCCCTGGGTACCATCAAGGGCTATCTTTGTGCCATCTCGGCCTTCCTCAGGCTTCCTGATCAGCCCTCCCTTTTCAAGTCCCCTGTTGTTAACAGGTTTCTAAAAGGCATTACACACCTCTTCCCTCCTGTTCCGTTTGTGATGCCTCAGTGGGACTTGAACTTGGTTCTTACCTTTCTTATGTGGGCTCCCTTTGAGCCTCTCCATAACTGTCCTCTTCGTCTTCTCACTCTGAAGACAGCCTTTCTGGTGGCCATCACCTCCGCTCGGCGGGTGAGTGAGTTTCAGGCTCTATCATGCAAACCTCCCTTTCTGTCTGTCCATCCAGACAAGGTTGTTCTTATGACGCGTCCGTCCTTCTTGCCAAAGGTGGTTACTGCCTTCCACATTGGGCAGACCATCACTTTGCCCACCTTCTTTCCGCCTCCGCATCCTTCCAGAGAGGCTCCACCGTCTGGACCCAAAACGTGCGCTTTCCTTTTATATCAACCGCACACAACACTTCCGGGTGGATGACCAGCTCTTTGTTGGCTACGTGGGCGCCAAAAAAGGTCGGGCGGTGCACAAGAGAACCATCTCCCGCTGGGTAACCTTGTGTATCAAAGCCTGCTATTCTTTGGCTAAGAAGGAGCCTCCTGTTGGGCTGCGTGCCCATTCCACCAGGGCAACGGCTGCTACCACGGCTTTAGGCCGCGGTGTTCCGCTGCAGGATATCTGTCAGGCAGCTACGTGGGCCTCGCTGCCCACGTTTACAAAGCATTACTGCCTTGACAGTCAGGTCCGGAGGGACGGCTTCTTTGGCCGTTCTGTCCTCCGGGACTTCCTTGTCTGATCTTTGTTCGCAGACCCACCACCGGGGTTGGTATTGCTGGGGTATCTATTCTAAGGTAAGGAATCTGTCACTAACGTGTCTCTTTCAGATGCACAAGTTACTAACTTATGTAACGATCTATCTGTAAGAGACAGTAGTTAGTGACAGATTCCTTACCGCCCACCCATCCTCCCCATTCTGCGAACTGATTTCTAGGGTTAAGGACATCCCTTTCAGGGCCCTAGTATTTTTCAGACACCTATGTCAGCTTCTTGCATGGCTCTGCGTTCCTGGCGCGGAAAGTCGTGTACAGAACTGACGCTCAGCGCCGCAGGGCGGCGTCTAAGTACTGCCCGCGACGTCATCCCGGCGATCACAACACCGGACGACGGACGCGGAGCCGCACGACGCCGCCTACCGACGCGTCAAAGGGTACTGCTACGCAAAATGCTTTCCGGATCCAGCCTGACGCCTGGGGATATTCTAAGGTAAGGAATCTGTCACTAACTACTGTCTCTTACAGATATATCGTTACACAAGTTAGTAACTTGTGCCACAATCAACTCTACAGTTTTCCATGATTGGAATCTCGTACCTCCCCTGCGTCGCCTTCGAGCTGACGTGCAACACTGGAAAACACTACCTCTTACACTATTAGGCAGAGCTGCCCTCTTTAAGATGATACAACAAAAAACAATGTCTCAACTGGAGGATAATTAAAAGAGGTCAATTTAAAACAGTGAAATAAATCACAAAGAGAAAGGGGGAAAGGGAAGGGAGACCACAACGTGAGAGTAGGGTGAAGTAAATTAAACTATAATTCCGTAAGTAGTTTAATAAGCACTACAGTACATCATTATACAATGACCATGACACACAACGTGAGCACTGGGCGTGCTAGTGAAGGTGGACGGCGCAGTGACATAAGTGTGCAAAAAAACAGCGTGAACGGCGAAAATAAGTAAATTAAAGGTGGTCAAAAAAATGCAGAATATATACAGTTTATATATACAAGATAGTCAGAAAATTAAATTTGACCACAATAACGCCTGTGTTCTAGGCTGGATAGTCGACGGCGTTTCAACCTGAATGATTGCAGGTCATCATCAGGACAATGGTCATTAATTTGACGGTAGTGCTCTAGTAAAAAGAGCGAAGTGGACGTGGAGGCATCACGGAGGGATCACGATCTCGCGATTTCTTCAGGGTGGCTTGTGAAGTCCAAGATGTAGGTCCAGAAGCGCGATGACAAAGTAAGGGGGAGGAAGGAATCCAATATCAGCCCGGTTGGTGGGCTGAGGATAATTTTGTTTGTTAAACGTAGTCAGGGAAGTGGACGCTTTACTCGCCCTCCTCTGGCACGGTGATTCATTCCCCCCTCCATTGCGCTGCGGACTCATTGGAGACCGCCCTGACTACGTTTAACAAACAAAATTATCCTCACCGCCCCACCAACCGGGCTGATATTGGATTCCTTCCTCCCCGTCGACTATCCAGCCTAGAACACAGGCGTTATTGTGGTCAAATTTAATTTTCTGACTATCTTGTATATATAAACTGTATATATTCTGCATTTTTGACCACCTTTAATTTACTTATTTTCGCCGTTCACGCTGTTTTTTGCACACTTATGTCACTGCGCCGTCCACCTTCACTAGCACGCCCAGTGCTCACGTTGTGTGTCATGGTCATTGTATAATGATGTACTGTAGTGCTTATTAAACTACTTACGGAATTATAGTTTAATTTACTTCACCCCTACTCTCACGTTGTGGTCTCCCTTCCCTTGTCCCCCTTTCTCTTTGTGATTTATTTCACTGTTTTAAATTGACCTCTTTTAATTATCCTCCAGTTGAGACATTGTTTTTTGTTGTAAACTGCGCCTGGTCTCACCTGGGCTAACGGGCCTTACTCCTGTTAATTTTTACTCTCTTTAAGATGATGGCGCTTCCACGTTTTCTTTATGCCCTACAGAACACGCCCCATTTGGTTCCACCTCATTACTTTCAGTCAAATGACTCTGAGGTACGTGCCTTGCTTTGGAATAACGGTACACCCCAAATCGACCTTGCTAAGCTCACAAAAAGCTGGTATGACGGTGGCATCACCCTGCCCGACAGATCGTATTATTGGGCCTCACAGTTAGTGGTCCTTAATCACTGGGTGCATCGCCCCGTTACAGATCCTGCCTATAGGATGGACAGGTATAATATGCTTTCTGGCAATTACTTAAGGGCTCTCTATGGTGGGGTGAAACACGCGCCGAGACACAACCCAGCTTCCACCACAGTTTCCCTATGGCACAAGGCAACAGCTGCTCTTCGTTGGAAAGATAGAATTACACAAGTCACTCCGCTGCCTGAAGCCTGTCAACTGGGCGTGCTGTCAAAGCAGCCAGGGTTCGATAAGTGGGACCTGATTGGCCTCTCGAGGGTCGGGGATATGTGGGTGGAGGGTGGGGTGATCCCGTTTAGCGACCTGCAGAGAGACTACCAATTACAAGGGGGAAACTTTTCGCTACCTTCAGGCCCGTAGCGGTTACATAAAGTAATACCTAAAGGAACAGACCTGCCGGTCTCCTCGCCCTTAGAAGACAGGCTACTGGACGACTACCTCCAAGAAAAAGCCATTTCATTGACTTACCGCAAAATCCTTAATGCACCTGATACCCAGGACAGACTGCGTGCAAAATGGGTAGACGATGTAGGGGACATGGACGATGAAGATTGGCAGGAGGCCCTGGCTTCTCCCCGTGAGGTGGCGATCCGTTCTCGTTTCAAACTCATCCAACTTAAACTACTCCACAGAGCCTACTATACTAGTTCAGTGCTTGTTAAGATGGGGGTTCTTGACTCTCCGGCCTGTCCCCGAGGATGTGGTCACACCGGTACCTACCTACACCAATGGTGGGAATGCCCCATCCTCCAGAAGTACTGGGGAAAGGTTGTATCTGCTTTGTCCCGGATATGTCATAAGCCCATTTACATCTCCCCCCGGCTTTGTCTCCTTAATGTCTGGGACGCTACGGATTTGTCACGCACTGAGAGGTTGTGGGTTCTGTTGGGCTGCATGGTGGCGAAGCGCAATATAGCCAGAACATGGAAGGGAGTGGTTAAGCCAAGGTACACTGACTGGGAGTCAGATATGGACTGGTGTATGCAAGCGGAAAGGGTTATCTATGAGAGCAGGGGATGCCTGCGTAAATGGACAAAAATCTGGGGCCCTTGGAATGAGTAGAGGTTTGCTATGTACCCCTTTCAGCGATACTCCCCCGTTGGCAACTGATAATGAGACTCTGTAATGTTTTGAAGACAATGGGAACTATGACACATGTGATTACATTGTAGACCCTGTGTGACGATTTGTCTTTTACTGTACTGATATATCGCGATTACTGAAAAGTGTTAATGACTGCACCGCACTGCACATGCTTTGGTTTGTATTGTTTTTATGTTGAATTTTTAATAAAAAAGATTTAAAAAAAAAAAAATTATGGTGGGAACAATTAAGGGCTGTGGGGGAAGGAAGAGTTTGGACATGGGCAGTAAATCCAAATCCAAACATGCCAGGGGAAATACCAGGGCAAATATTACCCAACCAACGGCTCCTGTATCTTCTAGTGGTAGTATGCCTAGGGAAAAGGATAAATTGGAGAGATTGATGACTCCCTGCATGATAAATTTATTGTGCTCTGGATGCTAAATTGGAACCAATTTGTGCTCATCTAGGTGCTACAGAACTAGCATTGACAAGTTATATTAAGCCAGCACAGGCGCCGACATCACACTCATCACACTCATTATCTGTGTCAAATACCTCTAACTCACATGCTGTTTGTGATCAGATAGAGGGGAGTGCTATGAGGGAGCCAAGTGAACCGGCCAAAATCTGCCAGCTATACCCCATAACCGACAGGCCTCTAACGAGAGGGTTAGATATGACTCAGGAATGACACCAGTACATGGTACCATAAACAGGATAGAGGGAAGCAGTGGGGGTTATACATAGCCAGGAAGGGGCTGCCTGAACTGGACCAAATCATTGTGCCGGTTAGTCGGGCAACAAGAATTTGCTAGTTAAACACTATTATACCTAACCTGCCACCAGAAGCTACCCCTTATGTTATAGTACTGGGTAATGTCCCTCCTCTCAAAGCTGGTTCTACTGAAAGTTTTAGTCAATTGAAGAAGGGCATGCACTGGTTAGAATCTAACTCAATGGTGGGGGTCCATGTGGGAGGTTGGATTAACATGCTCCAAAGAGTAAACTGAATAGGTAAAGACCCCAAATCCCTGGAGGGAGACTGTTATAATAAATTTTACTAGGCCATCAATGGCGGGGAGAATTCTCGCCTCACTTAATGGTGAACGATCCTCCAACCACATTCGGGCTCTACCATTAGGTTTCTTTTATAGGCCCCGCTTATGGCACAGACCCCTCAATTAAAGTTCCCCAGGCGCCCAGCCCCAGTCAGAGAGGCTTTTCATCTAGCCCCAATACCTTTGGACCTTTTTAATAGGTATACCCCTTAGTCTTATCTTGACGATTGTGACTGACTGGAAGGTCACAACGAAATGGAATCGGTGAGGGATAAGAAGGGCCTAAATGCACAGGCTCAAGGGACCTCCCCGGAACATTATGGGAAAGAACCTAATCATTCCATAGGCCAGATGCCCCTTTTTGACCCATATGAGAAAGTTTAATTTTAATAACCAGAATTCCACTGGTTTGGCAACAACTTGTGAGATTTTTGTGGATTTGGCTAATATGGATGGGCTGGGTCCCAAACGTCCACACAGTGTGCGTACTAAAGTAGAAATTAGGACCTGAAACATCGCAGGTATTAAAAATAAAATAGGAAATAAGGAATGGATAGACTTAATTAAAACATCCCACTTGATTTGTTTGCAGAAAACCTGGCACACTTGGGACTTTTACTTAGATGGGTATAAGAAGACCTTTAGTACACCAGCTACCCCCTCCAGCAATGGACAAGCCAAGGGGGGTCTAGCTTTACTAATTTCTACCACCTCCCCATTAACAGTGAAAAAGGGTCTCCTCAATTCACCATTCTACCAGATATCTCCTCCCCAGACCACTGAGAAAGCTAATTTCATTTTGATTAATGTTTATAACAATGTTTTGACAACAGAAGGAATAGGGTTGTTGATGATCTGAGGAGAGAATTGGAATCCTTTGAGAGCAATATTTCAGATAGCTGCATTTATATATGGATTGAGGATTTTTATATAGAAACCTGCGATAAACCCACTAGTAAGATATGTGGGTATACAAACATTCATGGTGGTAAACAAACTCATTTCCCCCATAATCCATATGGTGAGGCCCTTAATGAGCTGATCTTCAAATATAATTTGGAGTTCATGGAACATACACCGGTTAGTGAGGGAAACTTGATATCCTCTTTTCAGGGGAACTGCTTTGGTTCTACTATCAAGCACATCCTGATCTCTGTAGAAGGACTTGGATGGGTGGATTCTTTAAACATTGTCCCAAGATTTTTTAGCGATCATCATCCACAACTGGTGGAAGATATTGAAACACATGGTACAAATGGCATTAGCCTCAGGTGGGCGAATGTTAACGGAGATGCTGTAATTGAAAAGGTGTTAAAGGACTATCCCGGTGATTTTTCTACCTGTACTTAATAAAAATCCTTGCCCTACCAAACTATAGAAGCTTTTACCAAAATATTAAGTCATTGGGGGTAACTTGAGATCTACTAGGAAGAGGCCTGACAACAAACCAATTAGGTGGTTTAACCGGGGTTACTCAAGTGCAAACCAGAACTTGAAGAAAGCCCCAAAAATAGGGAAGAGATTCTAACCCTGAGACTTGCTTACAAGCAAGTGTAAGGAAAAGAAAGGCGGAGCTGCAGGAGGAAGCATGGGCAAAATTGCAACAGGCAGCGGAAACAAGAGATGTTACCCTTTTCTGTAAAACTATAAATCAGCCCTTTTTAAATCATTTATCAGTCCCCCGGGTAGAGTCGTTAGTCCAACAGTCCGACTGGCTGAGTCATTATGGGGGAATGAAAACCAAGACCTGGACGCCACCCCTGGAGCAATATGGTTTGTAAGACAATCGCACCTAAAACCCTTTAGTCTAGAAGAGGTTACAACCTGCTCCGGAAAATTTGATGCTGTGAAGGTACCTGTCCCAGATGGAGTCCCAATCGGCACATTTAAATCACGTATTAACTTATGGGCCACTATACTGATGCAAGTATGCAATGCGGCAGCCAGAGGACATGTGCCCACATCCTGGACAGAAAGCATATTAGTCCCTAGTTTATATAGTAGTTTAAAAAAGGGGACGGAGGGACGAAGGTATTACCGCCCAATATCCCTACTTGATTCCTCTGTCAAACTAATGGGCAGAGTCCTATTGGAAAGGTTAGAATTCTGGGTGATAGATAATCAGATACTAACAGATGCACAATATGGCTTTATAAGGGATCTGGGCACCATAGAACAATGCATTAACCTCCATTTCCTCACCAGCAAATACACCTTGGTGAAAGAGTGCCACATCTATTTATGCTTCGCCTATTTTGAGCAGCGCATTCGATCTGGTAAATCACACCAAGCTGTGGCAGACACTGGTTAAGAAGGGGGCCCCCACTGAAATCGTTCACTTTTTATCACAGTTATATGCACAGCTAACATCAAGGGTACGCTACGGGTCTAGGGGAGAAGTCACACCACGGTTTAAAATAACCAGAGGAGTTCAGCAAGGCTGCGTCCTTGTGGCTCTGTTATTCTTGTTGTATATTAACGGGGTAGATGAGTTTTTGCAAAAAATAAATACAGACACTCCAAATGTTGGCCACTGTCTAACACTGTACGCTGATGATGCCGTCTTGATATCTAGAACTGGTAATGGTCTCCAGCATCTAATGGAGGGTTTCACCGCATACATGGAGGAAAAGGATATGAAAATGATTTTTTTTTAAAACGTATACCATGCCATGTGGGAAAGGGAAACCCAAGAAGAAAATCCACTATGTTAAGGGAGTAGCACTTGTCACAACTGAAAGTCTTTCATATCTAGGCATGAATTTTGAAAGTAATGACCAATGGGGGGCTATTGTAGAAGCAGCAAAATTGAAATTTATTAGATCCTCAGAAGCCCGTATCTGAAAGAAACACATAGTGATAGATTCCTTACCTTAGAATAACCCCAGGCGTCAGACTGGATCCGGAAAGTTTTTGTCAGCAGTACCCCTGCGCGTCGGTAGGTGGCGTCGTGCGGCTCCGTGTCCGTCGTTGGCGTCGTGCTCGCCGAGATGACTTCGCGGGCGCTACTTAGACGCCGCCCATGCGCGCTGACGTCAGTTCTTTCTTTTTCCACAAAAACAACAGTTGATGGACAGAATGCAGAACAATGTCATACATTCACCCCAGTACAGAGATCTGGGCCTAAATCCATCGTTTTTTTGCTTACCATGCCATTCCAGTTTGAACCCAGCCATATGCAAATCAGTCTTGACCCTGTGCCTCATGGGAACAGTCCAGCCCGAACTGCCAAGCCAGGTCCTCCCTGGACTGGAAACAAGCATCCTAGGACCGGTCTCGGGGTTTCACCCTCTTCAGCCAGGATAGCTTGATTCCAGTGGCATGGAGAGCACGGGACCCACGCCTGGGCATACCCGTCCCACTCGGGTGACAAATGCAAAAAGAACAATTGATGGATAGAATGCAGAACAATGTCATACATTCACCCCAGTACAGAGATCTGGGCCAAAATCCATCGTTTTTTGCTCACCATGCCATTCCAGTTTGAACCCAGCCATATGCAAATCAGTCTTGACCCGTGCCTCATGGGAACAGTCCAGCCCGAACTGCCAAGCCAGGTCCTCCTGGACTGGAAACAAGCATCCTAGGACCGGTTTCGGGGTTTCACCCCTCTTCAGCCAGGATAGCTTGATTCCAGTGGCATGGAGAGCACGCCAGCAAGCGCAGATCCGGGAAGAGCAGGAACCCCCAGTCAATTTTTGACTGACTTTTTTGAGACTTTTGTCTCCATTTTTTCATTGAGTCTTCGACTCCTAAGGTGCAGTTAGGATGCCCAGTTTCAAATCCTGCGGGGATTGTCACCGCTTGATGTCGGTGACGGACCCGCACAGTGTGTGTCTTTTCTGCCTGGGGCGCGACCATGACCCCAAGTCGTGCTCCGACTGCCGGGCCATGGCGCCGAAGACTTTGCGGGAGCGGTCCCGAAAGTTGCTGGAAGCCCGGCAGTCGGCTCCGCGCCGTTCCAGGTCCCGGTCCAGAGGGAGGTCGAGGGACCGTGCGCGGAGTCATCACCACTCGTCGGGATCCAAGTCTTCGCACTCGGGGTCAGGTAAGGCGAAGCACAAGAAGTCGAAGAAATGACATCGTTCCCAGACTTCCCCTCGCCGGTCACGCGACGCGGCTGAGGGTATGGGTGGCGCCACCCCCGCGGCTCCGGCGGAGCCTTTGCAGTCGCCGCCCGACTACCCGCCCTTTCCGGGGTCGTCGGCAACTCCGGCCCAGATACAGGAGTTCCTGTCGGCCATGGCTCGCCTCTTTGGGCCGTCCGGTCCCGCCGGTGCGCCTTCGGGCTCCGCGGTCCCGCATGGGTGTCCTCGTGTTTCCTCGCCGGCGGCTCCGGCCCCGGCATCGATGTCGGCTTCGGCCCCAGCGCCGCAGGACACCCTTGAATCCAGGCCTGGATCCCGGTCGACGCCGGTTGACCTCGTTACGCCTCCACCGACGTCGACCCCACCAGCACCGATCCTGACGCCGCCTGCTCCTCGGGACGACGTCTACCCCAGTTTCAGCCCGAGGTGGACACGGCGCCGAGCCGGCGTCGATCGATGCCGTTCTCGACTGTGATGGGGGATTTCTATCCCCATGTCCCTGCTCCTTATTTTCGGCCTGTTGAACAGCCTGAGGAGCCAGGGGAGGACTGGGAGGGGTCTGAGGACCCTCTCGCAGCTGCTTGCGAGTCTGAACAGGACTGGGCTGAGGAATTGGGGGACGCCAGTGGTCTGGATACCTCACCAGCCATTGGCATGCTCTCTCCTCCTACCGTGGCTACGGAGGAGGGTGCCAGTTATGCAGTGGTGTTGCGTAGGGCTGCCGGGGCCCTATGCCTCGAGCTCCCTACTGTGGCCGTCAGGACTAACCTCCTGACAGAGGTGCTTCAGCCAGCAGCTACTTCTGCGGAGCCGCTGCTTCCTTTTAATGAAGCCCTCTCTGACGTTCTTTTGGGCACTTGGTCCAGGCCCACCACAGGGGCTCCTGTGGATAGGAACGTGGCCCGACGCCATCGCCCGGCTCCGGGAGACCCCCTTTTCCTCTCCCAACACCCCACTCCTGAGAACTTGGTTGTCCAAGCCTCTGCTTCCCCAACCGCCTTCCCTTCCGCACCACCGGATAGGGAATCCAAGAAGCTGGATCAGTTTGTGAAGAAGATTTTCTCTTCCACCAGCTCTGCGCTGGGGTCCGTGAACACCGCATGCCTCTTGGGCTGTTATTCCCACTCTCTGTGGGATACGGTGGCGAACGTGCTGTCCCAGTATCCGGAGGAGGCCCGGCCTGCTCTCGCCCAGGCTGTTGCAGAGGGGAGAGACGCAGCAAAGTTCATGATCCGTTGTGGTCTAGACACCGCCGACTCACTGGGCAGATCCATTGCAACGACGGTGGCGGTTCGCCATCACACCTGCTTGAGAACCACTGGATTTTCGGGGGATGTCCAAAACACCCTTATGGACATGCCCTCGATGGCCGTCGCCTCTTCGAGCGACGGCCGGACAGCGCGCTGGAGAGGTTTAAGGACTCATGGGCTACGGCCAAGTCCTTGGGACTCTCTGCAGTCCGCCCTCCTCTGCCTTCCGCTTTTCGCTCCTTTCGTGGCACAGGAAGGGGCGCCCCGCAGCGTTCGCAACAGAGCCACAGGCCGGCGCAGCAGTCATCCCAGCGCGGCTGCGGGTTCCGCCGTGGCAGACAAAGGGGCCAGCGGGCGGGTCAGTCCACCACCAACCCCGCCACCACTGCCTCCAAACCTTCCTAGTCCGAACTTTCAGGCCCATCGAACGCCAGTGGGTGGCAGGCTCCGCCATCACCTCCCCCACTGGCGCACCATCACTTCGGACAGGTGGGTTTTAGAGATAGTCCGGAGGGGCTACTCTCTCCCCTTCGAGACTACCCCCCCCAGCCATGCCACCTCAATACCACTGCATGTCG
Organism: Calotriton arnoldi; assembly: GCA_963921515.1. Taxonomy (NCBI): domain Eukaryota; kingdom Metazoa; phylum Chordata; class Amphibia; order Caudata; family Salamandridae; genus Calotriton; species Calotriton arnoldi. The sequence goes on from CAWUFW010000186.1 coordinate 5,090,350, forward strand.
GGGGATCACTTGATGCTTCTTCAGCAGGAAGTTGCGGCCCTCTTGGCCAAGGGGGCCATCGAGCGCGTTCCGACACACGAATAGGTCATGGTTGTTATTCCCACTACTTTGTGGTGCCCAAGAAGGACAAAGGCCTGCGTCCTATCTTAGACCTCCAGAACGTCAATCGCTTCCTCCGCAAAGAGAAGTTCAAGATGCTCACTCTAGCTCAGGTCTTGTCTGCTCTCGACCCACAAGACTGGATGGTGGTGCTGGACTTGCAGGACGCCTATTTCCACATCCCCGTCCTGCCAGCCCACAGGCGTTACCTACGGTTCACGGTAGGCCACGAGCACTTTCAGTTTACTGTGCTCCCATTTGGCCTTACCAGTGCCCCTCGGGTGTTCACAAAGGTGATGGCGGTGGTCGCAGCTCATCTGCGCAGATCAGGGGTCTCAGTCTTCCCCTATCTCGACGACTGGTTGTTGAAGGCGGGCTCGCCCCAGGCAGTCGTCTCCCACCTCCAGACTACGGCCGACCTCCTGCACTTGCTGGGGTTCTCCATCAATGTGCCGAAGTCGCACCTGATTCCCTCCCAGAAGCTCCTCTTTATCGGAGCTGTTCTGGACACGGCGCAGTTTCGGGTCTATCCTCCCGAACAGCGAGTCCGGAATATTCGGGCTCTGATTCCCATCTTTCAGCCCTTGTCCCGGGAGTTTCGGTCAGATTGACTCTGAGGCTGCTGGGCCTCGCGGCCTCCTGCATCCTACTGGTCAATCATGCCAGGTGGCATATGCGGGCTCTGCAGTGGGACCTAAAGTTCCAGTGGGCGCAGCATCAGGGGAACCTGTCCGATCACGCCCAGATCTCGGAGGGCACTGCACGACAATTGCGGTGGTGGCTCACGAACCGGCATTGGGTCGACGGCAGATCCCTCTCCCTTCCCCAACCGGAGTTCACAGTGGTGACGGATGCGTCCCTCCTGGGATGGGGTGGCCACATCGGAGAGGCGGAGATCAGAGGCCTCTGGTCTCCGGTGGAGTCCCGGCTCCATATCAACCTTTTGGAGCTGCGGGCGATCAGGCTTGCACTGAAGGCATTTCTTCCCTCTGTCAAGGGGAGAGTAGTGCAGGTATTCACAGACAACACCACCGCCATGTGGTACTGCAACAGACAAGGCGGGGTGGGGTCGTGGACCCTATGTCAGGAGGCTCTGCGTCTCTGGACATGGCTGGAACATCAGGGCATGTCCCTGCTGGTTCAACACCTGGCAGGTTCTCTGAACGCCAGGGCGGACGAACTCAGCCGCAGGTGCATGCTCAATCACGAATGGCGTCTTCACTCGGAGGTGGTGCAAGGTCTCTTTCAGCAGTGAGAAGAGCTTTGGTTAGATCTATTCGCCACCAAAGAGAACGCGCAATGTCATCAGTTCTGCGCGTTGGAATTTCCAAGGCGGCACTCGCTCTGCGACGCTTTTTGTCGCGAGTGGAGTTGCGGTCTGTTGTATGCCTTTCCGCCTTCCGCCACTTCTGCCCAGAGTGCTGAAGATCAGGTGCGACCGGGCCCAAGTCATTCTTGTGGCTCCCGGACTGGGCTCGAAGAGTATGGTATCCCGAGCTACTCAGTATGAGCATCGATCCCCCGATCCGACTGCCTCTTCGGGAGGATCTTCTGTCGCAGCAGCAGGGGACGGTCCTCCACCCGAACCTGTCCAGCCTCCACCTCTTTGCGTGGAGATCGAGCGGCGGCAGTTGATTCCTTTTGACTTGCCTCCTGAAGTTTGTGACGTTATTCTGGCAGCCAGGCGTCCCTCTACTAAAAGTGGTCTACGCCTGCAGGGTGGAACAAGTTTGTGGCATGGTGCACAGCAAAGGCTGTGGATCCCCTTTCTGCCCCTCTTTCTGAGGTACTACTGTTCCTTCTTTCTTTGGCCCAGCAGGGCTCTGCTCTGGGCACTATCAAGGGCTATCTTTCTGCTATTTCGGCCTTTCTCAGGCTCCCTGGATCAGCCCCTCCTTTCAAGTCCCCTGTTGTAAATAGATTTCTCAAAGGCATTACACACCTTTTCTCCTCCTATTCCTTTTGTGATGCCTCAGTGGGACTTGAATCTGGTCCTGACATACTTGATGTGCGCTCCTTTGAGCCCCTTCACAACTGTCCTCTTCATCTTTTAACATTAAAGACTGCCTTCCTGGTGGCCATCACTTCCGCTAGGTGGGTGAGTGAGCTCCAGGCTCCTTCTTGTAAGCCTCCTTTCCTTTCAGTCCATCCAGACAAGGTTGTGCTCAGGCCCCGTACTCCTTTTGCCAAAAGTGGTTACGTGTCTTCACATTGGGCAGACTATTACCTTGCCCACCTTCTTTCCGCCTCCGCATCCTTCCAGAGAGGAAGAGAGGCTCCACCGTCTGGACCCAAAACGTGCGCTCTTTTTATCTCAACCGCACACAACAGTTCCGGGTGGACGACCAGCTTTTTGTTGGCTACGTTGGCACTAAGAAAGGTCGGGCGGTCCATAAGAGAACCATCTCCCGCCGGGTTGTCTTATGTTTCAAGGTCTGTTACTCTTTGGCTAAAAAAGAACCTCCGGTGGGGCTGCGTGCTCATTCCACCAGAGCTACTGCAGCCACTACTGCATTGGGATGTGGTGTCCCCCAGCAAGACATCTGTCAGGCAGCTACGTGGGCCTCGCTGCACACGTTTACCAAGCATTACTGCCTTGACAGCCAAGTCCAGAGGGACGGCTTCTTTGGCCGCTCTGTCCTCCGGGACTTCCTTGTCTGAATCTGTTCGCAGACCCACCACTGGGGCTGGTATTGCTGGGGTATCTATTCTAAGGTAGTGAATCTGTCACTAACGTGTCTCTTTCAGATGCACAAGTTACTAACTTGTGTAACGATATATCTGTAAGAGACAGTAGTTAGTGACAGATTCCCACGCCCACCCATCCTCCCCGTTCTGCGAACTGATTTCTAGGGTTAAGGACATCCCTTTCAGGGCCCTAGTATTTTTCAGACACCAATGTCAGCTTCTTGCATGGCTCTGCGTTCCTGGCGCGGAAAGTCGTGTACAGAACTGACGTCAGCGCGCAGGGGCGGCGTCTAAGTACTGGCCGCGACGTCATCCCGGCGATCCCGACGCCGGACGCGGAGCCGCACGACGCCGACGACGGACGCGGAGCCGCACGACGCCGCCTACCGACGCTCAAGGGTACTGCTACGCAAAACTTTCTGGATCCAGCCTGACGCCTGGGGATATTCTAAGGTAAGGAATCTGTCACGAACTACTGTTTCTTACAGATATATCGTTACACAAGTTAGTAACTTGTGCCGCAGACCCACCACCGGGGTTGGTATTGCTGGGGTATCTATTCTAAGGTAAGGAATCTATCACTATGTGTTTCTTTCAGATGAACAAGTTACTTACCTTCGGTAACGATATATCTGTAAGAAACATTAGTAGTGATAGATTCCTTACCGCCCCACCCATCCTCCCTGTTCTGTGAACTGATTTCTAGGGTTAAGGTCATCCCTTTCAGGGCCCTAGTTTCAATGCACCAGTGGTCAGTATCTTGCATGGCTCTGCGTTCCTGGCGCGGAAAGTGGTGTACAGAACTGACGTCAGCGCGCGTAGGCGGCGTCTAAGTAGCGCCCGCGACGTCATCTCGGCGACCATGACGCCAATGACAGACGCGGGCCCGGACGACTCCACCTACCGACGCGCAGGGGTACTGCTGACAAACTTTCTGGATCCAGTCTGACGCCTGGGGTTATTCTAAGGTAAGGAATCTATCACTACTAATGTTTCTTACAGATATATCGTTACCGAAGGTAAGTAACTTGTTCTTTAGGTTTGCATCAAAAATTGGCAATATGCTTATTAGAGAATTTCTGACCATACATAGAAGTAAAAGTATTCCTAGTGTCAATTATTGAGCCGCACTGTGGGGTCTGATAAATTGTAAATTGCTGCAGACACAGAAAAAGGTTTTTTATGCAGATTATTTGCCATGCCCCGTTCTACACCTTCCTATATTGTTCACAAGTAATTTGCAATCCCTTATCTAGAGGATGGCCTGAAGACAAGTCCCATCATACTCTGGTATAACACATGGAGCAAAGACGTTACTAAACTCACCAAAGAGATGATAACAGACTGCCTCATCTTCGAACATAAAGCTAGAATGACTTGGTTGACTTATATAAACAGTCTGCTAAAGGAGGTGAATGGGAAATTGAGTACTGATAAGCCGGAGGGAGTGTTACAATTCAGTAAGAAAGATTTAAAGTCGGTTTTAAGGGAGACAAGATAGAGTGTGCTAAACCAACTGTGTCAATGTACCTCTCAGGCCCTATACAATCAAATGCTCAGAGCTACCTCATTTTAGTAACAAATATTCAACATAGATTTTATTTAACAATATTGCGAATGGGCACATTGCACTTTTTGGTGACCTTTCCCAAGATGGACTTTTACTCCCAAAAGCTACCCGAATATCCATGTGATGGTAAGTCCGATCAGACTACACTGCATTTTTTACAACTTCTAAAGATTTTTGAGAAAATGAATATATGGCCATTGTTTTTAAAAGAGAAAAATATTTATTATAAAGATGCTTTTAACTTTATTAGCAATCTGAATAATGTTAATTTATGCCATCAAGTTTCTGTCTGTCTCGTATGCCATTCAAAGAAGGAAACAGCTGCTATATCTGGGCATTTTGAGATATGAAAATGAATAGCCCTTTAATTATTCCTCATCTGATGTCTTATAATGCCTTATAACCTGATGACCGGTGCGTTAATGCCAGCTTGGTATCTGGCGGCCTGCTTGAGTATAACTAACTGTCCATGTTACGTGATCACTTATATAGATTTTATATAGAATTTTAAGATCTTTTGTAATTTTATTTGTGTGATTCTTTTAGGGATATTTTATCCAAATAAAGATTGATTTGATTGACCTGGGCCAGTGTGAGCATTTTGAATTTTTCCTTCCGGAAGGTGTTGAGAGGGTGCAGGTCTAAAATAGGATGAAGGTCTCCATCCTTATTCGGCACTAAAAAGTACCAGGAATAACAACCACAACCTACTTCTGGAGTAGGCACGCTCTTGTTAGCCCCTTGGCCAAAACAGTATGCACGTTCTACTGTAAAATGGACAGATGGTCCTCTGTCAGCCACTGGGGCGATGGTGGAAGGTGCAGCAGAGTAGTTATGAAAGGTAAGGGGTACCCCTCCCGGACTACCTGCAGGAACCACCTGCCTGACTTGATGGTCTGCTAACCCAGCAAAAATCGTATCCTGTCTCCAACCGGCTGGCTGTGCTCCACTACGGGCTCGCTGTAGGGTCTTGGTAGGTAGGGCTGTGGGGAAGCAATAGACTGAGTGGCTTGCTGGCCCAGACCGCGAGGGCAGTGGGTGCTGCGAATGCAAAACTGCTGTGCGCTTTGCTGGGGCTGAACTGGCTCACTGTATAGGGTATGTTAGACTTGGCATCTTTTGGCGTGTTTCCCCTGACGTTTTGCTTTCTGACCTCCCGGTTTTGACTCTGTTTTTGCTGGTGTAATGATTCTGCGCACTTTCCTCACTGCTGTCCAGTGGGAAAGTGCAAGTGCTCCTGTATAAAATGCGTTATGGATTGGTGTTTCCATGATTGGCCTATTTGGTTTATGTGTCAGTCCCTTGTAAAGAGCACTGCGAGTGCCAGGGCCTATAGACCAAATGCTGTTGGTGGACTGCAGCACTGGATTGTGCCACCCACGCAAACAGCCCGTAAAGTGTAACTCGGGCCTGCCATCGCAGAGCCTGTGCGCAGCCTGGGGCTGCCATGTCGACTTGGCAAGTGCACACACTTGCAAGTCCCCAAACCTTCACTTTGCTACATGTTAGTCACCCCTAAGGTAGGCCCAAGGTACCCCTGTGGGCAGGGTGCGGTGTATGCGAAAGGTAGGACATGCCCGGGTGTGTGTGCATGTCCTGATAGTGAATTACAGCCTAGTTCGTTTTTCACTATTGCAAGGCTACCTGTTCCCCCTAGGCCAGAACGGGCAGTTTTGATTATTACAGCTTATAATCCTAACTGACCCCGGGAACATGGTAGGAAGTAGAGTTTAGTATGCCTGGACTCAGAATGATAAAATGCAGCTTTTAGTGAAGTTGGTTTTAACATTCTGTGTTTGAAAATACCACTTTTAGAAAGTGGGTATTTTCTTGTCTAACCATCCAAGCCTGCCTCTGCGAGGTTGTGTATTCCTTGTCTGGAATGTGAGTGACAGGGGCTGGGGGATGCCAGGAGACAGGGTGAGTCAGCACAGGGCTGAATAGCAAGATCTACATGTAGATGGGTGGGAGGGGTCGCACCTAGGCCCTGAATAGGACAGTGCCTTCCCTCCACAATGCTGGCTCCACCTCCTGTGGTGCGTCTGATGTCCCTGGCCTACTCACTGAAAGAAGGGACGGAGACTTGTCAACAAAGTGCTCCAGAACTGGTTTGGACTAGGCAAAGGCCTCTCTGCCTTCAGAGAACAAAGGAATTTGGGATATAAATATTGGGGCCCTGACCCCATGAATTTAGATCTCGCTGGAATCAAGGAACCTGCCAAGACGAAGAGCTGGAAGAGCTGCCAGGAGGAGTACTGCCCCTTTGCTGTGTTGTTGCTTTGTTGGGTTGGCCTGCAGCTGCTGCTTCTGCCTTGGGCAGTGAAAGGACTGGACTGAACTTTCTACAAACTTGTGCTGAGTATCTCCAAGGGCCTGGAACCGAGCTGGCCTCCTGTTAAGAAGTCTCAGGGACTACAAAGACTTCACAAGCCTCTGGGTACCGCTTCTGGAACGCTGTTTCAGTTGCCACAGAGGAAGGGAACTGCAACCGACGCCGTCAACCGAATCCATCCCTGGCCGGTGACCTGTTTGCACCGCAGACCGCATCGCCCCGCTTCGCATCGCAACCCTGGTCTCACCGTGGGCGACGTCCGACGCCGCCAACATCGAGCCGCTGCTTGCACCGTGACCTGTGGGCACCGCAGTTCGCATCGCATCGCTTCGCTGTGCCAGCCGGACCAGACCGACGCTGTCGCTGCAACTGGCTCAAGAGTCGAGACCGCACCGCATTTGGGGCACCGCCGCACGTCTGCGACGCACCGCTCCGACTCGCACCGCTGTCCGACGCCAGCTCCCGCACTCCGGCTTGGTCGCCTGCATCGCAACCTGTCAGCACCGCATCGAGCATCGTCTCGCCCTGCATCGCACGCCTTGGACTCACCGACTCCGTCTACACGACGCTCATCGAGCCGCTGCCTGCACCGCATCGAGGACACCGCACCTTGCATCGCTCCGTCTTGCACCGCAACCGCGACGAACGCCGACCGGCTCGCACACTCCGTACCAGCCACAACGAGAAAGGTACTGTAACCGAGTCTGTTCACGACTCTGCTGGCCCGTATCGACGCGGTCGGCTGGAACTGTTAGACTCTGTGGTTTTCAGCATCACGGTAGGCTCGGACGGAGCTACCGACTCGCACGAACTTTGCTTTTGTGCTATTCCTGCAAAGAAGAAGTTAACGTATCAAGTATTCATTCGTAAAGTATAGTATTGTGGATTTTTGTCGTAATTGGTCTTGTCTTGAGTATATAAAATATTGGTTATTTTTCTAAACTGGTGTGGTGTCCGCTTGTAGTGCTTACACTGTATTACTGTTGGTTATGTGCAAATGCTTTACACACTGCCTCTGAATTAAGCCTGACTGCTCGTGCTAAGCTACCACGAGGGTGAGCAGGGGTTACTTCACGAGTGTAACAACCCTTACCCTGACTAGGAAGAAGGGTCCCTACTTGGACAAAGGTGCAAGCCCTTGCCAACTAGAGATCCCATTTCTAACATTGGTTGTCAGCGGTGAGGATAGGACTTGTGTTTGCACTTGACTTACAGTGATTGGTGTGCACTACTACCATATCGCAGACCATTACGTACCACATACTGGTTCTTTTTCTTTTGGCCTATTTTTGATCTTGCCAGTTTTCAACTCACGTACTTTTGTCATGCCTGAATCAATTGCATCATCCGTTGCATCTCTGGAAGTTATCTTTGAAGAGGACAGGTTGGAATCCTACGCCGTAAAGGAGTTACGAGCGATTTGTAAAAACCTGAAAGTCCAAATCAAAGGCCTCACAAGGAAGGAGGAGCTACAGAAGGCGCTGAGGGCCTGGGTAGCAGCCAGACATGCCAATGGGCAGCCTGGTGATCTCAGTGAGGAGGCGGAGGAGCCTATTTCCAGGGTGGATGTGCTTTGGGTAGGGGAACCCGCCAGGTCAGGCAGCAGCAGTCTGTCCCCAGAGGAGCTGGAGGACAGGCGGGAGGCAAGGCAGTTTCGAGCTGCAGAAGCTCAGACTGGAGAGTGAGCGGGAGGAGAAGAGATTGGCCATAGAGGAGAGGAAGCTCTTAGAGCATGAGAGAGAACTGAAGGAGCTAGAACTTAGGAGTAAGTCAGGCTCAGATGGTGGCAGCAATTCGTCCAGAAAGGCAGACAGGATTGTGCACATTCCCAAGAACGTAGGCAAGGAGTTCAAGAAGGGGGATGACATACAAAGGTGGTTTCAGGGTTATGAGGCAGCCATACACATGAATGGGGTCCCTGAGGAGAATTGGGGAGCAGGATTGTGGCCACTTTTCCCTGAAGAAGCAAGGGATGCTCTGATAGCTTTGGGTAAGGGGTATCACCTCACCTATGCTGACATGAAGGATGCCCTTCTCACGAAGTATGGTCTTACTCCTGAAAAGTACAGGGATCAGTTCAGGTCCAGTAAGAAGTCTGATGCCAACACTTGGTTGGAATGTGTGGATGTGTTCTGCAGGTCTCTGGATGGTTGGGTGAAGGGCAGTAGTGTAACAGATTTTCAGGGGCTCTACAACTTGATTGCATGGGAGCACTTGTCTAGTCTATGTTTTGGAGATCTGCGCCAGCACCTAGTGGATAGTAAGCTAACTGACCCCAGGAAGCTTGCTATGGAAGCGGACCGCTGGGTGAGTACCAGGGTCCACAAGAAAGCGTTTGGGGGAGACTCAGCCAAAGGTGGGCAGGGTCCCCAGCAGAAAGGTGGGGGGGGACAAGGGTAAAGCACAGGAGTTCTCTAAAAGGCCCCAAACTAGTACCCAGGGTAAAGGTTCCCAGCCCCCGGTGATAAGAAGAAAGGGGTCTCTACAGGGAAGCCTGTTGAGACCGGCCCCCGCAAGTGTTAGTGCATGTGACCAGGTAGGTCACTTTAAGGGGGACCCCAAGTGCCCGAAGGGGACACAGCCACCCACCGGTGGACAGTCCAAAGTGTTGGCTAGTGTAGCGCTTGGGGAGGAGGGGTGCCCACAGGAGGGTGGGGATCCCGCAGAAATGACCCTTGTCTCACTAGGGGACAGTGAGATGGTCCCAGGAAACCAGGTGCCCCCTAACACAAAGAAATATAGCACCTGGGTGACCATTAATGGGAACAGGGTAGAGGCTCTCAGAGATACTGGAGCCAGTGTGACCTCAGTCCGGTGTCACCTGGTGTCTGAGAAGCAAGTAGTCCCAGGAGCATTCCACCAAGTAGTTGCTGTAGACAACTCAGAGCGCCAATGTATGGTGGCGCAGGTTCCCTTTGAATGGGGGTCTCAGGTCCCTTGAGGGTGGTTGTGAGCCCTACCATGCCTGTAGATTGTCTGCTAGGAAACGACCTGGAGCAGTCCTCATGGAAGGAGGTTGAGCTCAGGTCTCACTTGGAGATGCTTGGGTTGCCAGAGTGGGCATGCGTGTCTACTCGGTCAATGGCAGCCAGAAAGGGTGATCAAGAGGACTTGGAGCCTGAAACAGTGGCCCAAGTCCCTGCCAAGAGAAAGGGCAGGGGGCGCGGGAAACCGGCCCCCGAAGTTCCCACGGACCGGGAGGAGGCGGACCTCGAGGGGACGCCCGGTGCCTACAGGGGAGCAGGTAGCCGAACTGGGAGACATCTCTGAGCTGACCCATTGGCAGCAAGAAGGGGGTCCCACCAGGGAGGAGTTCTGCAGGAGCAGAACGAGTGCCCTACTCTGGAGGGTCTGCGGCAGCAGGCTGCAGACCAGGCAGCTGGTAATCAGTCCGGGTCACATCTGATCTACTGGGAGAGTGGTCTCCTATACAGTGAGCCTAAGGTTGCTGAGCCTGGGTCAGCCCGTGTGCTGGTGGTACCCCAGCGCTTCAGGACCTTCCTACTGGGTCTGGCTCATGACGTGCCTTTGGCAGGACATTTGGGGCAGGACAAGACCTTTGACAGGCTTGTCACCCACTTCTTTTGGCCCCAAATGCGAAGGCAGTCAGATGCACACTGTAGGTCTTGCCAAACTTGCCAGGCAAGTGGTAAGAGTGGGAGGAAGGTCAAAGCTCCTCTCCAACCTTTTCCTGTAGTTGGAACACCCTTTGAAAGGGTAGGGATGGATATTGTGGGGCCACTGGATCCCAAGACAGCCATGGGCAACAGGTACATCCTGGTCTTGGTGGACCATGCCACCCGGCACCCGGAGGCAATCCCTCTCAGGACAACGACGGCGCCAGTGGTGGGCCGGGCGTTAATGGGGATCTTTTCCGTGTGGGATTCCCCAGAGAGGTGGTTTCTGATAGGGGGACCAATTTCATATCGAAGTATATGACATCCCTGTGGAAGGAGTGTGGTGTAACCTACAAGTTCACCACTCCTTACCACCCACAAGGAAACGGTCTGGTGGAGAGATTCAACCAGACCTTGAAAGGCATGATCAAGGGTCTAACAGAACCCATGAGGCGTAAGTGGGACGTCCTCTTGCCATGCCTACTCTTTGCATACAGGGAGGTGCCTCAGAAGTCTCTTGGGTACAGCCCCTTTGAGCTCCTGTATGGCCACCCTGTCAGAGGACCTCTGAGTTTGGTAAAGGAAGGCTGGGAGGCGGCTCCCAGGAAAACTCCCCAGGATGTATTTAGCTACATGCTGGCCTTTAGAAACCAAACTGCCCGCTTCAGGAAACTCGCTCAGGCGAACCTAGAAGCAAGCCAGGAAGAAATGAAGAGATGGTATGACCAGAATGCCACTCTGGTCGAATTTCAACCTGGGCAGAAAGTGGGGTCATGGCCCCAGTGGCACCTTGTGCCTTGCAGGACAAGTGGACTGGGCCATATGAGGTAAAGGAGCGCAAAAGTGACGTCACCTACCTGGTGGATTTGCAGGCTCCAAGGAACCCCTTGAGGGTCCTTCACGTGAACCGCCTCAAGCCCCACTTCGAGAGGTCCGAAGTGAGTATGCTCTTGGCGACAGATGATGGGGTGGAAGAGGAGAGTGAGCCTCTCCCTGACCTCCTGTCTACCAAGGAGCATGATGGGTCAGTAGAGGGTGTGATCCTCTCCCCTACTCTGACTCAGGAGCAGCAGGGGGACTGTCGCCAGTTGTTGGGACAGTTCGCCCCACTGTTCTCTCTGACCCCCGGTGTTACTCACTGGTGTACCCATGACGTGGACACTGGTGACAGCCCTCCTGTGAAGCACAAGATTTACAGGTTGACTGACCGGGTCAGAGCCAGCATCAAGGAGGAGGTCTCTAAGATGTTGGCGTTAGGGGTGATTGAGCCCTCCCACAGTCCTTGGGCCAGCCCAGTGGTCTTGGTCCCAAAGGCTGCGGCGCCCGGTGCCACTCCAGAACTCCGGTTTTGTGTGGACTACCGTGGGCTCAATGCCGTCACCAGGACTGACGCGCACCCCATCCCCAGAGCTGATGAGCTCATTGATCGGTTGGGAGCTGCCCGGTTCCTCAGCACGTTTGATTTGACGTCTGGGTACTGGCAGATTGCCTTAACCGATGGGGCCAAGGAGAGATCAGCATTCTCAACCCCAGAAGGTCATTACCAACTCCGGGTGATGCCCTTTGGGTTGAAGAATGCCCCTGCCACCTTTCAGAGGTTGGTCAATCAGGTGTTGGCTGGGCTGGAGGATTTCAGTGCCGCCTACCTGGATGACATTGCTGTGTTCAGTTCCAGCTGGGAAGAACATTTACAGCACCTTGAGAAAGTGTTGAGGGCTCTGCAAGGTGCAGGCCTCACGATCAAGGCCAGTAAGTGCCAGATCGGGCAGGGTTCTGTGGTGTACTTGGGACACCAGGTAGGAAGCGGCCAGGTGGCGCCCTACAACCCAAGATTGACACCATTCTGGCTTGGGAACCCCCAAGACCCAGACAGAGGTGAGAGCCTTCTTAGGTCTCACCGGTTACTATAGGAGATTTGTTAAGGGCTATGGCACCATCGTTGCTCCCTTAACAGAGCTGACCTCTAAGAGGCAGCCCAGGAAAGTGATCTGGACTGAGTCCTGCCAGAAAGCTTTTGATGCCCTGAAGGCAGCCATGTGCACGGCGCCCGTGCTCAAGGCACCTGACTTCTCCAAAGAATTTGTCGTGCAGACTGACGCTTCAGAGCATGGTGTGGGAGCGGTGCTCTCACAACTGAACGAAGAGGGCCTGGATCAGCCTGTAGTCTTCCTTAGCAGGAGACTACTTCCCAGGGAACAGAGGTGGAGTGCCATAGAAAGGGAAGCTTTTGCTGTGGTCTGGGCACTGAAGAAGTTGAGACCATACCTGTTTGGGACTCACTTCCGGGTTCAGACAGACCACAGGCCCTCAGATGGTTGATGCAAATGAGGGGTGAGAATCCAAAACTGCTGAGGTGGTCCATCTCCCTACAGGGAATGGACTTTACGGTGGAACACCGTCCTGGTACAGAACACGCCAACGCAGATGGTCTGTCCAGGTTCTTCCGCTCTTAGTGAGGAGAACTCCAATGGGGTTGGGTAGTTCTCCCTACTTTCAGCTGGAGGGGACATGTGTTAGACTTGGCATCTTTGGCGTGTTTCCCTGACTTTTTGCTTTCTGACCTCCCGGTTTTGACTCTGTTTTTGCTGGTGTAATGATTTTGCGCACTTTCCTCACTGCTGTCCAGTGGGAAAGTGCAAGTGCTCCTGTATAAAATGCGTTATGGATTGGTGTTTCCATGATTGGCCTATTTGGTTTATGTGTCAGTCCCTTGTAAAGTGCACTGCGAGTGCCAGGCCTATAGACCAAATGCTGTTGGTGGGCTGCAGCACTGGATTGTGCCACCCACGCAAACAGCCCGTAAAGTGTAACTCGGGCCTGCCATCGCAGAGCCTGTGCGCAGCCTGGGGCTGCCATGTCGACTTGGCAAGTGCACACACTTGCAAGTCCCTAAACCTTCCCTTTGCTACATGTTAGTCACCCCTAAGGTAGGCCCAAGGTACCCCTGTGGGCAGGGTGCGGTGTATGCGAAAGGTAGGACATGCCCGGGTGTGTGCGGCATGTCCTGATAGTGAATTACAGCCTAGTTCGTTTTTCACTATTGCAAGGCTACCTGTTCCCCTAGGCCAGAACGGGCAGTTTTGATTATTACAGCTTATAATCCTAACTGACCCCGGGAACATGGTAGGAAGTCGAGTTTAGTATGCCTGGACTCAGAATGATAAAATGCAGCTTTTAGTGAAGTTGGTTTTAACATTCTGTGTTTGAAAATACCACTTTTAGAAAGTGGGTATTTTCTTGTCTAACCATCCAAGCCTGCCTCTGCGAGGTTGTGTATTCCTTGTCTGGAATGTGAGTGACAGGGGCTGGGGGATGCCAGGAGACAGGGTGAGTCAGCACAGGGCTGAATAGCAAGATCTACATGTAGATGGGTGGGAGGGGTCGCACCTGGGCCCTGAATAGGACAGTGCCTTCCCTCCACAATGCTGGCTCCACCTCCTGTGGTGCGCCTGATGTCCCTGGCCTACTCACTGAAAGAAGGGACGGAGACTTGTCAACAAAGTGCTCCAGAACTGGTTTGGACTAGGCAAAGGCCTCTCTGCCTTCAGAGAACAAAGGAATTTGGGATATAAATATTGGGGCCCTGACCCCATGAATTTAGATCTCGCTGGAATCAAGGAACCTGCCAAGACGAAGAGCTGGAAGAGCTGCCAGGAGGAGTACTGCCCCTTTGCTGTGTTGTTGCTTTGTTGGGCTGGCCTGCAGCTGCTGCTTCTGCCTTGGGCAGTGAAAGGACTGGACTGAACTTTCTACAAACTTGTGCTGAGTATCTCCAAGGGCCTGGAACCGAGCTGGCCTCCTGTTAAGAAGTCTCAGGGACTACAAAGACTTCACAAGCCTCTGGGTACCGCTTCTGGAACGCTGTTTCAGTTGCCACAGAGGAAGGGAACTGCAACCGACGCCGTCAACCGAATCCATCCCTGGCCGGTGACCTGTTTGCACCGCAGACCGCATCGCCCCGCTTCGCATCGCAACCCTGGTCTCACCGTGGGCGACGTCCGACGCCGCCAACATCGAGCCGCTGCTTGCACCGTGACCTGTGGGCACCGCAGTTCGCATCGCATCGCTCACTGAACCAGCCGGACCGACCGACGCTGTCGCTGCAACTGGCTCAAGAGTCGAGACCGCACCGCATTTGGGGCACCGCCGCACGCCTGCGACGCACCGCCCGACTCGCACCGCTGTCCGACGCCAGCTCCCGCACTCCGGCTTGGTCGCCTGCATCGCAACCTGTCAGCACCGCATCGAGCATCGTCTCGCCCTGCATCGCACGCCTTGGACTCACCGACTCCGCCTGCACGACGCTCATCGAGCCGCTGCCTGCACCGCATCGAGGGACACCGCACCTTGCATCGCTCCGTCTTGCACCGCAACCGCGACGAACGCCGACCGGCTCATACACTCCGTACCAGCCACAACGAGAAAGGTACTGTAACCGAGTCTGTTCACGACTCTGCTGGCCCGTATCGACGCGGTCGGCTGGAACTGTTAGACTCTGTGGTTTTCAGCATCACGGTAGGCTCGGACGGAGCTACCGACTGCGTACGAACTTTGCTTTTGTGCTATTCCTGCAAAGAAGAAGTTAACGTATCAAGTATTCATTCGTAAAGTATAGTATTGTGGATTTTTGTCGTAATTGGTCTTGTCTTGAGTATATAAAATATTGGTTATTTTTCTAAACTGGTGTGGTGTCCGTTTGTAGTGCTTACACTGTATTACTGTTGGTTATGTGCAAATGCTTTACACACTGCCTCTGAATTAAGCCTGACTGCTCGTGCCAAGCTACCACGAGGGTGAGCAGGGGTTACTTCACGAGTGTAACAACCCTTACCCTGACTAGGAAGAAGGGTCCCTACTTGGACAAAGGTGCAAGCCCTTGCCAACTAGAGATCCCATTTCTAACAGGGTACCTCTGCCGAAGCTGCGAAAGGAATATCTGAAAGAGACACGTTAGTGACAGATTCCTTACCTTAGAATATCCCCAGGCGTCAGGCTGGATCCGGAAAGTTTTGCGTAGCAGTACTCTTGCGCGTCGGTAGGCGGCGCCGTGCGGCTCCGCGTCCGTCGTCGGCGTCGTGATCGCCGGGATGACGTCGCGGGCAGTACTTAGGCGCCGCCCCTGCGCGCTGACCTCAGTTCTTCTTTTCCGCGCCAGTAAGCGCAGATCCGGGAAGAGCAGTGCCTCAGTCACTTTTTGACTATTTTTTTTGGTGAATTTTTTCACTGTTTCTTCAACGAGTCTTCACGACTCCTAAGGTGTCGTAGGGATGCCCGGCTTTAAGCCCTGCGAGGAATGTGGTCGCATGATGTCGATCACGGACCCGCACCTCGAAGTGTCTCTTTTGTCTCGGCCGAGACCACGACACGAAGTCGTGTCCTGACTGCCGGAAACTTCATCCTAAGGCTTTGCGAGAGCGGTCTCGAAAGCTCCTTGAAGTCCGGCATTCGGCCCGCGCCGCACCAAGCCCCGGTCCCGGGAGAGGTCGAGGGGCCGGACGCGGAGTCCCCGCCGCTCGTCGGATTCAAAGTCTTCGCGCTCCTCCGGTAAGTCGAGGCACAAGAAGTCTAAGCGGCGTCATCGCTCTAAGACTTCGCCGTCGCCGGTCTCGCGACTCGGCTGAGGTCCCTGTCGGCACCGTCCCCGCCCCCGCGGCCCCGGACGTGCCTGCCGAGTTACCTCCCGCAGTACCCGCCTCTACCCGGGCTCGGGGCGACTCAGCCGATATACAGGAATTCCTGTCGGCCATGGCCCGCCTCTCGGGCCTCACGGTCCCTCCGTGCGCCTCCGGGCCCCGCGGGCCCTGGATGGGGTTGCTCCGGCGCCGCCGTCGACTCCGGTCCCGGCGTCGCCTGTCCCACCAGCCTTCGTCCCGGCCTCGGCTCCGGCCCCGGCCTCGACCCCTGGCCCGGTGGTGCCGCAATCCCCATCGACGCCGGTTGACCTAACCACGCCTCCGCCGACGCCGATGTCCCCGGTGCCGCTTCCGACGCCGTCCAGGGCTCCGGGCGGCGTCGTCCCTCGGTTCTCTCCGGGTCCGGACATGGAGCCGGAACGGGCGCGCGCCGACGCCCGTATCCGGCGCCGATGAGACCTTGGGTCCCTGATGTCCCTCCTCCTCCATATTTTCAACCTGAGGAGGACCAGGAGAGCTGGGAGGGGTCTGACGACCCTCTCACACAACAGTGCGAGTTTGACCCGGACTGGGTTGAGGAACTTGGGGATGCCAGTGGTCTGGATACCTCCCCTGACTCTGGCATGCTGTCTCCTCCCGTGGCAACGGAGGAGGGGGCTAATTTTGCAACGGTGTTAGCGAGAGCTGCTGGAGCCTTGAATCTCCAGTTGCCTACAGTGGTCGCCAGGTCTAACATCCTGACTGAAGTGCTTCAGCCGGCGGCTCCTCTTCGGAGACTGTGCTGCCGCTCAACGAGGCACTGACTGACGTTCTTTGGGTGCCTGGTCCAAACCCACCACAGGGGCTCCTGTGGATAGGAACGTGGCCCGACGCCATCGCCCTGCTCCGGGCGACCCCTCTGTTTCTCTCCCAACACCCCACCCCTGAGAGCTTGGTTGTCCAAGCCTCTGCCTCCCAAACCGCCTTCCCTACCGCCCCTCCGGATAGGGAATCCAAGCGCCTGGATCACTTTGGGAAGAAGGCTTTCTCTCCTCCAGTGCTGGCTTGCGGTCTGTTAATACCGCTTCCTCTTGGGCCGATACACCCACTCCCTGTGGGATTCGGTGGCAACTGTTTTGCCGCAGTGTTCTGAGGAGGTCCAGACACTGCTTACCCGCGCCATTGCGGAAGGGCGTGATGCGGCTAAATATACCATCCGCTGTGGCCTTGATACCGCCGACTCGCTGGGCAGATCGCTTGCAACGACGGTGGGCGCTGCGTCGCCACGCCTGGCTGAGAACCACTGGTTCTTCGGGAGATGTCCAGAATACACTCATGGACATGCCCTTTGATGGTGTCGGTCCTTTGGTTCGAAGGCAGACCATGCGCTGGAGCTGCTTCAAGGACTCTCGGGCTACTGCTGAGTCCCTGGGCCTTGCTGTTGTGCGCCCTCCGCTCACGTCTGCTTTTCGCCCCTTTCGTGGCCACGGAAGGGGCGCCCAGTCACGTCCGCAGCCCGGCCAACGGCCCGCGCAGCAAGCGCTCGCGTGGCCGAGGACGTGGATACCGCCGTGGCGGTTCGGGCAACCAGCGTGCGGGTCAGGCCACCACCTCCAACCCGTCCGCGGCCTCCAAGCCCTCCTAGTCCCTCCTTTCAGGTGCACAGTACGCCAGTCGGGGGCAGGGTCCGCCATCACCTTCACCTCTGGCGTCCCATCACCTCGGACAGGTGGGTCTTGGACATTGTCCGAAGGGGCTACTCCCTCCCTTCGAGACCACCCCCCAGCCATGCCACCTCAATTCCACCGCATGTCAGGGGATCACTTGGCGCTTCTACAGAAGGAAGTCACGCCCTCTTGGCCAAGAGGGCCATCGAGCATGTTCCAACCCCAGAAGTAGGGCGTGGTTGCTACTCCCACTACTTTCTGGTGCCCAAAAAGGACAAGGAGGACATGCGTCCTATCTTGGACCTCCGGAACGTCAATCGCCTCCTCCGGAAGGAGAAGTTCAAGATGCTCACCCTAGCTCAGGTCTTGACGGCCCTCGACCCCGGAGACTGGTTGGTAGCGTTGGACTTGCAGGACGCCTATTTCCACATCCTCGTCCTGCCGGCCCACCGGCGTTACCTTCGGTTCACGGTAGGCCTCGAGCATTTTCAGTTCACCGTGCTCCCTTTGGCCTTACCAGTGCCCCTCGGGTGTTCACGAAAGTGATGGCGGTGGTCGCAGCTCATCTGCGCCGGGCAGGGGTTTCAGTCTTCCCTACCTCGACGACTGGCTGCTGAAGGCGGGCTCGGTCCCAGGCAGTCGTCTCCCACCTCCAGACTACGGCCGAACTCCTGCACTCGCTGGGGTTCTCCATCAATGTGCCGAAGTCGCATCTGATTCCTTTCTCCACAGCTCCTTTTCATCGGAGCAGTTCTGGACACGACGCAGTTTCGGGCCTATCCTCCCGAACGGCGAGTCCGGGATATTCAGGCTATGATTCCGATCTTTCAGCCTTTGTCCTGGGTTTCGGTACGGATGACCCTGAGGCTGCTGGGCCTCATGGCCTCCTGCATCCTGCTGGTCAATCATGCCAGATGGCATATGCGGGCTCTGCAGTGGGACCTGAAGTTCCAGTGGGCGCAGCACCAGGGCAACCTGTCCGATCACGTCCAGATCTCGGAGGGGACTGCAATACAGCTGCAGTGGTGGCTCGAACCGGCAATGGGTCATGGGCAGATCCTCTCCCTTCCCCAGCCAGAGCACACAGTTGTGACGGACGCGTCCCTTCTGGGATGGGGCGGTCACATGGGAGAGGCGGAGATCAGAGGCCTCTGGTCTCCGGCGGAGTCCCGGCTCCATATCAACCTTCTGGAGCTCCGGGCGATCCGACTTGCACTCAAGGCATTCCTTCCCTCTGTCAAAGGGAAGGTAGTGCAGGTGTTCAGACAACACCACCGCCATGTGGTACTGCAACAAACAAGGCGGGGTGGGGTCGTGGACCCTTTGTCAGGAGGCTCTGCGCCTCTGACATGGCTGGAACATCAGGGCATGTTCCTGGTGGTTCAACACCTGGCAGGTTCCCTGAACGCCAGGGCGGACGAACCTCCAGCCGCAGGTGCATGATGGATCACGAATGGCGTCTTCACTCGGAAGTGGCGCAAGGACTCTTTCTACAGTGGGGAGAGCCTTGGTTAGATCTATTCGCCACCGAAGAGAACGCGCAATGTCATCAGTTCTGCGCGTTGGAATTTCCAAGGCGGCACTCGCCGGCGACGCTTTTCGTCACGAGTGGAGTTGCGGTCTATTGTACGCCTTTCCGCCTATACCACTAATACCCAGAGTGTTGAAGAAGATTCGGCACGACCGGGCCCAAGTCATTCTTGTGGCTCCGGATTGGGCTCGAAGAGTTTGGTATCCCGAGCTACTCAATATGAGCGTAGATCCCCGATCCGTCTGCCTCTTCGGGAGGATCTTCTGTCGCAGCAGCAGGGGACGGTCCTCCACCCGAACCTGTCCAGTCTACACCTGCTTGCGTGGAGATCGAGCGGCGGCAGTTGATTCCTTTCGACTTGCCTCCCGAAGTTTGTGATGTGATTCTGGCAGCCAGGCGTCCCTCCACTAAGGTGGTATACGCCTGCAGGTGGAACAAATTTGTGGCATGGTGCACAGCAAAGGCTGTGAATCCCTTTCTGCCCCTCTTTCTGAGTTCCTTCCTCTCTGGCCCAACAGGGTTCTGCCCTGGGTACCATCAAGGGTTATCTTTGTGCTATCTCGGCCTTCCTCAGGCTCCCTGATCAGCCCTCCCTTTTCAAGTCCCCTGTTGTTAACAGGTTCTTAAAAGGCATTACTCACCTCTTCCCTCCTGTTCCGTTTGTGATGCCTCAGTGGGACTTGAACTTGGTTCTTACCTTTTAATGTGCGCTCCCTTTGAGCCTCTACATAACTGTCCTCTTCGTCTTCTGACTCTGAAGACAGCCTTTCTGGTGGCCATCACCTCCGCCGGCGGGTGAGTGAGCTCCAGGCTCTATCTTGCAAACCTCCCTTTCTGTCTGTTCATCCAGACAAGGTTGTTCTTCGGACGCGTCCGTCCTTCTTGCCAAAGGTGGTTACTGCTTTCCACATTGGGCAGACCATCACTTTGCCCACCTTCTTTCCGCCTCCGCATCCTTCCAGAGAGGAAGAGAGGCTCCACCGTCTGGACCCAAAACGTGCGCTCTCTTTCTATATTGTCCGCACAAAACACTTCCGGGTGGATGACCAGCTCTTTGTTGGCTACGTGGGCGCCTAAAAAGGTCGGGCGGTGCACAAGAGGACCATCTCCCGCTGGGTTACCTTGTGCATCAAGACCTGCTATTCTTTGGCTAAGAAGGAGCCTCCTGTTGGGCTGCGTGCCCATTCCACCAGGGCAACGGCTGCTACCACGGCCTTGGGCCGCTGTGTTCCGCTGCCGGTTATCTGTCAGGCAGCTACGTGGGCCTCGCTGCACACGTTTACAAAGCATTACTGCCTTGACAGTCAGGTCCGGAGGGACGGCTTCTTTGGCCGTTCTGTCCTCCAGGACTTCCTTGTCTGATCTTGTTCGCAGACCCACCACCGGCTGGTATTGCTGGGGTATCTATTCTAAGGTAAGGAATCTGTCACTAACGTGTTCTTTCAGATGCACAAGTTACTAACTTGTGTAACGATATATCTGTAAGAGACAGTAGTTAGTGACAGATTCCTTACCGCCCACCCATCCTCCCCGTTCTGCGAACTGATTTCTAGGGTTAAGGACATCCCTTTCAGGGCCCTAGTATTTTTCAGACACCTATGTCAGCTTCTTGCATGGCTCTGCGTTCCTGGCGCGGAAAGTCGTGTACAGAACTGACGTCAGCGCGCAGGGGCGGCGCCTAAGTACTGCCCGCGACGTCATCCCGGCGATCACGACGCCGACGACGGACGCGGAGCCGCACGACGCCGCCTACCGACGCGCAAGGGTACTGCTACGCAAAAAACTTTCCGGATCCAGCCTGACGCCTGGGGATATTCTAAGGTAAGGAATCTGTCACTAACTACTGTCTCTTACAGATATATCGTTACACAAGTTAGTAACTTGTGCGTTAAGGCACATGTGGCTCGTGGAGAGCAGAAAAGCCCACAGAGTGAGCAATGGCACTGCTCTCCTTGAACTGCTCCAGAGCAGAAAAAGCTTTGTCCCTGTGGGAGGGATGGGCGGAAAAAGAAGAAAGGAGGCTGAATGTATTGCTTAATGATGGATTTGTTTATTATCTTTGACATAAATTGATAACACAATGTTTCTTCCATGAATTAAGTGCTCATGAGTGGTCTTTGTTGACTTCTTCTGTACTCTGTTCTCTTACAGGGCCTTGAATTCGTGAAAGAGGGTGTCAGTAAAAGTACTTTCTTCAACACTAGAAAAGAATAGAAACCATTACCACACCCAGTGGATGGTGGATTTGGGGTTCGAATAATGCAGTGTTCATGAAGGGAAAAGGGAAAATAAGTATGCCCTTGCATCCCGGTTTACGTCCCTGTTTGGCCCTAGAATTTCCCTATTCCTATGGCAGTTCTTTGGCCTCGGTCAGGGACAATTTCTCCATTACAGAGGAGTTCAGGAGGTAGTGAAGGTCACCTGGCCACAATACCCGGACAATCCACACCGACTCAAACTCTAGATATCCTGATATCGTGTGGTGCTGGTCGCAAACTGATCTCTCTCCTTTATAAAGCCATGAAACGGGACTCTGCTCCCCTGGTGCCGCCGTCCAGGGCCGCCTGGGTAGGGGATTTAGGCGCTCAGTTGGAGGAGAAACAATGGGCATACATAGGCTCCCTCACACGCACTGTCTCCTGTAATTCCAGATTTAAACTGACGCATTTTAACTTCTTGCATCGCACCTACCTAACCCCCGTATCATTAAAACGCATTTCACGAGAAAGGGATGATAGATGCCCCAGATGCGGCGTAGGGAAAGCGGGCTTTCTACACTTGGCCTGGGAGTGCTCGGCTGTCGGGCAGTTTTGGGCGGAGGTAGTCGGCAGGATTAGTGCAGCCACTGGTATTCAGGTACGACCGGAACCCTTGTATTGCCTGCTTGCATCGATTAGGAAGCCCAAGAACAGGAAACTCCCATTTAAGTTGCTACAACTGATGCTTGTGCTAGCTAGGCGCAGGGTGGCCATCACATGGAGAGGACAGAGAGCCCCGGAAGTGTTGGTCTGGCTCAGAGACGTACGAGAGTGGTCTCTAGCCGAAGAAGTCCATATGAAACTTACCCGCAGGGACGAGAAGCTGCAGGACGACTTGATGATTTGGCGGGAAATGTGCACTTCTAGGTTGACGGAGGGGGAGCCCTCTACTCTTGATACGCTTGAGAGTGGGGGCAGCGGGTCAGATGTGGACGACTACCCTAATCACGATGGGAGGCAAGAGAGATGATTCCAGCAAAAAGTGACCTGGGTGTCATTGGTGTGTCCCATGCTTAAGTCTCACTATGTTATACTTCCGAATGATTATGTATCCCTATTATGTCTCTTATGCCTTTTACCTCTGATGCTATCACCTGTACCAAGTATTGCCAATCACACCATCGGCATGCTCCTATATGCTGTATCATTAACAATCTGTTCTTTTTATTGCAAAATGAAAAAAGTTTATAAAATAAAAATAAATAAATTCCTATGGCAGTTAATGGGGTTTCTGGTTGTATTACACGTTAGAATGAGGACTTATGGGCAGTCATCAAGAGTTTCCTCCTGCTCAATCCCTTTTCAGGAGGACTTCTCCTAACGTGGAAGAAGAAGAAGAGAGTAGAAAAACACTGTATATGTATATATGTATATGTGTGTGTGTATATATATATATATATATATATTCTGCTCCAAAGGTTGTCCACCAGGTGAGTAGCACTCGATCAGCAGCCTTGTTTATGAAAGGCAGGGACGAGGATCCGCTTGTAGAAGCTGCTCCGTAATGGAAATGCCTGACGCGTTTCGAAGCTCCATATGCTTCTCTTCAGAGGCTTGAACGGAGACAGTGCGTGCAAACGCTGAACCCACTTCACCATTTTCATATTGCACACCCACCAATGGGAAGCTCGAATGAGACTGTGCTTTGTGGGAAATATGGTCCGGATAGCACACAAATCTTGTCCTGTATGGACCCTGCAAGTGGACTCGTCCTCAATCCTGTTCTGCGGCTGCTGACCCACGTAGCCCCCATGACATTACAGGGTGGTGCACACTCCGCGGCAGGACGGCCGCGTATTACATTCTGCACCAAAGGTTGTCCACCAGGTAATGGAAATGCCTGACGCCTTTCATAAACAAAGCTGCTGATCGAGTGCTACTCACCAGGTGGACAACCTTTGGAGCAGAATATATATATATATATATATATATATATATATATATATATATATATATATATACACACAGATACCCTCCCGTATCCAGACAAGATCCCAACCTCCCGTATCACTATCCCTCCGTCTTCTAAAGTCACGTACCCGCGTCTGCCACAACTCTCCTGAGTTGCGGCGGCTCATTCGTTTCCTCCGTGGGGTGCCACAACTCCTCTCTCTACTCATCTAGAGTCTTGTCAGGGTCGGCGTCGTTCTGCACTTTGGTGGCGTGGTCCTCTTGCATTCTGTTCTCCAGTCTCTCGCGTCTTGCTCCACACTCTTCTGCTTCCAGCTCCGTCCTTCCAGCGATGATGTCCTTCTCTCCCTCCTTCCGAATTGGTCCTCCTGAGCCTTGTTTCCTCCTTACTTTTGACTACAAGGGTAGTCCTTTCTTAGTGTCAGAACCCACTCTCTAATCCTAGTCTCTTGTTTATTTTCATAGGTCAGGCGCGGCAGGCAAGAAGACGGTGAAGGAGATAATGGTGGAATATAAGGTAAGTAGGGGGGAGTCAAAAGGGGTTTTCTTACAGTCCCCAAACCGGTGAGTCCCATCACAGGACATATCCTTAAGGGATGATTGGACATCGCCTGAAAAACCAGTTGACCGCAGCTAGGCGTGGCGGCAACAGGCACCATTTGTGCCAATGGGTCACCAGATATGCAAGCCACACAAATCGTGTACTTGGCTGCATCACAACTATCATGTATGGCCTGGGGTAGAACAGGTCAAAGGCGTTCTGGACACCTGGAAGGACGTGAGTCACTGAATAGCAAAAAGCATGGGAAAAGCAGCCCAGAAGGCATCTGGCATTCACAAATCTGAGGGCCAAGCTGGTGGAAAAAAAATACCCTCTTCTCAAAGGTCTCCACTCATTTGAATTACCTATAGGGGGAGCAAAACTGAAGGGTTGCCCGGGGCAGGATGTTGGTGTCTAGTGATTAACCGGGGGCAAGAGGGGCTCAATAAATGTTTGCCGAGGTAGGTGCCCCTGTGTTAAGACACTGGTTTTCATATCCAAGGCCGGGATCTGGAGACCAAGAACTAATGCCACCCTAGGCATGACCATCGTGTAAGAAGCGCTCTCCTCAATGGTAGGACCAGGGTGTGAGAGTACTGACTCAGGGGGAAGTATCAAGGCCACTGGCTTCTTGAAAGTCATCATACCAATTTTCTTTGTTGTAATGCTGCCCAATCTCATCACCGACGTTGTAATCATTGTCTGAATGCATGCCCAATTATGAAAGCAACATATCTGTTCTTCCTGGTGGGGGTGGCAAGTCAAGTGGGGGAGTTGGTGCTTTGATGGAAGCAGAGCACGGCCTCAGTCGAAGTCAGCAAGCACAATGGGTGCCTTGTCCTCTGAAATAGAGTGAGCTTCTAGAGTCCGAGTCGGAGCTGGAATGGGAGGCAGAAAGGCCCAGGGCTGGATTTGGAGGGTCCAACTGGTGCAGAGGGCATACCAGCGAGCAGTACCTCAGATGGAGAATCTCTCGGTTCCTTGGGGCCCAAAGGTGCATCACAGAGAGTCAATAAGGATCCAAAGAGTCAGAACATGACCTCCGAGAATTCTTTGCCTCTGAGTCGTAGACGGCCCCGAAAATTCAGAATGTGTTGCGAGAAGTTGCATAACAAGGTGCAACGCCGATCGACTCCCTAGCAACACTCGAAAAACTGTCACTGCCCAGAGACCAGCAAGTTGGACTTTGGTAACACCCTCTACGCCAAGATCACCAAGCAGGACACTAGAATACTGCAAACCATCTAGAACTCGACAGCCAGACTCATCCTCCGACACAGAACTCACATCACACCACACCTCGGGGAGTGCAACTGGCTCCCAATATGCAAATGCATTCATGGGTGGGCCGATAAGGAATCTGCGACTTGATACAGTCTCTACCACATAAGGCGTTATCAAAGGTAAGTAACATGTTCATCTGATAAAAGACTTCTAGCTGCAGATTCCTTACCTTAGAATAGATACCCAAGCAATACCTCCCCAGAGGTAGGTCTGCGTAACAATTTCACACTTAAAAGTCCTGCAGGACCAAACTGGCAAATTGCCCACCCTTACGGACCTGACTTACAGGCAGTAGTGTTTGGTGAACGTGTGCAGCAAGGCCCAACATGCCCTGTTTGTTGCAGGCAATGGTGTTGCCCGTGAACACCTACACTAGCCTTCTCTTGATGGAGGGTAGAAAGGCTTTCGATGGCAGTCAGATCATCCGAAGCTCCAGCAAGTTGATGTGGAGTCCGGATTCGCAGGAGACTACAGTCCTCTGATCTACACCTCTCCCAGATTGCTGCCCCATCCCAAGAATGACGCATCTGTCACTACTGTCAGATCTGGTTGGGAAAGGGAGAGGGGTCTACTGGTGACCCAATCAAGGTTCGTTAACCACCACTGCAGATCTTTTGCTATGCCTTTCACGATCTAGACCATGTCGGAGAGATTCCCCTGATGCTGCGCCCACTGTCACTTCAGGTCCCACTGTAGAGCCCACATACGACAGCAGGCATGTGTCACAAGCAGGATTCAAGAGGCGATGAGGCCCAGCAGCCTCCGAGTTAGTCTAACCGAAGCCCAGGATAGAGGATGAAACATGTATCATAGTCTGAATATTCTGGGCTCGCTGTTTGGGAGGATAAGCCCAAAACTGTACTGTGTCCAGAACAGCTTCAATGAAAGGGAGCATCTGAGAAGGGATCAGGTGTGACTTTGGCATGTTTATAGTGAATACCAGCGAGTGCAAGAGGTTCGCTGTAGTCTGGAGGTGGGAGACGACTCCCTGGGGTGGGCCTGCCCTCAACAGCCTGTCATTAAGATAAGGGAAAACTGGCACTCCTGATCTCTGCAGATGGGCTACAACCACTTTAGACCCCAGCAAGGCACTGAGACAGCCCTGCTAGCGGTGATTAAAGAATCGAGGAAAATACTGGATGTCGGAGGGTCCGCGGCCATTATTTTACTCGATCTTAGCGCTGCCTTCGACACGGTCAATCACCAATTGTTGATAGCAAGACTTGGAGAGAATGGGGTGACTGGAACTTTACTAAAATGGCTTGAGTCTTTCCTAGCAGATCGGTTGTTTCAAGTCTTTGAGGACAATGCCGCCTCTGAATGGATGCCGCTGCAGTGTGGGGTACCTCAAGGCTCCTCCCTGAGCCCCACACTTTTTAATGTTTACATGCGCCCTTTGGCTGAGGTGGTTGAGCCTTTCGGGGTTAAGATCATTACGTACGCTGATGACACTCAGCTTATTGTGTCCCTCAATCTTTTAGACAACAATAAGTCTATTCTGGCCAACTGTCTGGAAAAGGTCTCAGCATGGATGGACTCTTCTTTCCTAAAGCTGAATGCTGCTAAAACCAAACTGATTTTTTTAGGCAAGACCACCAACTTGGAGAGCAGCGCACTATGGCCTAAATGTCTCGGGGCCATGCCACCCCCCAAAGACCAAATAAAAAGTCTCGGAGTATGGTTGGACCATAACCTGAACTTTAAGGTACAGGCGGGTAGGGTGGCAGGTACCTGCTATGGCATCCAGAAAATGATTAGGAGGATTTTGCCCCTTCTGCCTTTTAACGCCAGGAAACTGCTGGTACAAGCCCTGATTCTCTCGAGGCTTGACTACGCCAATGTGCTCTATCTTGGCTCCCCCTGCTCGACCATAAAGAAACTTCAAACGGTTCAAAACTGTGCGGCTCGACTCCTTATGCAGGCCCACAATAGGGAATCTGCCAAACCATATATTAACTCTTTGCATTGGTTGCCAGTAGCCAAAAGAATCCAATTTAAGGCCTTTGTATCGCCCATAAATCAATGTCGGATAGTGCTCCACCAATTCTTCGATCCATTATCTCCCCGTATCTTCCTAAAAGATCCCTTCGCTCTGGGAAAAAACACCTTACTACTGTTCCCAGAGTCAACCGAGCTCGGAGCGGTGGCCGTCTATTCTCTGTCATCGCTGCAAAATGCTGGAATCAGTTACCAGATCATATTCGGCTTGAGGCCAACCATAAAGAAAGATGATCCTCCGTCAGCCTGTCGCAAGTGGGTGGCATGGGTGGAGGGATGGTAACAAAGGGGAGGGAGTAGTCCCTTCGGACAATCTGGACAACCCAGCTGTCAGATGTTGTCAACCTCCAATGGTGCAGATGATGTTTTCTGCCCCCACTGGTTGCCAATGATGATTGGATGGTAGACTAAAGAGGTTTGGAGGCTGCGGCTGACCAGGGACTGGTGGATTGGCATACCTCTTGCTGCCTGAGCCACGGGGTCTGTGAGTTACGGCCTCCTCGGCCACACAGGGCCTGGGAAGCTTGCGTGCCTTGGTGGCTGAGGGCATAGAGATGCAGTTGGAAACTCCTTCCGTGGCCACGAAAGGAGGACTGGGGTTGGCGAGGAGCCATGGAAAGGCCCAAAGACCTGGCTGTAGCTCTGCTATCCTGGAACATCTGAATCCTCCTCGACCAAAGAGAAACAGCAGCTCTGATCCTCCTCAACCACTCTGCAGCCTTCAACATCATATCCCATCACACGCTAATCGAAAGACTCCACCACATTGTGTTCTTCCGGTGAGGGAGGAGGTGATCAATCTGAGTGTGTCCCTTGGATGCCAGAGGGTTCGCCTACCACCTTCCAACCTAAGGATATCCTCTGCAGTGTCTCCCAGGGCTCATCCCTCCGCTCCACACTCTTCAACGAATATATGACCTCGCTGGCCAATATTGTCAGATCTCATGGTTTCAACATAATATCCTATGCAGACGACACCCAACTCATCCTCTCACTCACCAATGTCCCTGCCACCACCAGGACCAAATTCCACAGATGCCTGACAAGCGTCACTGAGTGGATGAAGAACAACTGCCTGAAGCTGAACATGGATTAGATGTAAGTTCTGATCTACGGTAACAACAGCAACCCACGGAACAACTCTTGATCGGCATCAGACTTGGGACCCGCACCCACTCAAGCCGACCATGCCAGAAACCTCAGAACCATCATTGATAACAAGCTCACCATGAAATCACAGATCGACAGCATCACCTCTGCCTGCTTCCTCACTCTGCGCATGTTACGTAAGATCTTCAAGTGGCTACCCCATGCACACGAGACCCACTGTGACACAGGCCCTCATCATCAGTCAACAGGACTATGGCAACACTCTCTATGTACGAATTACAGCTCACTTCCTACAGCTCACTTCCTACAGAGACTTCAAACCATACAGAATGCCACAGCCAGACCTATCCTCAACCTCCCTGATGAACTAACATCAGACCCCACCTCCTCGTTCAGAAGAGATAGTAATTCAATCTGCTGACCCACACACACACAAGGCTCCACACAACCAGGGACCCGCCTACATTAACCACTGCCTGAACTTCCACCAACCATCGAGAAGACTAAGCTTTGCCTCCCTATCACTTGCCCACATTCCCCACAACTGCCGAAGCAGAAGTGAAGGACACTCCTTCTCCTACATCTCAGGAAAGACCTAGAACAGCCTCCCCACACTGTTTCGGTCCATCAACTAACTTCCAAAATTCGGAACAGCCCTCAAGACCTGGCTGTTTGAATGAACCTTCTGGAACCTGCAAGCGACTGGATACCCTATTCGGTGATTAGAAGCGCTTTGTAAATCCTAATTGTTGATTGATTGAAAGGGTGAGGAATCTGTAGTTAGAAGTCTCTGTCAGAAATAAAGGGCATTCTTTCATCTTGTGTCAGCATATACATACCACAGAGAGTGAGGGTCTGGCAGTTGGTTGAGAATTCATTAGTGATGTCAACAAGGACGGCGTATAAAAAAGCCTTGGTGAAATTTGTATCTAGCAAAGCTTTGCGTAGGAGTGCGCCTGAGACTGAAGCAGGGAGAAATTTGGTGCATTGTATTAGACCATGATCAAGATGTTTGACAGCAGTAACCATAGCAGGAATGTTATCAGATGTTACCTTTTATGCAAAGTATTTTTGGAGTTATGAGCCCTCCGGTGACAAATTCAGGAGGAGAATCTTGGCAGGATGAGCAAAAGAAAAAAGTATGGTATGGTATGATTGCCTATAACTCCTATATCTGAAAGAGACACGTTAGTGACAGATTCCTTACCTTAGAATATACCCCAGGCGTCAGGCTGGATCCGGAAAGTTTTTGCGTTGCAGTACCCTTGCGCGTCGGTAGGCGGCGTCGTGCGGCTCCGCGTCCGTCGTCGGCGTCGTGATCGCCGGGATAACGTCGCGGGCAGTACTTAGACGCCGCCCCTGCGCGCTGACGTCAGTTCTTCTTTTTCCGCGCCAGCAAGCGCAGATCCGGGAAGAGCAGTGCCCTAGTCATTTTTTGACTAACTTTTTTGGTGAATTTTTTCACTGTTTCTTCAAATCGAACTCCAAGGTGTCGTATGGATGCCCGGCTTTAAACGTTGCGGCGCCTGTGCTCGGATGATGTCCATCACAGACCCGCATCGGGAGTGTCTCTTCTGCCTCGGCCGAGGCCACGACACGGAGTCGTGTTCTGACTGCCGGGCCCTCAACCCGAAAGCTTTGCGAGAGCGGTCTCGAAAGCTCCTCGAGGCCCGGCAGTCGGCTCCGCGCCACACCAGGCCCCGGTCGCGTGAGAGGTCGAGGGGTCGGTCGCGGAGTCCTCACCGGTCGCCGGGATCCAAGTCTTCGTCGTCCGGTAAGTCTAAGCACAAAAAGTCCAAAAAGCATCGTCGCTCTAGGACTTCGCCTCGCCGGTCTCGCGACTCGGCTGAGGCCCCTCCCGGCACCGTCCCCCGCGGCCCCGGACATGCCTGTGGAGTCGCCCCCGCAATACTCGTCCTTCCCGGGTTCGGGGGCGGATCCGGCCCAAACACAGGAATTCCTGTCGGCCATGGCCCGCCTCTTCGGGCCTCAAGGTCCCCTCCGGTGCGCCTTCGGGCCCCGCGGGCCCTGATGGGGTTGCCCCGGCGTCGCCGACGGCTCCGGCGTCGCCCGTGCCTCCAGCCTCGATCCCGGCTCCGGCCCCGGCTCCGCAACCCCCATCGACGCCGGTCGACCTGACCACGCCTCCGCCGACGCCGATGTCTCCGGTGCCCTTCTCGACGCCGCCTGGGGCTCCGGGCGGCGGCGTCCCCAGTTCCTTCCGGCTCCGGACATGGAACCGGACCGATCGCCGCTCGACGCCGGTTCCGGCGCCGATGAGACCTTGGGTCCCAATGTCCCTCCTCCTCCTTATTTTGAACCGGAGGAGGACCAGGAGGACTGGGAGGGGTCTGAGGACCCTCTGGCACAACAGTGTCAGTATGATGAGGACTGGACAGAGGAACTAGGGGATGCCAGTGGTCTAGATACTTCCCCTGACACTGGCATGCTGTCTCCTCCCGTGGCTACGGAGGAGGGAGCCAATTTTGCAACGGTGTTGCGTAGGGCGGCTGGAGCCTTACATCTCCAACTCCCTACTGTGGCGGTCAAGACTAATCTCTTGACAGAGGTGCTTCAGCCGGCAGCCTCCTCTACGGAGACTGTGCTGCCGTTTAACGATGCCCTCACTGACGTTCTTTGGGCGCCTGGTCCAAGCCCAACACAGGGGCTCCTGTGGATAGGAACGTGTCCCGACGCCATCGCCCAGCTCCGGGCGACCCCCTATTTCTCTCTGTCCACCCCACTCCTGAGAGCTTGGTTGTCCAAGCCTCCGCTTCCAAACCGCCTTCCCTACCGCCCTCCGGATAGGGAATCCAAACGCCTGGATCAATTTGGGAAGAAGGGCTTTTCTTCCTCCAGTGCTGGCTTGCGGTCCATCAACACCGCTTGTCTTTTGGGCCGATATACCCACTCCTTGTGGGATTCGGTGGCGACTGTTTTGCCCCAGTGTTCTGAGGAGGTCCAGACACTGCTTTCCTGCGCCATTGCGGAAGGAAGGGATGCGGCCAAATACACAATACGATGTGGCCTTGATACCGCCGACTCGCTGGGCAGGTCTATTGCAACGACGGTGGCGCTGCGTCGCCACGCCTGGCTGAGAACCACTGGTTTTTCAGGGGATGTCCAGAATACTCTCATGGACATGCCCTTTGATGGAGTCGGTCTTTTTGGGTCCAAAGCAGACCATGCGTTGGAGCGCTTTAAGGACTCACGGGCTACTGCCAAGTCCCTGGGCCTTTCTGCTACACGCCCTCCGCTAACTTCTGCTTTTCGCCCCTATCGTGGCCACGGAAGGGGCGCCCAGTCACGTCAGCAGCCCAGCCACCGGCCCGCGCAGCAGGCGTCTTCGCGTGGCCGAGGACGTGGATACCGCCGTGGCGGTTCGGGCAACCAGCGTGCGGGTCAGGCCACCACCTCCAACCCGTCTGCGGCCTCCAAGCCCTCCTAGTCCCTCCTTTCAGGTGCACAGCACGCCAGTAGGGGGCAGGGTCCGCCATCACCTTCACCACTGGCGTCCCATCACCTCGGACAGGTGGGTCTTGGACATTGTCCGAAGGGGCTACTCCCTCCCCTTCGAGACCACCCCCCCAGCCATGCCACCTCAATTCCACCGCATGTCAGGGGATCACTTGGTGCTTCTACAGAAGGAAGACACGGCCCTCTTGGCCAAGAGGGCCATCGAGCATGTTCCGACCCCAGAAGTAGGGCGTGGTTGCTACTCCCACTACTTTCTGGTGCCCAAAAAGGACAAGGAGGACGGACATGCGTCCTATCTTGGACCTCCGGAACGTCAATCGCTTCCTCCGGAAGGAGAAGTTCAAGATGCTCACCCTAGCTCAGGTCTTGACTGCCCTAGACCCTGGAGACTGGTTGGTAGCGTTGGACTTGCAGGACGCCCATTTCCACATCCCCGTCCTGCCGGCCCACCGGCGTTACCTTCGGTTCACGGTAGGCCTCGAGCATTTTCAGTTCACCGTGCTCCCCTTTGGCCTTATCAGTGCCCCTCGGGTGTTCACGAAAGTGATGGCGGTGGTCGCAGCTCATCTGCGCCGGGCAGGGGTTTCAGTCTTCCCCTACCTTGACGACTGGCTGCTGAAGGCGGGCTCGTCCCAGGCAGTCGTCTCCCACCTCCAGACTACGGCCGAACTCCTGCACTCGCTGGGGTTCTCCATCAATGTGCCGAAGTCACATCTGATTCCTTCTCCACAGCTCCTTTTCATCGGAGCAGTTCTGGACACGACGCAGTTTCGGGCCTATCCTCCCGAACGGCGAGTCCGGGATATTCAGGCTATGATTCCGATCTTTCAGCCTTTATCCTGGGTTTCGGTACGGATGACCCGGAGGCTGCTGGGCCTCATGGCCTCCTGCTGGTCAATCATGCCCGATGGCATATGCGGGCTCTGCAGTGGGACCTGAAGTTCCAGTGGGCGCAGCACCAGGGCAACCTGTCCGATCACGTCCAGATCTCGGAGGGGACTGCAAAACAGTTGCAGTGGTGGCTCTCGAACCGGCAATGGGTCATGGGCAGATCCCTCTCCCTTCCCCAGCCAGAGCACACAGTTGTGACGGACGCGTCCTTCTGGGATGGGGCGGTCACATGGGAGAGACGGAGATCAGAGGCCTCTGGTCTCCGGCGGAGTCCCGGCTCCACATCAACCTTCTGGAGCTCCGGGCGATCCGACTTGCACTCAAGGCATTCCTTCCCTCTGTCAAAGGGAAGGTAGTGCAGGTGTTCACAGACAACACCACCGCCATGTGGTACTGCAACAAACAGGGCGGGGTGGGGTCGTGGACCCTCTGTCAGGAGGCTCTGCGCCACTGGACATGGCTGGAACATCAGGGCATGTTCCTGATGGTTCAACACCTGGCAGGTTCCCTGAACGCCAGGGCGGACGAACTCCAGCCGCAGGTGCATGATGGATCACGAATGGCGTCTTCACTCGGAAGTGGCGCAAGGACTCTTTCTACAATGGGGAGAGCCTTGGTTAGATCTATTCGCCACCGAAGAGAACGCGCAATGTCATCAGTTCTGCGCGTTGGAATTTCCAAGGCGGCACTCGCTCGGCGACGCTTTTCGTCGCGAGTGGAGTTGTGGTCTGTTGTACGCCTTTCCGCCTATACCACTTCTACCCAGAGTGTTGAAGAAGATTCGGCACGACCGGGCCCAAGTCATTCTTGTGGCTCCGGACTGGGCTCGAAGAGTTTGGTATCCCGAGCTACTCAGTATGAGCGTAGATCCCCCGATCCGTCTGCCTCTTCGGGAAGATCTTCTGTCACAGCAGCAGGGGACGGTCCTCCACCCGAACCTGTCCAGTCTACACCTGCTTGCGTGAGATTGAGCGGCGGCAGTTGATTCCTTTCGACTTGCCTCCCGAAGTTTGTGATGTGATTCTGGCAGCCAGGCGTCCCTCCACTAAGGTGGTATACGCCTGCAGGTGGAACAAATTTGTGGCATGGTGCACAGCAAAGGCTGTGGATCCCCTTTCTGCCCCTCTCTCTGAGGTCCTTCTGTTCCTTCTTTCTCTGGCCCAACAGGGTTCTGCCCCTGGGTACCATCAAGGGTCATCTTTGTGCTATCTCGGCCTTCCTCAGGCTCCCTGATCAGCCCTCCTTTTCAAGTCCCCTGTTGTTAACAGGTTCTTAAAAGGCATTACACACCTCTTCCCTCCTGTTCCGTTTGTGATGCCTCAGTGGGACTTGAACTTGGTTCTTACCTTTTTAATGTGCGCTCCCTTTGAGCCTCTACATAATTGTCCTCTTCGTCTTCTCTCTCTGAAGACAGCCTTTCTGGTGGCCATCACCTCCGCTCGGCGGGTGAGTGAGCTCCAGGCTCTATCTTGCAAACTTCCCTTTCTGTCTGTTCATCCAGACAAGGTTGTTCTTCGGACGCGTCCGTCCTTCTTGCCAAAAGTGGTTACTGCCTTCCACATTGGGCAGACCATCACTTTGCCTACCTTCTTTCCGCCTCCGCATCCTTCCAGAGAGGAAGAGAGGCTCCACCGTCTGGACCCAAAACGTGCGCTCTCCTTCTATATCGACCGCACAAAACACTTCCGGGTGGATGACCAGCTCTTTGTTGGCTACGTGGGCGCCAAAAAAGGTCGGGCGGTGCACAAACGAACCATCTCCCGCTGGGTTACCTTGTGCATCAAGACCTGCTATTCTTTGGCAAAGAAGGAGCCTCCTGTTGGGCTGCGTGCCCATTCCACCAGGGCAACGGCTGCTACCACGGCCTTGGGCCGCGGTGTTCCGCTGCCGGTTATCTGTCAGGCAGCTACGTGCGCCTCGCTGCACACGTTTACAAAACATTACTGCCTTGACAGTCAGGTCCGGAGGGACGGCTTCTTTGGCCGTTCTGTCCTCCAGGACTTCCTTGTCTGATCTTTGTTCGCAGACCCACCACCGGGTTGGTATTGCTGGGGTATCTATTCTAAGGTAAGGAATCTGTCACTAACGTGTCTCTTTCAGATGCACAAGTTACTAACTTGTGTAACGATATATCTGTAAGAGACAGTAGTTAGTGACAGATTCCTTACCGCCCCACCCATCCTCCCCGTTCTGCGAACTGATTTCTAGGGTTAAGGACATCCCTTTCAGGGCCCTAGTATTTTTCAGACACCTATGTCAGCTTCTTGCATGGCTCTGCGTTCCTGGCGCGGAAAGTCGTGTACAGAACTGACGCAGGGGCGGCGTCTAAGTACTGCCCGCGACGTCATCCCGGCGATCACGACGCCGACGACTGACGCGGAGCCGCACGACGCCGCCTACCGACGCGCAAGGGTACTGCTACGCAAAAACTTTCCGGATCCAGCCTGACGCCTGGGGTATATTCTAAGGTAAGGAATCTGTCACTAACTACTGTCTCTTACAGATATATCGTTACACAAGTTAGTAACTTGTGCTACAATGACCCTCTGAACTAGAATGCTGGGTAGTCCGGAAGTCATATGCATATCAAATAGTGAGTTGAGGCTGTTTAGATTGTGTATGTTGTTATTGTTTTTTGATGTGGTACACGTTTCTGAGTTCTAGGGGAAGGGGTAGAAATTGCAATTGCTCCTATGAGGTGCCATTGCGGGGGTGCTTTTGAGATTGTTTTTGAGATAATCAAAGAAGGATCAAAAGGCAGATGGGTAGTAAGCAGCAGAAGGAATCCTGTACTGAGGAAAACTGTACCAGTGTCGTCCTGATGTAGATTTCCTGGATTGTGTTTGTGGGGGGTGGGGATTGGGACGAAGTCTAGGTATTTTTTTGTCATCCAACTGGTCAGAGGCTGATGGTTTATCAATTGCTCCCTGTGCTGCAGAGGGAACTGAAGGTATTGGATATGTAGCCTGAGCAGAGCAGCACTCATTACTTTTGAATCGGGGTAGCTGCAGAAGCTAGTAGGGTGGGGTTTCCAAAGGAATATGGTCCTTAAATTGTTGACAGTTGTTCAAAAATTTCTAATGTTATCTTGTTTTTGTTTTATTGTTGGTTTTGTTTGAGTGCCTTGGGCTACAGTTGTGACAATTTGGATTATCGGGCAACCATTAGTTTGGTGGACTCCAAAAAAGGCAGAGAAATACTCCTTCATGAAGTATTTGTGATGACGTACGTATGGTTTTTGAGGCGAACAATGAAAGATAATGTCGTAGTGTTCAGTTGTGACAATGGTATTTCTTTTAGAAGGCCTTTTAACACAATTTATCTTTATCCTGTTAATAAACCTATTCGCAATACCACTAGCTTCTCGACTCCAATACAATTTCCTCTCCTTTGTTACAGTTGTTCTTTACTAGGGAATTTTTGGTTCATTTTTTCCAATTTGCAACATCTCATTGTGTGCGTCCTCAAGAATCCTCTTGGATTACTACTAGATTACTTGTTTGACCGAATGTTGGGTTTGTGCTATGATGACAAGTGCATAAACAAGGAATTGTATTAGGATAAAATACAAAAAAAACACTTGACTTACCAGTCCCACTTTCATCCTAGTAGTATAATTTTCCTTTCCAATTGAACAAGATACTTACCTTCGGTAACACCTTATCTGATAGAGACTCTATCTAGTCACAGATTCCTTACTTTAGCATTATCCCCTGGCGTCGGACTGGATCTGGAAATTTTTCTTAATCAGTACCCCTGCACGCTGGTAGATGGCGTTGTTCAGCTCTACGTGGCGTCGTCGACCATGCCGCAAGTGAAGTGCCCAGTGCTTGTACAGGCACCTCCCCAGTGCGCTGATGGTCACTTTTAAGTTACTTTTCAGAACTTTCCACGCAAGAAGTGCAGAGCCACAAAGTACACTGACCACTGGCATAGAATACTAGGGTCCTGTCCTTAGAAATCCATTGCAAATACAAGGAAATGATGGACGGAGCACTGAAACTTTTCAGACCCTCACCCCCAGTCACAGATCTGGGTTGAATCCATCATCATTCATTAGCTCACCTCGCCACCCTGGTTAAGACACAGCAATATGCAAATCAGTCTTGACCCTGTGCCTCATGCGAACAGTCCAGACCGAACTGCCAAGCCATGTCTTCCCTGGACCAGAAACAAGCATCCTGGGACCGGTTTTGGGGTAACGCACCTTATCAGGCAGGCTAGCTTGAATCTAGTGGCAAAGTGAGCAAGGGACCCACATCTGGGAATACCCTACCAACTTAGGGCGAACAAAGCAAACATAAGGAAATGATGGACGGAGCGCTGAAACCTTTCAGACACTCACCCCCCAGTCACAGATCTGGGTTGAATCCATCATCATTCACAGAACAGAGAGGATGGGTGGGTCGGCAAGAAACTACAGCTAGATTGTGTGTCTACCTGATAAGGCATTACCAAAGGTAAGTAATTTGTTCATTTGATAAAGCTTTCTAGTCTCGGATTCCTTACGTTGGAATAGATACTCGAGCAATACCTCCACAGAGGTGGGTCTGCAGACCAATTTCACACGAGGACCAACAGGCAAAATGCTTACCCCTACGGACCTGACTATCCAGGCAGTAATGCTTGGTAAGCATGTGCAGGGAAGGCCATGTTGCTGCCTGGCAGATGTCCAGGACCAGAACTCTGCATGCAAATGCAGTGACTGCAGCTTTAGCTCTGGTGGAATGAGCACGCAAACCCTCAAGGGGTTGCTTCTAAGCTACTGCGTAGCAAATTTTGATACAGAGCATGATCCTTCGTGAATTGGTCCTCTTCTGTACAGCCCATCCATTCTTCAGTCTGACATACCCCATGAAGAGTTGGTTGTCCTCCTGGAACTCTTGCATGCGGTCAAGGTAGAACAACAATGCTCTTTTTCCATCCAGACGGTGAAGTCGCTCCTCTTTCTTAGAGGGATGAGGTGGAGTGTAAAAAGTAGGCAGAGTGATGGATTGGCCTACGTGAAAGGGAGCGACCACTTTCGGTAGAAAGGAAGCTCTCGTACGAAGCACCAGTTTGTCTGGGTAGATGATCAGGTAAGGAGGACTGGATGACAATGCCTGAAGTTCACTGACCCTCCGGGCAGATGTTACAGCCACGAGAAAGGCTGTCTTGATGGCAAGGAGTCTGAGTGCACAATTGTGCAGGGGCTCAAAGAGAAAGTGATGACGAGATTGAGGTCCAACTGGAGCATAATAAAGGGAGAAGGTGGGAACAAATGTTGTAAACCTTTGAGAAACCAATTTACTATAAGGTATTTGAAAAGGGATGGCTGGTCAGACAACCACTGAAATAGTAGAAAGGTAGCCCTTGAGGGTGCCCAAAGCAGAGCCCTGCTGAGAAAGAGAGAATGAAAAGAAGAACCTGAAGAAGAGGGGCAAAAAGGGGATTGATCTGTCTTTCTGTACCCCATGCCACAAATTTTCCCCAATGGCAGGCGCATACCGCCTTGGTGGAGGGACGCCTGGCTGCCGAGATAACATCACAGACTTTGGGCGGAAGGTCACAAGCTGTCAACTGTCCCCCTTCAATCGCCACACAAGAAGGCATACCATTGACCGGTTCGGCTGGAGAACCCTTCCCTTATGCTGTGACAGAAGATCCTCCCAAAAGGGCAGCCTGATCGGAGGACCGAAGGCCATGCTCAACAGCTCAGGATACCAGACTCTCTGTGGCCAGTCGGGAGCCACAAGGATGCCTAGGGCCCAGTCGTTCCTGATCTTCTTGAGAACTCTGGGCATAAGTGCTATGGGCAGAAAGGCCTCTGATTTCTCCCAGATGACCTCCCCATCCCAGGAGTGACGCATCGGTCACTTCTGAAAGAACTGGTTGGAGAAGGGAGATGGTTCTTCCGCTGACCCAATTGAGGTTTTAACCACCATTGCAGATCTTTTGCAGTTCCCTCCGAGATCTGAACCATGTCAGAGAGAATCCCCAGATGCTGCGCTCACTGGAACTTCAGGTCCCACTGCAGAGCCTGCATATGTCATCTGGCATTTTTGAGAAGCAGGATGCAAGACGTCATAAGGCCCAGCAGCCTCAGAGTCAGTCTAACGGAAATCTAGGCTAGAGGCTGAAATATCGGTATCATAGCCTGAATGTCCTGGACTCGTCGTTCGGGAGGATAGGCCCAAAACTGCACTGTGTCCAGAACAGCTCCTATGTAAGGGAGCGTCTGACAGGGAGTCAGGTGTGACTTTGGCCCGTTGACAGTGAACCCCAGCAAATGAAAGAGATCTGCTGTAATTTGGAGGTGGGAGACGACAACCTGGGAGCGAGCTCGCTTTCAACAGCCAGTCATCGAGATAGGGAAAGACTGGCACACCTCATCCTCACAAATTGAAAATGCTCCTGGTCTACCACGAACCACAGGTAACGCCTGTGAACGGTCAAGACGGCAATGTAAAAACATGCATTGTGCAAGTCCAATGCAGCCATCCAGGCTTCTAGGTCCAGGGCAGAGAGAACCTGAGCAACAATGAGGATTATGAACTTCTCCTTCAGAAAGAAATTGAATAAGCACAGGTCGAGGATAAGCTAAAGACCTCCGTCCTTCTTGGGCTTCAGAAAGTAGTGGGAATAGCAACCAAAAGTTACTTCTGGCGTCGGCACTCTCTCTATGGCTCCCTTGGCCAAGAGAGCCGCTACTTTCTTGAGGAGAAGAGATAGCTGGTCCTCTGTCAGCCCATCGTATTGTAAGTAGGTGGCGTGGAGGGAGGGGCAGTCTCGAAGGGGAGGGAGTAACCCCTTTGGACGATCAGCAACACCAATTAGTCCGATGTTATAGACTACAGGTGGGGCAGGTGATTGCGAATCCTGCCCCCCCACTGGTTGCCCATGATGGTCAGAGGGCAGACTGTAAGGGTTTGGAGGCTGCGGCTGCCGGGGGAGAAGTGGACTGGCCTGACCTCTGGCTGCCCGACCCCTTTGGGTACTGCGTCCGTGGGCACACAGAGGTTGAGAAAGATGCGTGCTGCTGCTACTGGGTGGTAAAGTTGTAGCTGGAAGCCCCTTCCGTGGCTACAAAAGGAGCGAAAGTTGGATTGAGGGTGACAAGGGGTAATGGAAAGGCCCAAAGACCTGGCCTTAGCCCTGCTGTCCTTAAAGTGTTAGAGTGCGAAATCCGCCTTGTCTCTGAAGAGACGGGAGCTATCGAAGGGCATGTCCGTAAGTGATGTTTGGACATACCCGGAAAAGTCAGTAGTTCTCAACTAGGTGTGGCACTGTAAGACCACTTTCAATGAAACCTCTCTACCCTAGTGAGTCAGTGGTGCCCAGTCCACATCTAATGGTGAACTTCGCTGCATCCCTCCCATTGGCAACAGCCTGGGAGAGCACAGCTTGGGTCTCCTCTAGATCTGTTGGGAGCACCTGTGCAACCGTATCCCACAGAGCATGGGAATAGCTGTCTAAAAGGCATGCAGTGTTCATTCACAGACTGCAATGCCAGGCTGGTGGAAGAAAAACATTTTTTTCCTAAGTTGTCCAGCCTCTTGGATTACCGATCCTTTGGTTGGGAATGCACCAGGATTTATGTGGTAAAATGAAGGCTTGGACCACCAAGCTCTCAAGGGTAGGGTGTTCTGTGAGGAATTTAGGGTCCCCTTGAGAGGGGCAGCGGGCTATTTTCCTGTTCACAGGAACCCCTGTGTTGGGCTTGGAACAGATCCCAAGCAGGACATCAGTAAGTGCTTTGTTAAACTCTCCCAGCTGAAGCACTTCCGTCAAGATGTTAGTCTTGACTGCCACCGAGGGCAAGCTAAGGTCGAGGACCTCAGCAGCCCTTCTTACCACCATTGCAGATGAAGCTCCTTCCTCCTTAGCCACGGAAGGGGGAGAAAGCATGCCAGTATCTGGAGAAATATCCAGTCCGCTGGTGTCTACCAAATC
The DNA here is from genome assembly GCA_963921515.1 of Calotriton arnoldi. Classification (NCBI taxonomy): domain Eukaryota; kingdom Metazoa; phylum Chordata; class Amphibia; order Caudata; family Salamandridae; genus Calotriton; species Calotriton arnoldi. Next base: position 5,130,868 of record CAWUFW010000186.1, read on the forward strand.
CCCACACCAGTCCATGTTGGTATCATATTGCTGGTATTCTTCAGGGTCCAGCGACCCATCCAGTCCCTCCCCGAGTCTTAGCCCAGCTCAGTCTCTGACCTGGAAAGAATGGCTCCAGTCGGCATCAGGCAACACCTCTCCGGCTCCGTGTTGGAGTTGGGGATATAAATGGGGATGATGACACCGGTGGGTGCCAGCGACGCTGGGAGCGTTGACCTCTGGACTGGCACCGGGGAAGGTTTAGATAGCACGACCAGCGCCGATCTGGATCCATCTGTGGATACCTGGGGGCCGACTGGCACCTGAGCTGCCAGCGTGAATCCTGTAGGTGCCCCTCTTGAAACGGGCCACCCAAATATGAGGTGGATTGTTTTATTGGGCAGGGGTCGCTCCAGCTCCCAGAAACTCGGGTAGTCATGGAGACAGCCCAGGTCATGGCTCAGCCATAGAGCCAGGCCTCAAGTGTTGATGCTCCCTTGTCTCGTCGACAAACAGATGAGGGGAAGTTGAAGCACGCTTTGACTTCTTGTGGTAGCGGGACTTACCTGAATGGCTTAACAACTTCGAGTGCAACAAGGATCTCAAACTCTGTGATCGCTCCCGGGATCTTCCTCTTGACCGAGATCTGGACTGTTGCAGAGTCGCACCAGGCGCTAGAGGGATCGCTCTCTCAAGGCCTTCGGGTGCATGGCGCAGCAATTGGAGGAGGCACTTGAGGCACCAAAGGAAAACAAGGTGTGGGTCTGTCTCCAACATCGAATGGTGGTGACAGGCACCGCGGGGCTCAAGTCCGGCACTCTTCTATGACATTCCTACTACACCAGGAGAAAACAAATCAAAATACCTTGAGAAAACACCAAACAAAGTTTGGCAAAAATTGACTAAGGTATAGCTCTTTTTGGATCTGTGCCGACTGGCGTGAAAAGAAAAGACATCAGCACACTGGTGGGTCCTTGTTGCTTAATGATTGAAACTTATTTTTAAGTCGATTTAGTGTGTAATCAATCGGACATCTTCCTTCTATTTTTGGGTGGTCCAGGATTTTCCGATCCTCCGCAGACAGTACTTCCAGACTGCAAGCCTTTTTTCTGGTTTATAGCTGTTGCATGGTCGCAGAGGCAGGACTTCCATCCCAAGTGCCCAGTGCTTATTTTGGAGCCGATCAGGGCCCCCGGCACTCTTTTTTTCAGGGACTGGAACTTATTTTCCCTCATCAGTCTTTTACGAGACATGGGGGAAAACACACAAAAAGGAAAGATGGAGAAAGAGAAAGCCAGACAAACCATTACAATGGCAGAAAGCAGGAACCTGCAAGAGTGAGAAAAATAGGCAGGGAGTGGCTGGTAGTGGATTAAAGAGGTGTGCGGTGGAGTTAGGACTATACAGCCTTGGTATTCAGTGCGCTGAGCTCTGTGCAACTGCACTCATTATTTTACAAGTTAAATGTTAAGCGCTGCAAGTACCACAAATGCAAAAATGGGTATTCGAACCCTGAAACTTTTTTAAAAGTTGTGCTTGATATGAAAACACAATGTAGCATTGTGTTTGAAAGTACGGGTTTTCTAAATAGAACTAAAAGTCAACAAGTATTGTCACATTTAAAAGGTTTCAGCATTATAAGTCTTGTTTGATTCATGATAATGGGAAACAAGCGCATGTTAGTCACACCCGTGTCTATTTTCCAGTGTATGCAGTAGGTCTGTAAATACATATTGACCACTGTAGAAATTAGGCTGCTGTCCTGCAATGTAATGTTCCACATTGAAATAGTCCTTGACTTTCTGGAACGGTGCATAGCATTCTTTGCCACAACACAGCTCTGTACCAAAGGAGACAGTACAGTATTTTTGCTCTAGTTTTTGTTTTTTTGGGGGATGCAAATAAAATCCTACTTTTTGGATGGCTTCTGGGCAAGAAGAACTAGTTACTTACCTTTGGTAATCCCTTTTCTGGTGGATACAGTATCTACCTTCAGATTCCTCACCTTTTCAATATCCCCATGTACCAGATTGGACCAGAAACTTTTCAATAGCTTTCCCATGCTGACAGGGGTTGCCAGCTCCACCCGAGGCACCATTTAATGTCACAAGCTATAAAACGCTCCAGTCGGCGTGATGACATCAGTTTCCAACCTCTTTTTTACATGCCTTCGAGGCAAACGGATGAAACTAACATCAAATGTATAGGTGCAGTTTTCATTAAATTCACACATATATATTACCTACTGGCGGTCGCCAGTAGGTAGTTATAGTTAGGACCTTGTTTCTATTCAAAAGCGTTTTTTCTTTTGCCAATATCTTTGGCGCCGGTTGACGAATCTTCGCAAAATTTTCAAAACTAATGGGGCGCTCCGGTCAGCTCCTGTCTTGAAAGTTTGGGGGTGATTCGTCAAGCAGGGGCCGAGAAAAAAGGGGGGTCCCAAAACGCGTTTGCCCCATGTTAATTTCCATAGGAAATTTTGGAACAGGCTACAGCCCGAACTGTTGAACGGAATTGCACCAAATTTGGCAAAAAGGTAGCTCTTGGTTCACAAAGCGACCTTTTTTTTTTTAAATGGGGTAAATCCGTTCAGTAGTTACAGAGAAATTCAAGAAATAAAAAATATATATATCTGAGCACTGAGGAGGAGTCGCGACTTCTCCCGAGCACGAGCTGACTTCCGATTGACTGCCAACACTCCAAACCAGGAAGTGTTGGCAGCCATCTTGTGACTCCGTAACTGAGTCACAAGAAAAAGGGTGAAAAAACAAGAAAAAACAAGAAAAGGGGGCAGGGTACAAACACCCTGATCCCTAGGCCTGCTCAGGGGCTCCCACAAGGACCCCAAGGGCCAAAAAAAGCATGTTTTTTCAAAAACAAAAATCAGCCGAATTCGAGCTGGGTGCGCGAATTCGGCCGAGAAAACAAAAAAAAACGAAGCGCCGGCTCCCGCGCTTCGTTATTGTTAAGCCCCTGGGTGGGCCAGGTCCCGGGGGCAATGAGGAATTATATAGCGGGGGCCCGCGGGGGCCCCTGCAGCCCCAGGGACCACCACCTCCCCGGGGCTTTATTATTTATGAGCGGGGCACAAGCCCCCCCCGCAGCCCCAGGGACCGCCACCTCCCCAGGGCTTCATTTTAAAAATGCGTGGGGTGGGCTACTGCCCCCCCCACACTGCCCCAGGGACCCCACCACCCCAGGCAATCTTGAAATATGTGCAGGGGGCCTCGCGGGCCCCTCCAAGCCCCGGGGACCACCACCTCCCCGGAGCTTTATTATTTATGCGCGGGGCACGCGCCGCCCCGCAGCCCCAGGGACCGCCACCTCCCCGGGGCTTCATTGTAAAAATGCGTGGGGGGGGCTACTGCCCCCCCCACACTGCCCCGGGGACCACAACCTCCCCGGGGCAAACTTTATTTACATATGGGGGTCTGATGCGGACCCCAGGGACCACCACCTCCCCGGGACTATCTTTACCTTGGGACGGGGGCCACGTGGCCCCCCTCCTGGAGCCCTAGATGGCCCTGGGGAACGCCACCCCCAGGGCCGGCTCCTACAATGTCCCGGGGTGCCCACCCCAGGACATTTCTGTTTGCTATGGCAGGGCGGGAGCTGTGCAGCAGATAAATGCCTCAGGAGGGGGGCCACGCGGCCCCCTCCATTTAAAAAATTGTATTTGTGGCCATGCCCCCGGGGATGGGGTTCACGGGCCGAAATTGGCCTCGGGAGGGGGTCCGCGCGGCCATTTTATTTTTTTAATGTGCAGGCCCTGGGGGATTGGGTCCTCATCTCGCCGGAGGCCCCGCCCCCTCCCTGCACCACTCAGCAAACGCGCCCCACTAGCGCGTTCTAAGTTGGGGAATTAAGTCCCCTTGAATACTGAGGGTCCCTGGGGGCCAACTAGCCCACCAGGTACCTCCAGTAAGCGCCACACAGCTGGATTGCTGAAAGGTGGTCCGAGGCCACGCCCCTTATTACACTACTCTGCAAACGCGCCTCTTAACACACTGCTGGTGGGGCGATGAGGTCCTCTTGTGTCCTGAGGACCTCAGGACTAAAGTGGACTTCATCCCCGAAATAGCAGTGCACAGGAGGCGTGTTTGCAGAGTGGGGTAAAAAAGGGGGCGTGGCCTCGGACCACTCTCAGCAATCCAGCTGTGTGGGACTTACTGGAGGTACCTGGTGGGCTAGTTGGCCCCCAGGGACCCTCAGTATTCAAGGGGACTTAATCCCCCAACTTAGAACGCGCCAGGAGGGGCGTTTGCAGAGTGGTGGAGAAGGGGGGCGTGGCCTGTGTCCAGCTTTCAGCAATCCCACTATCTGGGACATACTGGAGGTATCAGGTAGGCTAGTTGGCCCCTAAGGACCCCCAGCAGCGAAGGGGACTTTAATCCCCATCCAATAGCGTGCCGGGAAGTACGTTTGCAGAGTGGTGGGGAAAGGGGGCGTGGACTGCTATGACAACTTGGCAATCCTGCTGTGTGGGACTTACTGGAGGTAATAGATGGGGTAGTTGGCCCCCAAGGATGTCCTTGGGGGCCAACTACCCCTCTTGTTACCTCCAGTAAGTCCCACACAGTGGGATTGCTAAGACGTCTTCGGAGGCCATGCCCCCCTTTCTCCACCACTCTGCAAACGTGCCTCCTGGCAGAGTACGGGTTGGGGGATGAAGTCCAATTTACTCCTGAGGGACTTTGGGGGCCAAGAAGCCCTCCTGGTACCTCCTATAAGTTCTTCCCAAATGGAATTCCTGAGCGCTGGCCGGAGGCCCAGCACCCTTTCTCCACCACTCTGCAAACGCGACTAGTAGTGTTTGCAATGTAATAGGTTTCGCATTTGCGATAGTTAGAGCTATTGGCGATGTAAATGTAAAGTTTTTTAATAATGTTTTTCGGAGTGGATGTACGTTGTGTGTAGTGGAATTATGTGGTAAGTTGTGCAGTGAAATTATGTGGATAGAAAGTATGTGGTCTTTAGTGTATAGGAATTATGTGGAGTGGGATTATGTGTTTTGGAGAGTAATTATGTGGTATGGTAGTCTGTGTTGTGGAGTGGTAACCTCAGGTTTAGTCTTCCTCGTTTCCATAGAAGCTAAACTATGAACTCAATGAGACAAAAAAAAAGGAGGAATCACTGAGGAGCACTTCTCGACTTAGAGGTATGAGCAGGGCCACTGGAATTATGCGACTGTTTGGCTGCACCAACTTCTGCACAATTATACATTTTCCGCATTAGCCACATAATTCATCATCTGCTGCCTAATCTGCAGATTTGAACAAAAAAAACCTTGTTTCTAGCTCAAATGGATCAAACGTTACCAAAAATGCAGCGACAAGTGTTACTGCGTGGTGGAAGGTCCTTTGTAAACCTAGAATGGGCATCTGTTACTTATTGCTAAATGTGGGTATTAAATTGGTACTGATGGTGTGCAAGCCACTCTTGCTTCTTTCTGCGCCTCTCTTGCCTCTTTCTGCATTTCTGTTGCTTCTTTCTGCACCTTTCTTTTTCATCACTTCTCTTGCCTTTTTCTGCACATCTCTTCTACTTTCTGCACCCCTCTTCCCCTTTCTGCATGTCTGTTGCTTCTTTCTGCACTTCTCTTGCCTCTTTCTCCACCCTTCTTCCCTCTTTCTGCATGTCTGTTGCTTTTTTCTGCACCTCTCTTGCTTCTTTCTGCACCCCTTGTGCCTTTCTGCACCCCTCTTCTCTTTCTGCACTCATCTTGCCTTTCTGCACCTTTGTTCCTTCTTTCTGCACTTCTGTTACTTTCTGCACCTCTTTCTTCTTTCTGCACCCCTCTTGCCTTTTTCTCCATCTCTCTTCCCTTTTCTGCACAACTGTTGCTTCTTTCTCACCTCTCGTTTCTTTCTCCACCCCTCTTCCCTCATTCTGCACCTCTGTTGCTTCTTTCTGCACCTCTGTTGCTTCTTTCTGCACCGCTCGTGCCTCTTTCTGCATCACTATTCCCTCTTTTTGCACCCCTCTTGCCTCTTTCTGCACACCTGTTCCTTCTTTCTGCACCCCTGCAACCTCTTTCTGCCCCTCTGTTCCTTCTTTCTGCATTCCTCTTGCCTTTCTCCACTCCACTTCCCCCTTTCTTCATCTCTGTTGCTTCTTTCTGCACTTCTCTTGCTTCTTTCTGCACCTCTCTTGCTTCTTTTTGCAACCCCTCGTGCCTCTTTCGGCACACCTCTTCCCTCTTTCTGCACTCGTCGTGCCTCTTTCAGCACCTCTGTTGCTTCTTTCTGCACTTCTCTTGCTTCTTTCTGTACCACTCTTACCTCTTTCTGTACCCCTTTTGCCTCTTTGTGCACCTCTCCTGCACCTCTCTTGCCTTTTTCTGCAGCTCTTTTGCTTCTTTCTGTACCTCTTTTGCTTCTTTCTGCACTTTTTTGCCTCTTTCTGTACATCTCTTGCCTCTTTCTGCACCTCTATTGCTTCTTTCTGCACCTCTCTTGCCTCTTTCTGCACCTCTCTTGCCTCCTTCTGCACCCCTTGTGCCTCTTTCTGCACCCCTCTTCTCTCTTTCTGCACTCCTCTTGCCTCTTTCTGCACATCGGTTCCTTGTTTCTGCACTTCTTTTGTTTCTTTCTGCACCTCTCTTGCTTCTCTCTGCTTCCCTCTTGTCTCTTTCTCCACCCCTCTTTCCTCTTTCTGCATCTCTGTTGCTTCTTTCTGCACTTCTCTTGCCTCTTTTTCTACCCCTCATCCCTCTTTCTGCACCTCTGTTGCTTCTTTATGCACTTCTCTTGCGTCTTTATGCACCTCTGTCGCTTCTTTCTGCAACCCTTGTTCCTCTTTTTGCACCCCTCTTTCCTCTTTTTGCACTCCTCTTGCCTCTTTCTGTACCTCTGTTGCTTCTTTCTGCACTTCTTTTGTTTATTTCTGCACCTCTCTTGCTTCTTTCTGAACCCCTCTAGCCTCTTTCTCCACCCCTCCTCCCCCTTTCTGCATCTCTGTTGCTTTTTTCTGCACTCCTCTTGCCTCTTTCTGTACCTCCCTTGCTTCTTTGTGCACCTCTCTTGCTTCTTTATGCAACCCTCTTCCCTCTTTCTGTACCACTCTAGCCTCTTTCTGTACCTCTGTTGCTTCTTTCTGCACTTCTCTTGCTTCTTTCTGCACCCTTCGTGCCTCTTTCGCACCTCTGTTGGTTCTTTCTGCACTGCTCTTGCTTCTGTCTGCTACTCTCTTGCACATTTCTGCACCTCACTTGCCTCTTTCTGCACTTTTCTTACTTCCTTCCACACCTCTGTTGCTTCTTTCAGCAATTCTCTTGCCTCTTTCTGCACCTCTCTTGCGTCTTTATGCACCTCTGTTGCCTCTTTCTGCACCCCTGTTCCCTCTTTTTGCACCTTCCCTGCCTGTTTCTGCACCTCTTGTCTTTCTGTACCTCTGTTGTTTCTCTCAGCACTTCTCTTCCTTCTTTCTGCACCCCTCCTGCCTCTTTCTGTACCTCTCTTGCCTCTTTGTGCACCTCCTACCTTTTTCTGTACTCCTCTTGCCTCCTTTTGCACCTCTGTTGGTTCTTTCTGCACTGCTCTTGCTTCTTTCTGCACCTCTGACTTAGAGGTAGTTTTAATCCCCCTGCCCTATTATATACTAGGGCCTTACAGGGGAGGTCATGCCAAACACAGGGGTACCCCAACCCATAGTGTACCCTAGTGTATGTAGGTGTTTTCACTGTATTCTAAGTGTCTTTCAGGATAGCACTGGCTCCGGGCCTGGTTAGTTAGTCAGTTACCACCAGTACCAGTCAGCAAAAAGTTGTGGGCACAGGATGACTTTGCAACAAGGCCTCTTTCTGCACCTCTGTTGGTTCTTTCTGCATATCTCTTGCTTCTTTCTGCACCTTTCATCGTCTTTCTGGACTTCTGTTGCCTCTTTCTGCATTTCTTTTGCTTCTTTCTGCGCTTTTCTTCCTCTTTCTGCGCTTTTCTTCCTCTTTCTGCACATGTCCTACCTCTGTAGGAATAGTTAGAAATTAGCATTTAAAAAACCTTTGAAATTGACTGAAAAAACCATAGGTTTCAGGGACGTTATAGTTAGTTAGACATTTCACTCGTACAAAGCCAGAGAAATTCGGCTGTTATAGTTAGTTGAGCTAACTATAACTTGCGCCCCCGCAATGCACTGCTGATGACGTCACATATTACATCATTCATGACATGGTCAGTGACATCACTGATGACATCATCCACTTGATAATCTGATGCACCTCCTCACACCCTAATATAACCTTCGATACACCCACTCTAAAATACAGACTACCATTTTTGAAACCATAGACAAACCAATACCAGTTACTACATACCGACTCACTGATTCCTAGTTCTACACACACATCCACTTATTCACCCATACAGTCACTCATACATGCAGTCACTCATACATGCAGTCACTCATCAATACAGCACTATCATATGCACTCGTACACCTATACAGACACTCACACACCTCCACTCACCCATAGAGTTACTCACACACAGTCAGTCATGCAAAGAATCAATCACCCTCCCCTTTACTCACCTACACACGCCACCTCACGTATTCATACAGATACTAACACATACTTACTCTCTTATACAATCACTGAGACAAGCACACACTCATCAGCCCTTCACAGACGCACTCTTCAACCCATACACCCAGTGAATCACCCACTCACACATCTATGCACAGTCACATACCCCACACACAGACACTCAGGCACCCATTCTGATACTCAGACAATCAATTAACCCCTATAGACACTCATGTAGCTACTCACCAACCCATGCAGCCGCTTACACACCAACTGACAGACTGATACAGACATTCACACAGTTTAGTCACTAACCCATGCATTCAGTAAGACACGTTTAATCACTCACTTATACAGTCGGTCATGCACCTACTAAATCATCCATTCAGACACACATACACCCACTCATTCTTCAATACACCTTGGCATATATATACAAAACATGTTTTAACTTTTTAGAAACACACAGTCACTGGATGATGTCATCAGTGATGTCATTTGAGATGTCATCAGTGATGTCACTGACCATGTCATGAATGATGTAATATGTGACGTCATCAGCAGTGCATTGCGGGGGCACGAGTTATAGTTAGCTAAACTAACTTTAACGGCCGAATTTCTCTGGTTTTGTACGAGTAAAATGTCCAACTAACTATAACATCCCTGAAACCTGTGTTTTTTTGTGTGAATTTCTAAGGTTTTTTAAATGCTAATTTCTAACTATAACGTCCCTGAAACCTATGGTTTCTTCAGTGAATATATATATATATATATATTTCACTCCACCGTTCTCTGCCACTTCCCTTCTCCTTGGGAACAAACGGAAGCAAACCCAATTCTTGTGCATGAATTTTGTTTAGTTTATTTGCTCGTTCACCACAATCGCCACAACGCGTTTCGGCCTGCCACGGCCTTGATCACATGACGCTCTCGGAGTTACGTAATTTCTTTTAAAGTGCAAGGTGCCATACACGTGCAAAGTTGAAAGAATAGACATAGAAGAAATACTTCATATCAATACATTTGTCTTTTGATAAGACTATGCAAATTCAGCATTAACGTTAGGGTGGGTTAATATAAGCTGGTGGAGGCGATGGCGTTGATCTGGCGTGTCATGGTGAGAGAGGAGTCAAGGATGATGCCGAGGTTCCGGGCGTGGTCTGTCGGGGTGGGAGGACTTACGAGAGCGGAGGGCCACCATATGTCGTCCCAGGCGGAGGTCGCGGGTCCCAGGATGAGGACCTCAGTTTTCTCAGTGTTGAGCTTTAGGCAGCTGTTCTTCATCCAGGCCGCGACGTCCCTCATTCCTTCCTGGAAGCTGAGCCTGGTGTCCTCGGGATCCTTCATGAGGGAGAGGATGAGTTTGGTGTCATCGGCGTAAGAAACTTTGTTGAGCCCATGCTGCCTGACGATGGCGGTGAGGGGGGCCATGTAGATTTTGAAGAGCGTGGGATATATATATATATATCTATATCTCTGCTAGGCCCGAAAGCTTGGAGGCGCACTCAACAGATGCTGCAAAGCCAAGGCTTTATTAACATGGAGAGGCAGCGTCTACATATGAAGTCTGAGTCTTGGTCAGCATCAGACGTTCCCCTAACCTGCACATCTTCAGGAAGGACCTCAAGACCTTGCTCTTCGACGAGCCGGAGCTGCCTACCCGTGCCTTGAGACCCTCACGGGTGAGTAGCGCGCTTTATAAACCCCTTGATTGATTGATATATATATACTCATATGAAACGCACCACACTTGAGGCGCCACACACAGTTGTGAAAATTACCTTCTTTATTGGCAAGGCAGCAGGGAGAACAGCAACAACCTGCCAGTTAAAATCTTCCCCAAACGCGTTTCAGGCTCTCATGGCCCTTGCTCACTGGGATCTTCGTTTGGGCAACAGCGGCAAAAGTTCTTCCGCCGCACAAGCGGCGTTTTAAATTGCTAACTCTGCCCCGATGGGCGTGTCATCCAACGGCATTCTGGTCTTTGAAGTTTTAAGTCCATGTGGCATGCCGCTGCGACCCTGTCTCGACTTTCAATCCTATAGTAGGTAACTAAGCAGGATAATGCTGAGTCCCTGCTAGTATTAAACTTGCCACAATGGTCACGACGTTCCTAATGCGCTCTTGATCATCAGCGCATAGGAGCTGCTCATCCGCAGCGGGGCGCCTCGCGGTCTGGCATCGACCGCTATTAATCCATATGAAACACACCACACTTGAGGCGCCACACACAGTCGTGAAAATCACCTTCTTTATTGGCAAGGCAGCAGGGAGAACAGCAACAACCTGCCAGTTAAAATCTTCCCCAAACGCGTTTCAGGCTCTCATGGCCCTTGCTCACTGGGATCTTCGTTCGGGCAACAGCGGCAAAAAGTTCTTCCGCTGCACTAGCGGCGTTTTAAATTGCTAACTCCGCCCCGATGGGTGTGTCATCCGACGGCATTCTGGTCTTTGAAGTTTTAAGTCCATGTGGCATGCCGCTGCGTCCCTGTCTCGACTTTCAATCCAATAGTAGGTAACTAAGCAGGATAATGCTGAGTCCCTGCTAGTATTAAACTTGCCACAATGGTCACGACGTTCCTAATGCGCTCTTGATCATGGACTTAAAACTTCAAAGACCAGAATGCCGTCGGATGACACGCCCATCGGGGCAGAGTTAGCAATTTAAAACGCTGCTAGTGCGGCGGAAGAACTTTTTGCCGTTGTTGCCCGAACGAAGATCCCAGTGAGCAAGGACCATGAGAGCCTGAAACGCGTTTGGGGAAGATTTTAACTGGCAGGTTGTTGCTGTTCTCCCTGCTGCCTTGCCAATAAAGAAGGTGATTTTCACGACTGTGTGTGTCGCCTCAAGTGTGGTGTTTCATATGGAATATATATATATATATATATATATATATATTCACTGAAAAAAACCATAGGTTTCAGACATGTTCTAGTTAGGAATTAGCATTTAAAAAACCTTAGAAATTCACTGAAAAAACCATAGGTTTTAGGGACAGTTATAGTTAGTTGGACATTGCACTCGTACAAAACCCGTGAAATTCCCCCGTTATAGTTAGTTCAGGTATCTATAACTCGCGCCCCCGCAATGCACTGCTGATGACGTCACATATTACATCACTCATGACATGGTCAGTGACATCACTGATGACATCATCCATAAGATAATTTGATGCATCTTCTCACACTCTAATATAACTTTTGATACACCCACTGTAAATTACAGACTGCCATTGTCAAAACCATAGACACTCCAACACCAATTACTATATACACACTCACTGATTCTTAGGTCTACACACACATCTACTCACTCACCCGTACAATCACTCATACTTATAGTCACTCAGTACAGGACTATTATATGCACTCATACACCTATATAAACACTCACACACCGCCACTCATCCATAGAGGTACTCACACACCTAGTCAGTCATGCAAAAAATTAAGCACACACCCATTTACTCACCTATACAGTTATACACACACCAGCTCACTTACTCATACAAATACTAGCACATTCTTACGCTCTTATACAATGTCTGATACAAGCACACACTTATCCATACAGTCACTCTCACAATCACACACTCTCGCTTATAGCTATTTATATACTCCAACACACATATATACTGCCTTTCACATATGTAGTTACTCACACATGTACCACTGGGACATACATTCACTCACTAACACACTCTTACACACACTTACCCACCCATACAGTCTATCACAGATGCACTCTTGAAACCATCCACCCAGTGAATCACCCACTCACACATCTATGCACAGTCGCACACACCCCACCCACACAAACACTCAGGCACACATACAGATACTCAGACAACCAATCAATAACTCATATAGACACTCATGTAGCTATTCACAAACCCATGCAGCCACTTACACAGCAACAGACCGACGGATACAGACATTCACCCAGTTTAGTCACTAACCCATGCATTCAGTAAGATACGTTTAATCACTCACTTATAGAGTTAGTCACGCACCTACTAAATCATCCTTTCAGACACTTATACACCCACTCATTCTTCAATACGCCTTTCCCTATATATATTAAACATATTTAAACTTTACAGAAACAGTCACTGGATGATGTCATCAGTGATGTAATTTGAGATGTCATCAGTGATGTCATCAGTGATGTCACTGACCATGTCATGAGTGATGTAATATGTGACGTCATCAGCAGTGCATTGCGGGGGCGCGAGTTATAGTTACCTGAACTAACTATAACGGGGGAATTTCACGGGTTTTGTACGAGTGCAATGTCCAACTAACTATAACTGTCCCTAAAACCTATGGTTTTTTTCAGTGAATTTCTAAGGTTTTTTAAATGCTAATTCCTAACTATAACATGTCTGAAACCTATGGTTTTTTTCAGTGAATTTCAAAGGTTTTGTAAATGACAATTTTTAAATGTATTGTTATATTTCTTTTTTTGATACTGATTTACTACATTTTTTTAAACTTTATTTTTACATATTTTATTTTTTAAATTACATTGTAATTACATTACAAAATATACTTTCTCAGAATGAATTACTTTAGTTTAAATACTTTGCAAATAGGCAATAGACTTTTAAGTACAGTAGTTACAGTTGTTGCAATGGGCAATACAATTTCAAACACAATGCAACATTGAGCTCAATGTGAATTTCTAGTTAAATGCAATTAGTTACTTTATGGATTACTTTTTCTAACCACAGGACTGGATCCTAGATTCAGTCCTGGGACATCTCCTGTAAACAGTTGAGTAAAAGCGTCTTGGTTACAGTAGTGATTTTTAAGGAATATTATTCTATTTTAAAAGTTGACACTTAGAAACTTTTTCACATAGAATCACCAATGTTATCCTATGGGAGGAAATTCACTTAGCAGGTAAGTAGTGTTATCGTTACTTTTTCTTACTCAGTGGTGGATCCTGGATCCAGCACTGGTGCATCTCCTGTAAACAGTTGAAAGAATGCGTTTAAGTCATACAGGTGATTTTTAAGGAATATTTGTAGTTTGTGAAAATTGACACAAACTTTTTCTGCTGAAAAACCAGACAATGGATTCCTATGGAAGGAAATACAAGTTACTGGTAAATACGGTTAGAATTACTTTTCAGGGTCAGTGCTGGGCTAAAAGATGCAGCACTGGGTTCTCTCCTGATAACAGGTGAGTAAATCGGAATTTGTAGTTCGGCTGATTTTAGAGGAATATTATCAAGTTCCAAAAATCCACACGTAGAAGAATTTCCAAGTGAAACCAGTCAATGTTAGCCTATGGAAGGAAATTCAAGTTACTGGTAAGTACGGTTAGAATTACTTTTCAAGGTCAGTGCTGGGCTAAAAGATGCAGCACTGGGTTCTCTCCTGATAACAGGTGAGTAAATCGGAATTCGTCTTTCGGCTGATTTTAGAGGAATATTTGCACAATGGTGAAGGGAGGGGGCGGGGCCTGAGGTGACATCTGTGCAAACGCGCCCCGTGGCGCGTTTTAAGTTGGGGGATTAAGTCCCCTTGAATCATGAGGGTCCCTGGGGTCCAGGTAGCCCACCCTGTACCTCCAGTATGCGCCAGGGAGCTGCGTTGCAGAGAGGTGTTCAGAGGCCACTCCCCTTTTTGCACCTCTCTGCAATGCAGCTCTGTGGCGCTTTCTGGACGTACCTGGTGGGCTAGTTGCCCCCAGGGACCCTCAGGATTGAAGGGGATTTAATTCCCCATCTTAAAACGCGCCACAGGGCCTGTTTGCACACATGTCACCTGAAGCCCCGCCCCCTCCATTCACCACTGTGCAAACGCGCCCCGTGGCGCGTTTTAAGTTGGGGGATTAAGTCCCCTTGAATCCTGAGGGTCCCTGGAGTCCAACTAGCCCACCATGTACCTCCAAAAAGCGCCACAGAGCTGTGTTGCAGAGAGGTGTAAAAAGGGGCGTGGCCTCTGTACACCTCTCTGCAACGCAGCCCCCTGGCCCATACTGGAGGTTCCTGGTGGGCTACTTGGCCCCCAGGGACCCCCAGTATTCAAGAGGAATTCGTCCCCCATCTGCAAACGCGCCAGGGGGCGCGTTTGCAGAGTGCTCCAAGGAGGGGGCGTGGCCTCCGGCGCGATGCCGGTATTTTTGTTTATTTGTTTTTTAAGAAGGGGGGCTGTGTGGCCCCCCTTCTTTTTCTAATTTTTTGGCCCTGGGGACCCCATCCCCCAGGGCCTGCCCCCTAATATTTTTTTTATTTTTTTTAATTTGGAAGGGGGCCTCGTGGCCCCCCTCCCCAGGCCTTAATCGGCCCCGGGGACCCCATCCCCCGGGGCATGGCCTTTTTTTTAAAAAAAATAAAACTTATGGAGGGGGGCTGCGTTGCCCCCCTCCTCAGGCCACTTATGGCCCCGGGGACCCCATCCCCCGGGGCCGGCCTTTGTTTTTTTTTAAATAACATTTGGGGAGGGGGGCCGCGTGGCCCCCCTCCTGGGCCACTACTTGCCCTGGGGACCCCATCCCCCGTGGCTGGCCCTATCCTTTGGGGTCCGTGGGGGGACCCCAACTCCCCCACGGACCCTGCCGGCTCCCCGCCTCCTGCGGGAGCCGGCATTGCTTTTCCACATGGGGAGCTGCTAACATGCAGCTCCCCGTGTGGGAAAGCAATGTGCTTTGAATTTTGAAGAGAGAGCAGGTTTCCTGCTCTCTTCCAAAATTCAGCAGTTTGTAATGACAGGACGGGAGCCGCGAGGCTCCCGTCCTGTCATTGCAAACTACAGTGTCCCGGGGGTAGGCACCCGGGACACTGCAGGAGCCGGCCCTGGGGGGTGGTGGTCCCCAGGGCCATGGAGGGCTCCAGGAGGGGGGGCCGCGCGGCCCCCCTCCCACCATCTGCAAAGCCCCGGGGAGGTGGCGGTTCCCGGGGCGTGTGGGGGGCTGGAGCCCCCCCACACATGTTATTAACAATAAAAAAGAGGCCCCGGGGGTGGAGGTCCTCGGGGCTGCGGGAGGGCAGAGTGCCCTCCCGCACCATTTTGTATTTAAAGCCCCGGGGGGTGGCGGTCCCTGGGGCTTGGGCGGGCCTTAGAAGCCCCCCCATAAAATCTAAACCCACCCCCGGGACTTGGGCCACCCGGGGGCAAATTAACATCGAAGCGCGGGAGACCGCGCTTCGATTTTTTTTTTTTTTTTTTTTAAATGCTTTTTTCTGCCCTGGGGGTCCTTGTGGGACCCCCTGAGCAGACCTAGGGGGTCAGGGTGTTTCTACCCTGCCCCATTTGTGCGTTTTGCGCACTTGTTTCTTTTTTTTAATCGGCGGGATCCGCGCACCCTAAGCGCATCCTGCCGATTAAAAAAAAAAAAAATAAATAAAAAAAAAAAAATAAAAATGCTTTTTTCTGCCCAGGGGGTCCTTGTTGAGCAGACCTGGGGGTTAGGGTGTTTCTACCCTGCCCCCTTTTTGCGCTTTGCGCACTTGTTTCTGTCCCTCGGTTCTACCGAGGGACAAAATGGCTGCCAACACGTCCTGATTTGGAGTGTTGACAGCCAATTAGCATGCAGCTCGTGATCGGGAGGGTACGCGGACCCTACTCGGCCATAGATTTATATGTGATTTTATTTGTGATTTTCTCAAAAACTACTGAACGGATTTACACCATTTAAGCAAAAGGCACGACACTGAACCAAGGGCTACCTCTTTGCCAAATTTGGTGTAATTCCGTTCAGCAGTTCGGGCTGTAGCTGCGACTAAAGGTTCCTATGGAAAAATGAATGGGGAAAACGCGTTTGGGACCCCCCTTTTCTCGGCCCCGCTTGACGAATCACCCCGAGACTTTCAGGATAGGAGCGGACCGGAGCGCCCCAACAAGTTACAAACTTTCGCAAAGATTCATCAACCGGCGCCAACGTTATTTCAAATAGAAAGTTGCGGATTTCCTATGGAAAATAGGTCCTAACTATAACTATCTACTGGCAACCCCCAGTAGATAATAAAAAAGAAAAATATATATATATATATATATATATAACCTACTGGCGGTCTCCAGTAGGTAGTTATAGTTAGAACCTAGTTTCCATAGGAAAAGCATTTTTTGATTTGCTAATAACTTTGGCGTCGTTTGACGAATCTTCGCGAAATTCTCCCAAAAAAAAGTCTATCTAGGTCAGCTCCTATCCTGAAACGTTGGGGGTGATTTGTCAAGCGGGGGCTGAGAAAAAAGGGGGGGTCCCAAAACGTGTTTTCCCCATGTTAATTTCCATAGGAAATTTTGAGACAGGCTACAGCCCGAACTGCTGAACGGAATTACCCCAAATTTGGCAAAAAGGTAGTGCTTGGTTCAGAAAGCGACCATTTTTTTTTAAATGGTGTAAATCTGTTCAGTAGTTGCTGAGAAATTCAAAAATAAGTCAAAAAATCAATTTCCCATAGGAAACTTTAGGCAAGGCTACAGCCCAAACTGCTGAACGGAATTACACCAAATATGGCAAAAAGGTAGCTCTTGGTTCAGAAAGCGTCCTTTTTTTTAAATTGTGTAAATCCGTTCAGTAGTTTTTTAAATATTAAAGGAAAAAGAAATATATATATCTGGGCGGAGCCTAACCACACATCTAATCGTGAGATCTGATTGGCTGTCAGCACTTCATCCAAGAAGTGTTGGCAGCCATCTTGGGACCAATATACATGATAGCACCCCATTAAAATGCATTGTAGTGAATGGAAGGTTTTGAGGGTCACCAAAAGGAGAACGTATAAAGGGTGATAAGACTTTAGTTACATTATAAATCATTTGTTGATGGTACCATACTAATTTTAGGAATTGTGGTGTGTTCTAAGGTGATTTTACCCTGTGAAAAAGCCTTCTGCTGGGATATCATGAATCATGTTTGAGAGAACTATTTTCTCATACTTTTCCCATAGAGGTTTGGAAGGTGATCTAGAAGCTAAAATGAGAGCATATTTTCTGTAAATTCACATTATCTTTCTCAGTCATGTGAGAATGAAGTCTGACATTCTCAGTAAAACATGTACATCCAACAAGGGCAGAGACTGTCAGTTGATTCCTTTGTGTTCTACTGCAGCTTCCCAGAGTGTTCTAAAGAACAACTAGAGCGCTAACGGTCTTACTTATGACAAAAGTATGGCACACCTGAAGCCATCTTGATTGGAATAAAGTGGTAACACTTAAAACATTTAATTTAAAAGGAACAAAATGAGGGGGTTCATTTTGCCATAGAAATTATGATTAGTGCTGCAGAAAGAAAAATTAGGGCACATTTTGAGTGACTTCTCAAATCCTCTTCTATTTCATTAAAAAATTCTGACATGCAGACTGAAACATGCACTTTCAATACCAGAGGCAGAATTCCCTGGTGAGCAGTAGCTTTACTACAGTGATCTAATGAGCAACTAGAGTGCTAACATTCTGAATTTATGGCAAATGTGTGACACATCTGAATGCCTTCTTGATGGAATCAAAGTAAAAACTGAAAGTATTTACTACTAAGGAGACTGCAGTAAATGAGGAAATTAGGAAACTTCATAACAAATAAGTCTCCCAAGATGGCCACCAGAGACAAAAGAGCCCAAATGTAGCACAAATATCACCCAGATGTAGCCCACGTATAGCCCAATGACAGAATGTCCCAGAGTGTTCTAAAGAACAACTAGAGCGCTAACAGTCTTACTTATGACAAAAGTATGGCACACCTGAAGCCATTTTGATTGGAATAAACTGGTAACACTTAAAACATTTAATTTAAAAAGGAACAAACTGAGGGGGTTCATTTTGCCATAGAAATTATGATTAGTGCTGAAGAAAGAAAAATTAGGGCACATTTTTAGTGACTTCTCAAATCCAATTCTATTTCATAAAAAAATTCTGACATGCAGACTGAAACATGCACTTTCAATACCAGCAGCAGACTTCACTAGTGAGCAGTAGCTTTACTACAGTGATCTAATGAGCAACTAGAGTGCTAACATTCAGAATTTATGGCGAATGTGTGACACATCTGAATGCCTTCTTGATGGAATCAAAGTAAAAAACTGAAAGCATTTCCTACTGAGGAGACTGCAGTAAATGAGGAAATTAGGAAACTTCATAACAAATAAATCTCCCAAGATTGCCACCAGAGACAAAAGAGCCCAAATGTAGCACAAATATCTCCCAGATGTAGCCCACGTATACAGACATGCCAATAGACCCGATTCAGGTGGGAGACTACCGATTTTTCAAGCCAAAAATGGCTTTATTTTAGCTGTCTCCCGCCTGAAATTGCATTTTCTACAATAGAAGTCAATGGGGAATTTTCATTCTCCCGATTTTTTTATTTTAAATCTCCCACATCCCTGTCCTAAAATGTTCGCATGTATGCGTATAGCCCAATGACAGAAGTGTGCAAAACACTTTTTATTTTTTGTTTTTTTGCAGTTTTATATAGTGCAGACTGGTCAGGTATTGGAGTGCTTTACATGAGCATTGGTTACATCACACAAGGACAAATTCATGTTGGTTGTAGACATGGGGAAATTAAGTGATTTGACCAGAATCACAGAATGTCGAGCTGAAGCAGAAACTCCAACCTGGTTCCCCAGTTGCAAAGTCTGCAGCTCTGGAAGTAATACCACATCCTCTCCCCTAAGTGCAACATTTAATCAAGTGGTCAACTGGATAAAAAAACATTAAAGAGATAACAAATAATTTAAAAGTGCTTTGTCGCTATTTTAAAACTCAGAAAATATGTCCTCATTTTAGTTTTTAGAGCACTAACCATAATTTCGATGCAAATAAGACCCTCTCATTTCTGTAATTTCTAAAGGAAATGCTCTAGGTATTACAGTTTTGATTACATCAAGATGACGTCAGGCGTGCCACACTTTTGTAATAAATATAGAATGTTAGCAATCTAGTTGTTCATTAGGATACTGTTGAGAGGCAGAGGCCAGGGGGCACGGACTCAGACAATTGAAGGCAGGTAGGAGGGTGCAGAGGCAACAATTTGACTACACTGGGCAGGCAGGAAGGGCAGTGGCAGCACAACAGGCTATGGAGGGCAGTGGAAAGGGGGCAGGGGCAACAAACCAACGATGCAGGACAGGCAAGTGAGGCTGTGGCAATATAATAGACCATTGTGGGCAGAAGGAAGAGGCAGTGGTAGTACAACCATACATGCCAACAGACCCGATTCAGCCAGGAAACACCCAATGTTTTTAAGCCCAAATGGGCTTTATTTGATCTGACTCCTGTCTACAATCTCCTCTTTTTCAATGTAAGTCAATGGGGAAAATCAATACCCCAGTTTTTTTTCAAAATCTCCCTCTTACCAAGTTCAAAATGTTAGCAAGTATGGTACATTGGATCATGGAAGGCAGGAGGAATTGGGGTAGGGACCTGGACTCGGATAACAGAGGACAGGAGGGAAATGGACAGGTGCACCAAACTGACCTTACAGGGCAGGCATCAGGGTTTGCAGCAGCACAATACACAACACAGGGCATGCGGGACGGGAGTGCAGCACAACAATCCATGGAAAGCAATAGGGAGGGGACAGGACCATGCACATGGACAACAGAGAACAGAGGGGAAAGAGGCAATGGCAGCTAGCTGACCATAATGGACAGACAGGAGAGAAAGCTGCAGCATAACAGACCATAAAGGGCAGGAGGTAGGGATCAGGGGCATTACAATGGAACAGACAAGTCAGGAGGGGTCTGCACATGGAAAACAGAGGGCAGGGGGCAAGGGGGCAGGGCAGGAGCAGCAAGCTGACAATGGAGGTCAGGCAGGATGGGCACTAGAAGCAAGACACACCATGGAGAGCAACAGTGAGACTATAATGGCATACACACAGACCATGGAGGGAAGGTGGGAGGGGGCCAGGGGCAGCTAGCTGACCACACAGGGAAGGTGGGAGGGGCCGTGACAGCACAGAAGACCATGCATGGCAAGCGGGAGGGTTAGTGGCAGCACAATGGGCCATGATGGGCGAGAAGGAGGGGGCAGGTGCATGCAGAAAGGATCATGGAGGATAGAAGGGAGGGGTAGGAGCTGGGCACAGACAGAGTTCAGGGGAAGGGGCCTCACAACAGACCACGCGGGGCAGGCAGGAGGAGCAGTTGCAGCACAACAGACCAGGGAGGGCAGAAGGGTGTGGCAGTAAAATGGACCATGGAGGACAGGAGAAAGGGGATAGGGGCATGGAATGTGGACAGGCAGGGTGGAGGTGGCAGGGACAGGTTACAGTCATCTGACAATGCTAGGCAGGTGGGAGGGGAGTGGCAGCTCAACAGAACACTGAGTAGATAGGAGGGGCAGGTCCATGGAACATGGTGGGCAAAAAGGATGGAGCAGGGGCATGCACACAGACATCGGAGGGCAGGGGGAAGGAGGGTAGGGGCAGCAAGCTAAGCACAGGCTAAGCAGGAGGTCAATGATGGGGCATAGAATTGGGCAATGGAGGGCAGGAGGAGTGGACTGGGACATCATGCTAAATGGAGGGCAGTAGCAGCACATCAGACCATGCATGGCAGGAGGGAGAAGGCTAGTGCATGGATTCAGACAACAGAGGATAGGGAGGAGGTGGATGGGGCAGCAAGCTAACTGTTCAGAGAAGGCGGGAAGGCCAGTGGCAGAACAACGGCCACACAGGGCTGTAATGAGGGAGCAGGGGCATGGACTGGACAATGGATGGCAAGGAGGAGGGGAGGCAGGAGCAGCAAGCTTGGGTGGGGGCAGCACAATGCCAGGCCAGGCCCTGCTTCCAACCCCCCACCATCCATTGTGATAGGCATCTTACTTAACGTTAAAAAAAAACTAGAAATTTGCTGAAAAAAACAAATATTACAGGGACGTTATAGTTGGACTCAGATTTCACTCGTACAAAAACAGTGAAATTCAGCAGTTATAGTTGCCTGAGCTAACTATAACTTACACCCCCGCAATGCACTGCTTATGACCTCAGACATTACATCATTCATGACATGGTCAGTGACCTCACTAATGACATCTCAAATGAGCTGTGAATGGAATGGAACTATAATCGCTAGAACTTTATTTATGGATAGTGTGTGTATATTAACACCCCTTTTTTTTCTTTTCTTTCGTGTAAGAACCATTATAATACGCAACGTGCCCAGATCAATATGGCCGATAGCCTTTCACTTTAAAGTAATGTGTAGTCCATTGCTTATATTGATGTTTGCAATCCTAAGTATTTTTATTATGAACAAGGCAGGTTGACGAACATACAAGTACGGCGGTCACGGGGCAAGATATGCTGAAAAGACATTGTGTGCATATTAACACTTGTTTTCTTTTCTTTATGGTATCAATTCCTGAATTTTCACATCGTGACCATGCCAATATGGCCGCCAGCTTTTTGGATTAAAGTAATATGTAGTCCTCTGTTAATGTTGGCAACTGGAGGCATTTGTACATTTAAATAAGGAAGCTACAATGACGTCTTGTATCGTTATCAAGGTTCGGACGAGCCAAAACGCGTGGATCGCATTTTGCATTT
Organism: Calotriton arnoldi; assembly: GCA_963921515.1. Classification (NCBI taxonomy): domain Eukaryota; kingdom Metazoa; phylum Chordata; class Amphibia; order Caudata; family Salamandridae; genus Calotriton; species Calotriton arnoldi. The sequence goes on from CAWUFW010000186.1 coordinate 5,152,871, forward strand.
GAGATGTCATCAGTGATGTCATCAATGATGTCACTGATCATGTCATGAGTGATGTAATATGTGACGTCATCAGCAGTTCATTGCGGGGCGTGAGTTTTTATTTATATATATATATATATAACACTGTTAAAGGGCTCCGTTGGTCACTGGACCAACCATTATCAGTTAACAGTAGGCTCGACGTTCCCCCCCCCCCCCCCTCTTTTTGGGCATTTAGGACATGTCTGTTACAATTTATGAAATATGCACTTTCATCTCATCAGGTTAACATGGAAAACTGAATAAGATCTTGTTTTTTCTTGTATAAATCATGTGTTTATTTAATTTCTTTTCACACATAACGAATCATATTTTTTGTTTGTAATATTGTTTGGGAAAAAGACATACATTTTTTACAAATATGTTTTTCATTATGTTTGTTGACTCCAGGGAGTCTGTTTTCTTTAAATTCCTATGGCATGATGTACTATGAATGCCAAAGTCTTTTCCCTATGTCTATCCCCACTTGTGTTTGGCGGTGATTCTCTGCCTATAAAGATGACACTGCCAGAATGCATCCCCAACTTTGAGAAAGACCGTCCGGTCGAAACGCGTCAGTGAACAATAAACATTGCTTGGACTAACCTGGTGTGCGGGCCTTCCTTGTAGCGCAGCGGCGCGACGGTGAGGAAATCTCTGAAAAGTATTGACGGGTCCTGCTCCCGTCTGCCCAGCACCAGCTTCGGGTGGATGAAATCGGTTCAGCAGCAAAGATCGTGTACGGAGGTATCCGATTCTCCGATTCCCGCCGCCGGCCAAAAACAACTTTTCCTGATCTGGAAGTGGGCCGTCATGTCTGACTGGACGATTGCTCCCGGGACACGCTTCTCTTTAGAGGCGAGTGCTGGTTGGCGAGTGTTTGATGGGACGCGGCCTGCCTTTGTACTTGAACAAAAGAGGTACCGGCAGAGGCGCCGTGGAGAGCGTGGATTGTATCACGCGGTGAACACGGCAGGTTTTCATGTCCAAGGTTTCAAACAAACTTGACACTGTAGCAGGGGAAGCGCTACGTTGTAACAGCGTCTCCGCGGCTGCCGGGAACAACGAGCAGTACCAGCGCGTGACCAACGGAGCACGTAGAGAGACACTGAGAATAGAGCACAATGTGCAAGGCGATTCGCAAGAGACTGGGGGTCGTAAAGGATTTGTTTAACGAGGAGGAGGACTCCAGTCTATCCCACACATCAGCAGCAGCAGATGGTAACCGCAACGATAACAGTACTCTGAAACAAACGCTGGCGTCATATGAGAAACTGTGCAAAAAGGAAATAAATCGCAGCTGGGAGCTAATTTCACTCGACAATTACATCAAAGTCGGAAGAGTTCCCAGGGGGCTGCGCATCCTAATAACACCTACGTACCAAGACCCACACCCGAAATTACTAGAGGAATGGTCTTCCCTCATGGCATCTACGTGCAAACAGATGCTTGGCCTACTCTCAAAGTACGCAGCCATCGAACTGGAACAGGTGGTGGAGGAGATCAAAATCCTTAAGGAAACGCTGGAAAAACATGCCCAGCAGGAGGAGATACAGAAATTTTTGAAAGATATGGAGGGGAGACTAGCAAAATATGAGGATGAGATTAAAACTAAAAAAAGTGGAAATTCACGAGAGACAAAATTGATTATGCGACAGGACGTATACTAACTTTTGGCAGGAGGTTCGATGTGGCCAGGAAGGAGTTCAGGCGCACATACGCACTCCAACAACAGGAAAATGCAACATCTGAATCCAGCTCAGACGTCTCAGACCTGGATGAAAGACAGATGCCATTAGGAACAGGCCAGGCTCCTTTCACCACCTTGGAAGAATACCGCTTTTTACGGCAGAGCCAAGGACCAAGAAGGAAGCCACCAAGAGCAAGAGGAAAAGAAGGAGGCAGCGCAAAAGAAAAACAAGGAGGGGCAGAGGAAGGAAAGGCGTCAGAGAAGCCGCGTGGGAGAGGAATCCGGCAGAGCACCAGGAACAAATGATGGGTGAGCCAGCCTTTACAGTTATTAACCTATCCTCTCATACTTTAACGCATGATGAACAGACTCTGTTGGAACTAGGTCTCTCCTTCTGCCCCATTAGTGAATTTGACTATTCTCGCACACGTATAGATCTATTCCTTTTTGCCAGAAAACTCAAATTGCTCAAAGTACATACTATGAAGGGGCTTAGAATTCCAACCAGTAACCCCATGACCGAACATGTCTCCACAGACTCTGACACCCCATCCAACCTTCTATCCATTGGTGACATTGCCGGTCTGGCTTCCCTCCGGGAGCTGGAAATGGGTGACCGGGATTGGTCTAGCGAGAGGGAACTTTTGAGTCTCTTGGAACTAGAGACTGGCAAAAGGACTCGCAGTGACTTTAGACCAAAATCAAGGTTCAACCCTAATACGCCACATGACAATATTGACTCATTTCATGAAGCAGTAGCACGTGACATTTGTAAACTGGGCATGACCAGTAAAAACCAGGCTGTGACGAACTTAACCAAAGCCAGCAGGCTGCACTGATATCTTTAAAACAAGATGATACTTTTATCATCAAGCCTTCTGACAAGGGAGGGAACATAGTGCTTTGGGATATCAAGAAATATATGGCAGAAGCAAAAAGGCAACTTGACTTTTCTGGCAGTTACACTAGATCTAACTATGGTCAATATGCTGTTACGATTGTTTGTTTTCATGGAATGTTAGCTAAATGGCACAATGTAGGACTTTTGAACCAAGATGAACTTTTATTTCTCACTGTAAAAAAACCAGTCAACCCCTGTTTTTATCTGTTACCTAAGGTACACAAGCACAGCACCACGCCACCGGGTAGGCCTATCATCTCAGCGATTGGTAGTCTTTTGGAAAATGCCTCAATCTATTTAGACCACTTTCTGTTCCCCTATGTATGTAGTCTGCCATCTTACTGCCGGGATAGTATGGATTTTATATCCAAAATCTCAGCCACACCGTGGCAGCCCAGCTACATCCTGTGTACAGTGGACATGGTGTCACTTTACACCTGCATCAGACATGAACTGGGAATCCAGGCCTGCAGATATTTCTTCAAAGACAGGCCTATCGCCACATATGACCACTCCAACCTACTGCTTGAGATACTCCAATTCTGCCTTGAAAACAATTTTTTCATGTTTGGCAAGCAATGGTATAAACAACTGACAGGGACTGCCATGGGCAGTTGATTTGCGCCTAGTTACGCTTGTATTTTTATGGGGTGGTGGGAGGCGGAATATGTGTGGTCTGAGGATTTTGACATGTACACCAAATACCTGGTCCTGTGGACCAGGTACATTGACGACATTTTTCTCATCTGGGATGGACCGCAAGATATCCTGGATGATTTCCTCAAAGCTATCTCCACAAATGACCTAAACCTTAAGTTTACTAGCAAATCCAGCACAGAGAAGCTTGAATTTCTGGATGTAGAGGTTGGGGTACAGGATGGGATTTTTGAAACCAGATTACACAGAAAAGAGACGGCTGGCAACAGCATTCTGCATGCCAGGAGCCACCACCCACCTAAACTCAAGTCAACCATCCCCTATGGGGACCTCCTCAGGGCTAGGAGGAATTGTAGTACTGAGAGAGCCTATGATCTAGAGGAGGACCGTATGGTCAACAGGTTCCTGCAGAGGGGCTACTCACGTGGGGTACTGGAGGAGGCTAGGCGTAAAGTTAGGGGCATAGACAGAATGACTGCTCAAACCTAAGCCACGCGCTGACAACAAACCCGAGATCAGGCTGATCACAACCTACAACTCAAGTTGTACTCAGGTCCAGGCCATAGTCAGAAAACACTGGCATCTAGTAAAGCTGGATCAAGTCATAGGAAAATTGGTAAGCCCCAATCCACAGATTACACACCGTAGGAGCCGGTCTTTGAAGGACATGCTAGTACACACAGTAACTGAACCAGGCAGGTCTTCAGGCAGCACATGGTTGAGGGAACTCCTGGGGTTTCACAAATGCGGCAAATGTAAGGCATGCACACACAGCACAAACATCAAATCCTTACATTTACCAAGCGGGAAAAAACACCAAATCAAGCCTTTCAGCTCCTGCAACAGTGACTATGTTGTATATGTGCTCGTATGTGTGTGTGGCATGAGGTATGTGGGCAGCACCATCTTTCCAGTCAAACGCATTCTCGAGCACCTCAGGGCGATTCGGAACAATGATGTAGCATATCCCATGGGCAGACATTGTAACTCTGTACACAGTTCTATCCCGGCTGACAATCTAAGAATTGCATTCTTTGGTATTGACAGGGTACCAACCAGTACCAGAGGTGGAGACAGGGAGAAGGCCCTGAGGAGAATGGAATCCCGCTATATAATTCACCTCTGCAGCAAGACCCCTGGAGGCCTCAATCAGGACGAGGAGCTCCACGTCCATCTGGGATAAGCTCCCCTTTCCAAGTTTATAGCCTTTACCGCACGAACCCAGCCCCCACCTCAAGGGACACCAGGATGAGAATTTATCTTTCCCTTTTCCTTCGTTTTTTTCCTTTCTCTTCTTTGCCACCCCCTTTTGTAACCATAACCCGCATCTGGTATATGTTCTCTTAAGTCACTTGACCTCTCTCACCCCGCAGATAACACTGTTGAAGGGCTCCGTTGGTCACTGGACCAACCATTATCAGTTAACAGTAGGCTCGACGTCCCCCCCCTCTTTTTGGGCATTCAGGACATGTCTGTTACAATTTATGAAATATGCACTTTCATCTCATCAGGTTAACATGGAAAACTGAATAAGATCTTGTTTTTTCTTGTATAAATCATGTGTTGATTTAATTTCTTTTCACACATAACGAATCATATTTTTTGTTTGTAATATTGTTTGGGAAAAAGACATACATTTTTTACAAATATGTTTTTCATTATGTTTGTTGACTCCAGGGAGTCTGTTTTCTTTAAATTCCCTATGGCATGATGTACTATGAATGCCAAAGTCTTTTCCCTATGTCTATCCCCACTTGTGTTTGGCGGTGATTCTCTGCCTATAAAGATGACACTGCCAGAATGCATCCCCAACTTTGAGAAAGACCGTCCGGTCGAAACGCGTCAGTGAACAATAAACATTGCTTGGACTAACCTGGTGTGCGGGCCTTCCTTGTAGCGCAGCGGCGCGACGGTGAGGAAATCGCTGAAAAGTATTGACGGGTCCTGCTCCAGTCTGCCCAGCACCAGCTTCGGGTGGATGAAATCGGTTCAGCAGCAAAGATCGTGTACGGAGGTATCCGATTCCCGCCGCCGGCCAAAAACAACTTTTCCTGATCTGGAAGTGGGCCGTCACGTCTGACTGGACGATTGCTCCCGGGACACGCTTCTCTTTAGAGGCGAGTGCTGGTTGGCGAGTGTTCGATGGGACGCGGCCTGCCTTTGTACTTGAACAAAAGAGGTACCGGCAGAGGCGCCGTGGAGAGCGTGGATTGTATCACGCGGTGAACACGGCAGGTTTTCATGTCCAAGGTTTCAAACAAACTTGACACTGTAGCAGGGGAAGCGCTACGTTGTAACAGCGTCTCCGCGGCTGCCGGGAACAACGAGCAGTACCAGCGCGTGACCAACGGAGCACGTAGAGAGACACTGAGAATAGAGCACAATGTGCGAGGCGATTCGCAAGAGACTGGGGGTCGCAAAGGATTTGTTTAACGAGGAGGAGAACTCCAGTCTATCCCACACATCAGCAGCAGCAGATGGTAACCGCAACGATAATAGTACTCTGAAACAAACGCTGGCGTCATATGAGAAACTGTGCAAAAAGGAAATAAATCGCAGCTGGGAGCTAATTTCACTCGATAATTACATCGAAGTCGGAAGAGTTCCCAGGGGGCTGCGCATCCTAATAACACCTACGTACCAAGACCCACACCCGAAATTACTAGAGGAATGGTCTTCCCTCATGGCATCTACGTGCAAACAGATGCTTGGCCTACTCTCAAAGTACGCAGCCATCGAACTGGAACAGTTGGTGGAGGAGATCAAAATCCTTAAGGAAACGCTGAAAAACATGCCCAGCAGGAGGAGATACAGAAATTTTTTAAAGATATGGAGGGGAGACTAGCAAAATATGAGGATGAGATTAAAACTAAGAAAAAGTGGAAATTCATGAGAGACAAAATTGATTATGCGACAGGACGTATACTAACTTTTGGCAGGAGGTTCGATGTGGCCAGGAAGGAGTTCAGGCGCACATACGCACTCCAACAACAGGAAAATGCAACATCTGAATCCAGCTCAGACGTCTCAGACCTGGATGAAAGACAGATGCCATTAGGAACAGGCCAGGCTCCTTTCACCACCTTGGAAGAATACCGTTTTTTACGGCAGAGCCAAGGACCAAGAAGGAAGCCACCAAGAGCAAGAGGAAAAGAAGGAGGCAGCGCAAAAGAAAAACAAGGAGGGGCAGAGGAAGGAAAGGAGTCAGAGAAGCCGCGTGGGAGAGGAATCCGGCAGAGCACCAGGAACAAATGATGGGTGAGCCAGCCTTTACAGTTATTAACCTATCCTCCCATACTTTAACGCATGATGAACAGACTCTGTTGGAACTAGGTCTCTCCTTCTGCCTCACTAGTGAATTTGACTATTCTCGCACACGTATAGATCTATTCCTTTTTGCCAGAAAACTCAAATTGCTCAAAGTACATACTATGAAGGGGCTTAGAATTCCAACCAGTAACCCCATGACCGAACATGTCTCCACAGACTCTGACACCCCATCCAACCTTCTATCCATTGGTGACATTGCCGGTCTGGCTTCCCTCCGGGAGCTGGAAATGGGTGACCGGGATTGGTCTAGCGAGAGGGAACTTTTGAGTCTCTTGGAACTAGAGACTGGCAAAAGGACTCGCAGTGACTTTAGACCAAAATCAAGGTTCAACCCTAATACGCCACATGACAATATTGACTCATTTCATGAAGCAGTAGCACGTGACATTTGTAAACTGGGCATGACCAGTAAAAACCAGGCTGTGACGAACTTAACCAAAGGCCAGCAGGCTGCACTGATATCTTTAAAACAAGCTGATACTTTTATCATCAAGCCTTCTGACAAGGGAGGGAACATAGTGCTTTGGGATATCAAGAAATATATGGCAGAAGCAAAAAGGCAACTTGACTTTTCTGGCAGTTACACTAGATCTAACTATGGTCAATATGCTGTTACGATTGTTTGTTTTCATGGAATGTTGGCTAAATGGCACAATGTAGGACTTTTGAACCAAGATGAACTTTTATTTCTCACTGTAAAAAAACCAGTCAACCCCTGTTTTTATCTGTTACCTAAGGTACACAAGCACAGCACCACGCCACCGGGTAGGCCTATCATCTCAGCGATTGGTAGTCTTTTGGAAAATGCCTCAATCTATTTAGACCACTTTCTGTTCCCCTATGTATGTAGTCTGCCATCTTACTGCCGGGATAGTATGGATTTTATATCCAAAATCTCAGCCACACCGTGGCAGCCCAGCTACATCCTGTGTACAGTGGACGTGGTGTCACTTTACACCTGCATCAGACATGAACTGGGAATCCAGGCCTGCAGATATTTCTTCAAAGACAGACCTATCGCCACATATGACCACTCCAACCTACTGCTTGAGATACTCCAATTCTGCCTTGAAAACAATTTTTTCATGTTTGGCAAGCAATGGTATAAACAACTGACAGGGACTGCCATGGGCAGTTGATTTGCGCCGAGTTACGCTTGTATTTTTATGGGGTGGTGGGAGGCGGAATATGTGTGGTCTGAGGATTTTGACATGTACACCAAATACCTGGTCCTGTGGACCAGGTACATTGACGACATTTTTCTCATCTGGGATGGACCGCAAGATATCCTGGATGATTTCCTCAAAGCTATCTCCACAAATGACCTAAACCTTAAGTTTACTAGCAAATCCAGCACAGAGAAGCTTGAATTTCTGGATGTAGAGGTCGGGGTACAGGATGGGATTTTTGAAACCAGATTACACAGAAAAGAGACGGCTGGCAACAGCATTCTGCATGCCAGGAGCCACCACCCACCTAAACTCAAGTCAACCATCCCCTATGGGGACCTCCTCAGGGCTAGGAGGAATTGTAGTACTGAGAGAGCCTATGATCTAGAGGAGGACCGTATGGTCAACAGGTTCCTGCAGAGGGGCTACTCACGTGGGGTACTGGAGGAGGCTAGGCGTAAAGTTAGGGGCATAGACAGAATGACTCTGCTCAAACCTAAGCCACGCGCTGACAACAAACCCGAGATCAGGCTGATCACAACCTACAACTCAAGTTGTACTCAGGTCCAGGCCATAGTCAGAAAACACTGGCATCTAGTAAAGCTGGATCAAGTCATAGGAAAATTGGTAAGCCCCAATCCACAGATTACACACCGTAGGAGCCGGTCTTTGAAGGACATGCTAGTACACACAGTAACTGAACGAGGCAGGTCTTCAGGCAGCACATGGTTTAGGGAACTCCTGGGGTTTCACAAATGCGGCAAATGTAAGGCATGCACACACAGCACAAACATCAAATCCTTACATTTACCAAGCGGAAAAAAACACCAAATCAAGCCTTTCAGCTCCTGCAACAGTGACTATGTTGTATATGTGCTCGTATGTGTGTGTGGCATGAGGTATGTGGGCAGCACCATCTTTCCAGTCAAACGCATTCTCGAGCACCTCAGGGCGATTCGGAACAATGATGTAGCATATCCCATGGGCAGACATTGTAACTATGTACACAGTTCTATCCCGGCTGACAATCTAAGAATTGCATTCTTTGGTATTGACAGGGTACCAACCAGTACCAGAGGTGGAGACAGGGAGAAGGCCCTGAGGAGAATGGAATCCCGCTATATAATTCACCTCTGCAGCAAGACCCCTGGAGGCCTCAATCAGGACGAGGAGCTCCACGTCCATCTGGGATAAGCTCCCCCTTTCCAAGTTTATAGCCTTTACCACACGAACCCAGCCCCCACCTCAAGGGACACCAGGATGAGAATTTATCTTCCCCTTTTCCTTTTCCGTTTTTTCCTTTCTCTTCTTTGCCACCCCCTTTTGTAACCATAACCCGCATCTGGTATATGTTCTCTTAAGTCACTTGACCTCTCTCACCCCGCAGATAACACTGTTGAAGGGCTCCGTTGGTCACTGGACCAACCATTATCAGTTAACAGGCTCGACGTCCCCCCCCCCCCCCCTCCTCTCTTTTTGGGCATTCAGGACATGTCTGTTACAATTTATGAAATATGCACTTGCATCTCATCAGGTTAACATGGAAAACCGAATAAGATCTTGTTTTTTCTTGTATAAATCATGTGTTTATTTAATTTCTTTTCACACATAACGAATCATTTTTTGTTTGTAATATTGTTTGGGAAAAAGACATACATTTTTTACAAATATGTTTTTCATTATGTTTGTTGACTCCAGGGAGTCTGTTTTCTTTAAATTCCCTATGGCATGATGTACTATGAATGCCAAAGTCTTTTCCCTATGTCTATCCCCACTTGTGTTTGGCGGTGATTCTCTGCCTATAAAGATGACACTGCCAGAATGCATCCCCAACTTTGAGAAAGACCATCAGGTCGAAACGCGTCAGTGAACAATAAACATTGCTTGGACTAACCTGGTGTGCGGGCCTTCCTTGTAGCGCAGCGGCGCGACGGTGAGGAAATCTCTGAGAAATATATATATATATATATTCACTGGAAAAACCACAGGTTTCAGGGACGTTATAGTTAGAAATTAGCATTTAAAAAACCTTTGAAATTCACTGAAAAATCCACAGGTTTCAGGGACGTTATAGTTAGAAATTAGCATTTAAAAAACCTTTAGAAATTCACTGAAAAAACCACAGGTTTCAGGGACGTTATAGTTAGTTGGACATTTCACTCGTACAAAACCAGTGAAATTTGGACGTTATAGTTAGTTCAGCTAACTATAACTCGCGCCCCCGCAATGCACTGCTGATGACGTCACATATTACATCACTCATGACATCTCAAATGACATCACTGATGACATCACTGATGACATCATCCAGTGAATGTGTGTTTCTGTAAAGTTGAAATATGTTTTATATATATATATATATCCTGCAAACTCGTCTCAAAGTTCCTGATCATGGAAAAAGACGAAGCGTACCCAAAAGATGCAGTGCTCTACAACTTTATTGTGTGCCCAGCACCGCCGCCATTATGGTGCATGCAAACTTGGGGCAATTCACAAACGAAACCCAGGCGCCTGGATGAATACCGGCACCCGCGTTTCACTGCAACTCCTTCACCGCACAATGCGTTTGCTCGATATATATATATATGCCAAGGTGTATTGAAGAATGAGTGGGTGTATAAGTGTCTGAATGTATGATTTACTAGGTGCGTAACTGTCTGTATAAGTGAGTGATTAAATGTGTCTTACTGAATGAATGGGTTAGTGACTAAACTGTGTAAATGTCTGTATCAGTCTGACAGTTGGTGTGTAAGCGGTTGCATGGGTTGGTGAGTAGCTAAATGAGTGTCTATATGAGTTATTGATTGGTTGTCTGACTATCTGTATGGCTGCCTGACTGTCTGTGTGGGTAGGTGGGGGATGTGTGACTCTGTGCATAGATGTGTGAGTGGATGATTCACTGGGTGTATGGGTTCAAGAGTGCATCTGTGATGGACTGTATGGGTGGGTGAGTGTGTGTATGGGTGTGTTGGTGAGTGAATGGATGTCTTAAGTAGTACATGTGTGAGTAACTACATATGTGAAAGGCAGTATATGTGAGTGTTGGAGTATATAAATGACTATGTGAGAGTGAGTGATTGTGAGAGTGACGGTATGGATGAGTGTGTGCTTGTCTCAGTGATTGTATAAGAGCGTAAGTATGTGTTAGTATCTATATGAGTAAGTGAGGTGATGTGTGTATAACTATAGGTGAGTAAATGGGAGTCTGATTAATTCTTTGCATGACTGACTAGGTGTGTGAGTAACTCTATGGATGATTGGCGGTGTGTGAGTGTCTATATAGGTGTATGAGTGCATATGATCGACCTGTACTGATGAGTGATCGAAAGTATGACTGACTGTATTGGTGAGTCAGTGGATGTGTGTGTAGACCTAAGAATCAGTGAGTGGGTATGTAGTTATTGGTGTTGGAGTGTCTATGGTTTTGAGAATGGCAGTCTGTAATTTAGAGTGGGTGTATCAAAGTTTATATTAGGGTGTGAGAAGATGCATCAGATTATCACGTGGATGATGTCATCAGTGATGTCATTTGAGATGTCATGAGTGATGTAATATGTGACGTCATCAGCAGTGCATTGCGGGGGCGCAAGTTATAGTTAGCTGAACGAACTATAACGTCCGAATTTCACTGGTTTTGTACGAGTGAAATGTCCAACTAACTAGAACGTCCCTGAAACCTGTGGTTTTTTCAGTGAATATATATATGGGTAGGTTGGTGAGGAATCTGCAGATAGATACTGTATCCACCAGAAAAGACATTACCAAAGGAAAGTCACTTGTTCTTCTGATAAATACTCCTACTTGTAGATTCCTCACCTTTTGAATAGATTCCTGAAGCAATCCTCCTACCGGAAGTGGGTGCATGTCTGTTTATACAAATAAAATCCTGCAGAACAGACAGGTGAAGTGTCCCTCCCTTCTCGCTTCAGAATCCAAGCAATAACGTTTAGCAAAAGTGTGAAGGAAAGACCAGGTCACTCTTTACAGGTAATGATTACTGGTACACTGCTAGAAAGAGCGGAAATAGAGGACTTTGCTCTAGTAGAACGAGCATGAATACCTTCTGGAGGTTTCTTGTACACCATGGCATAGCAGATCTTGATACAAAGGATAATTCATCTGGAGATAGTTGGTTTGTGGATTGCTTGCCTTTTATTTTTGCAATGTAATCTATGAAGAGTTGATGGTCCGGTCTGAATTCTCGAGCTCTGTCTATGTAGAAGCTTACAGCTCTCTTGGTGTTGAGGCGATCAAGTCTTCCCCCTATTTAGTAGAGTGGGAAGGAGGTTAAAACATGGAGAGAGTTATAGACTGACCTAAGAGGAATGGAGTAATCACCTTTTGAAGGAAAGCAGCTGTGATTCTCATCACCAACGTGTCAGGGAAAAAGGAGGTGAATGGAGGTTTCACACTTGAGGTTTGGAGCTCGCCAACTCTTCTGGCTGAATTGACTGCCACTAAGAAAATCCTCTTGAAAGTGAGCAACTGTAAGGGGCAGCTGTGAAGAGGTTAAAATGATGAACACATAAGAAATGTAAGGACTAAGTTCAGGTCCCACTGGTCCTGATGCAAGGGATGAAGGATGCTGAAGATGCTTTAAGGATGCTGTGAATGTGACAGGGGTCTTCCTGCAAAGATTTCTCGGTCCACAAATGAAATGAGGGGATCCTGGTTGCAGGGTCGACATCCCCATGTTTAATTCAGTTTTTCCACTTTTATCATGGCTCTATGTACGTTTTATGTTTTTCCATTAAATGTAAGACACAAATAACTAAAGAAGTATATACACAAAAAATGATTCTTTTCAGAACCAATTTAAATGGTTTATAAAAAGGAAAAAATATATCTTGCTTGTATTGTATATGAGTGAGAGCGAGTGAATGTGTGAAAGTGAGTCAGCTGGAGTGTGAATTTAAGGGAGTGAAAGTAAAGACAGGTGAGGGAGAAAGTATGATTATGCGCAGGGAGCGTTGGCCATCTGTGCTTGATCAGATGGGAGAATGTAGACTGTTACATATCTAAGCATTGTAGATTACAGCACTTGTCATTTGTTGAACTACGTTATATTAGTACTCTTTAGCTATTTTTAAGCAATAAATTGATATTTTACACAAAGCTTATTGACTATTCAATGAAAATGAAGTATCACTCGTCTCAATTGTGAATTAAGAGTTGAATCAAACAGGTGTGGATATAAAGTGTTTTTTTTCTTGTGGTATGTTTAATGCCACTTGCCACATTCTTTGTAAAGCTCCCACTTTGGTTTCCAGCCACTTCAACAAACTTACACTGTGGACACCTCCAGCTCACAGAAAGAACTTTGAGTGCTATTGTGGGCGCTAGTGGTTATGACCTTTTTTATTGTTATTATTACAAGCTGGGAAAACAAATTATTTACAGAAAAATGCACACAAGTACATATTTATCCTTGCCTGGAAAATAAAATAGTGCATTTTGTACAGATTATACTGCAATCTCTCTCATGAGGGAGAATGGGAGGAGAAGCAGATCTTCCAGAAGCATCCGCCCCGCTTTTCTCCAGCCCCCTTGGTTGGCGTGCGGAGTGGAAGTGGGAACAAGTCCTCAGGAAATACATTTCATGTCGATTTTGTTCACTTGAAGAGAAGGAGTGGAGGAGTGATCCCTAATCTCCAACAGCAAACCGCATGCTTGGGCAGGCAGGAAACCCTTTTCATGAAGCAAATATAATTGCTGTAGTGTGCCATGTTCTTTTCTTTTTTTTAAATAGGTATATAACTATATATATTTAGATTTATTAAGCTAACGTTTTTTTCAGAAAAAAAAGTTCCAGTTTTTATGAGACTCCTCTCCTTTCTCCAAAACAATGTTCCAGTTTCAGTCCCATTTTGGGCCCTACACATCGGTTTCTTTAAAAGTGACGCCTCCCCTCAGCTGCTGGTCCTGATCCACATTATATTTGGTGGAGCTGAAGGTGGTTGAGTGCATGAAAGGAGTATGATGTGGTGGGGAAAGACTGAGGCCAAGCCTGCCTCTGTGTGCTCTTCTTTCAAATCCCACTGTGGCATTCACCAATGCAGAAGAATCTTCTACAACCTCGGTAAGATCTGGAGGAGAAAAAATAAACATTGTTAAATACTTGGTCTTTGATTCAGTAAGTCACATTTCTGTTACCCAACACAATCTTTAGGCAGAATCTGAAAAGTTTGCCACAAGCGCTCCATTTTTATGGTGAGCCAGCCCAAGTGAGCCCATGTCCTTTGTAGGTAGGTTTTAATCTACAGTATCAAAACAAATCCACAGTAAGGATACCATCAGAAGCAAATTGCCGATATTACACTACGCGTCAGGTCATGTTCTTACAATGACTGCCATTGGTTATGAGATGGTCAAGCCTGAAAGCTGGTATATTCCTCATTTACACCGCACAATTCAGTGTAGACTGTTTCACCAATGCACGGAAGAGTAGCCCTAATGTCAAAATACACATCTTATAACAACAAGGGGTTAAACTGGGGTCCAGATGGAAAACAAGAGCCTATCATACTCTTTTGCCTCATCAGCTGCCAAATACCCTTAGGACTCTACCACAGCCCAATGCCATTGATGCCTCTTGCAGTGTTGGTGCAGTTCTTGCCAATCTACTTCAGAAAACTTGGTTGGAAGTCCTAAACCTTGTATATCTTAGGAGAAGGGGCTTCAGGATACTGACAACCCTTTGCAAAAATAGTCCATCTCTGCCATGTCATTTTTGCTGATTCAAATGTAAGAAGTGGGCCTACTGATGTTAATTGTATCACTGTTATTTTCAGAACTAAATGTAGTCTTGTAAATGCTTGGTCAACTGCAAATGTTCATAGCTATCATTTCCTGGATCACTCCACACTGCAAATGTTACTAAGCTACCACTAAACATGGTTTTTAAAGGGAATATAAAATTTGGAAGAAGTTCAATACAATATTATAACTATGTTTCAACCACAGCTTATAATCATAGCTTTTTGACTTTAAGGTTTTCAACTATTGAACATTTTTATTCTGGAATTTAACAAGTTAGTTTCTATAACGCTCTTCCTGGTAGATACTCCACCTAACCACAAATCCCCCACGTTTTGAACAGTCCCTAGACGTCAGACTGGATACGGATTTTTCAAGCAGTGTACTTGAGCACTTGTAAATGGCATTATGCGGCTCCACACCGACATTGCTCTGCTCTGGAAATGAGGTGCACAGCCACATATAGGCGCCACTCGCAAGCAATGACATCAGTTGCTTTCTAGGCTGTCAGTGCCACAGATGGAGAGCCGCACAGCAAATTGGTTTTGACCAGTGTGCAGACATCCAGAATTGGGACCCTTCAAAAAGGCAAGGAGTCCAGTTCACAGAACCAGAAGGATGGAAGGGCTGGTGAGGAACCTGCGGTAAGACAGAAGTATCTAGCAGAAGAATAAGTTAATTACCTTCTGAAACGCTCTTTATGGTAGATTCTCTAACTGCAGCTTTCTCATCTTATGAATAGATACCACAGCAATTCTTCCAAGAGGTGGATTAGTAAACTGTCTCAAACCAAAAAATCATGCTAGGCCGAGCAGGTAAAGTGCCCATCTTGATGGACTTGGCTGTCCAGACAATAGTGCTCTGTGAATGTATAGAGTGATACGTATGTTGTAGCTTGGCAAATGTCCAGAACAGACACTCCACAAGCCAACGCAGCTGTAGCATCCTTGGCTCTGGTGACGCAAGCTTGCCAGCCTTGTGGAGGTCCCTTCTTGGCCAGTGCATAGCAGATTTTGATAGAGAGAACAATCCAGCATGAAATGGTTACCTTCGCCACTACCTTGCCCTTCTTTGCTTCAGCAAATCCAACAAGACCTGATCATCTACACAATGTTCTCTGGTATGATTGTTGTAAAAACATTTAGAATGCAGACATGGAAGTTTTCCTCCTACTTAGAAGGGTGAAGTGGAACAAAAAAAATTCAAGAGGGTGAACTTTAGCTTGACCTGAAAAGGAGTTACTACTTTCGGGAGAAAGGAGGCCCAGGTTCTCAGAACCAGTTTGCCTTGGAAAAACTTAGTATACAGCAGGTTGATGGAGAGGGCCTGTAGCTCACTCACCTGCTGCACCGATGTAATGGTGAAGAGAAAAACTGTATTTAGGATGATAAAGCGTAGAGGAAAACTGTGCAGCGGTTCAAAAGGCGGAACATTAGACCCAAATAAAGTCCCACTTGGGCATAATGAACAGACATCGGGAAACATGTTTCACACCTTTCAGAAAAAGCAATGCAACAGGTGATTTACACAAGGATGGCCGGTCCGGCTACCAAAAAAAGGCAAAAGAGCAGATAAGTACTCCATCTAATTGTGGCAAGTCCTTGCTGGGCTAGTAAAAACAGATAAATCCACTTCTTGCCAAGCTTTCCAAAGTGTTGCTTTTTGTGTCAGGCTCTACACCAAACCACAAATTTGTCCCCACAGCAGGTGTATACTAATTTCGTCGAGCGTTGCCAGTCTGCCAAGATGACATCAACCTCAGGGGGAGGTAAAACCAGTCAACTGCTGGCACTCAATATCCAAGCATGGAGGTGGAGATCGTTCCGGCCTGGGTTTAGGACCCTGCTCTACTGCTGCTACAGACGATCCTCCCAAAGTGGCAGCTTGATCAGAGGACAGATGCTCATCATGAGGAGTTCTGCATACCTCACTGTCCTTGCCCAAACTGGTGACACCAGGATGATTTGAGCCCGTTTGTTCCGCATCTTCTTCAGGACTTGGGCAGGAGAGGTATCGGGAAGAAGGTGTACAGGAGTCCTGAGTTCCATTCTAGGCCAAATGCATCTCAGAAAGAGAGAGGCAGAAAATGGCAGAAATACTGATATTGCACGTTGTCAAAGGTGGCAAAAAGATCGAGCCAAGGTTCCCCCATTCGCTGAAGCGACCCTGCTCCACCTCAAACTGTGATGTGTAGATACTCCCCTCTTCTTACCTATAAAGAGGTAACCATTGAAATTATATAAGAATTTCTTGGTAGGTCTAATCATATTAGATGTAGCTTAAGATTGAAATTCAATTATAACCTATATTTATTTTAGGTAGAGGAAAAATAGGGTTACCTTTTATCTTTCCAAATAATCTACAATCCCAGTACACATTTTTTAATCTGTTATTCCTTGGGAAAACAGTTTTGCTGAAACTACACGGATATATTCTTATTAGGTGAGTGAAGCTATTTGAATAAGCCTCATGGTAGTGACAACTAGGAGGTAGTTGTGTCTTTTGTCTAAATATTCCTCCAAGCTCATCCATTTTAGTACATTAATCTGCTTTAATCATGTCTAGTAATAATGGTAACCATATACATTATCTGTATGTAATATTTGTATGTTCTGTCTTTTGGGCAAAGCAGCTGTTATGATGCTTTTGGAATAAAATGTCCTATGCCACCAATATTAAGGTGAGACCTTGCTTATGTAACTGTGTTTTTATTGGTCAGTTTTAAACTTATTTTTGTGTAACACAAGGAATGTAATTATGCAAAGAAAATTAGTCTATTTATCTCATTTTAGACCTGAAGAAGTGGCATAGTTCGCTGAAAAACACGTGTTGGCTGAAGGTTGTCAAGCTGGTAGAAGACAATAGAAATTGAAACCAGGTTTGTTAAATATTTTTATTTCTGTAACAATAGGTTAAATAAGTCCTTTATGATACTTTTGTTTTCCTTGAATGATATTAAGAATGTATACTGAATCAATAGAAATTAACACTCAATAAAAGAAGAGAACTATATAGTTGTACTTTGGATTAAATCAACATCCGACAAATATAATCATTATGGTTTAAACTTTAACTTATAGACCAGATAGGGCAACTGGCTTTTGTTGTGGCAGCCTGCGCAGGGCCATCTCACCTCATTGCCTTAAACCTTTTGGAGGAGTTGGTAACTGAGTTATTCAGACTTGGAGTTCAGAGATCCCGCCAGGTGGTGTACCACCAAGAACATCCCCTGGTGTTCCTGCCACTTCCAGAGGAGTAGTTCCTTCTGGCTCAGGGTCCACTACCCCATCCAGGCCAGTTTGCTGCAATACCACACAGCGGTTGTGTTGTCCGTGAGCACTGCACCAGCCTCCGCTTGATAAATGGTAGGAAGGCTTTCAACGTCAAATGGAAGTCCCTCAGCTCCAGAAAGTTGAAGTGGAGCCAGGCCTCTGCTGGAGGCCAGATGTCTTTGATCGGTATCTCTCCCAAGTGACCACTGCAACGGTGGGGGTGGGAGGCAGATCTGCTGCTGACCCAATTGAGGTCGAGTTACCACCACTGCAGGTCTTTTGCAGTCTCCTTCAAACTCTGGATATGATCAGAGAGCTCCCCCTGAGACTATGCCTGCTGGGACTTCAGATCCCACTGCAGAGCCTGCATATGCCACCTGGCACACTTAACCAGCAGGATGTATGCTTGGACTTCTTATGTTTTTTCTTCCACTTACCCAAAGATTTCGACCAGAATGATGATTGGCCTTGGGAGCGATGTTGGGAGTGGGACCTCCTCTGTGACCGGTCACACTGTGGAGTCTTTCGTTGATTAGCAACTCAAATCTTTGTCTCACAGGCCCGGATGGCCTTAGGATTCATCAAGGCTCAGTCGCTGTAGGCCTTCAAGTCATGTTCCGACCCAGGCACCACAGGCAAACCTGAAGAGGATTTCTCACAGACATTTTTTGTGATGGTCCCCACAAGGTTTAAACTCTAGTTTTGGGAGGTGACATGTTTCCTTGCACATTGGATTTCTGAAACTATTTTTTAAGGTAAAGATCTCAAAATAGATGATTGGTAGCACCAGATCCACATCTGGTGGAGAAGAAAGAAAGGAAATTATGTCTATGCATCTGAATGCCACCTATATGTAGCGCTGCGTGTCCCTTCCAGAGCGGTGCGACTTTGGAGTGGAGTCACATGCTCTCACCTATTGGTGCACAGGGGTACTGCTTGAAAATTTCTGGATCCAGTCTGATGCCTGGGGAATATAAAAAGGTGAGAAATCTGTTAGAAGTATCTATCAGAAAACAATTTCTTGACCACTTTAAGGGGGCTGGCTTCTGGGATTTACGAATGGCTGCATTAACAGACAGTATTACATCAAATGTCCCACAAATGTGATTAAAGTATAAAAAATATTAAAGATTAATGTGTTTCACTCATGGGTAAAATGAGCTAGACTGAATGGGGAAGTGTAACACTGGGATTGGATGTGATTTTATTTATCAGAGTTATACAACAAGGGCAGGAGTGCATTTTCCAAAAGAAAGCAGAAGAAAGACGTAGTAGTAGGGGTATGTCGAATTGGAAGACTTCTCATCCCACAAAAGATAGCCAAAAGAGTATACTGGACATCCATAAAGCAATACAATCAAATGAACAGAGATTATACTCTATTATTAATTGTGCCAAACTGGAGCAATTGTGTAAATTTGTTTTTGTAAAGGATGCATCCAATAACTAGTAATAGAAATTCAGCACATAATGGTCTGATTCTCCAGAATTTGGCAAATGTAAGATCTGACTCAAAAGCTGTAAGGAAATGAATCATAAGATGTTTAATAATGAACAAGTTACCTTCCCTCAGTAATGCTCTTTCTGGTGGAGAGACATCACAGATTCCTCACCTTTAGAATATCTCCAGGAGCCAGACTGGATTCGGGAGATTTCTCTGCATAACCTTCACAGGCCAGTAGGTGGCGTCATGCAGCTCCACGTCGACTCCACTCTACCCATGAAGTGACAGCTAGAGCCACAGTCAGACAACCCCCAAGCGCAGATAGGCCAGTTTCTTTTTCGATCCCGTCTGAACCCTTGGATGCAGAGCTCAAAAAACCAACTGTTTGAGCAAGTTTGAACATCTGGAATTTTGGACATTTTTTTATTATAAAGAGCCCAGTTCACATAATGTGTTTGCGGGAGGGCGGTGAGGAATCTGTAGTTAGATACAGTATACAACAGAAAGAGCGCTACCGAAGGAAATAACATTTTCTTCTTTATAGATACTTATAACAGCAGATTCCTCACCTTTTAGAATAGATACCAAAGTAATACCTTCAACGGTGGTGGGACTGTGGAATGACTCAGATCACAAAGTCCTGCAGGACCGAACAGCCAAAATGCCCTTCCCGGTTGACGTGGCTGGCAAGGCAGTAGTGTATCATTAACATGTGCACTGATGCCCACGTTGCAGCAAGACAATTATCCAGGATAGGCACCCCACGTGCCAATGCAGTGGTAGCACCCTTTGCCCTGATTGAAGGGGCCCTCAACCCTTCTGGAGGCTGCTTCTTGGCCATCGTGTTGCAGATCTTAATACAGAGGCCTATCCACTGGGACAAAGTCCTTTTCTGGACTAATTTGCCCCCGATAGCCCCAGAAAGAGCTGATCATCCACCAATGGTCTTTGGTATGATCGATGTAAAAGCAGGGTACTCTTTTGGAGTCCAGACGATGGACTCTCTCTTCTTTTGTGGGTTGAGGTGGGGCAAAGAACGTCAGAAGAATGATGAACTCTCCAACATGAAAGAAAGTCACAATTTTTAGTAGAAAGTTCTAGACACCAGTTTGTCCAGGCAAGAAGGTGGTGTAAGGCTGCTTGACTGATCAAGCTTGAAGCTCACTCATGGTGCAAGCTGGGATTATCGTGGTGAGAAAGACCATCTTCAGGGTCAGGAGACATAGAGGACAGCTGTGCAAAAAAAAGGTAGACACATAAGAAAGTAAGGATCAAATTAAGGTCCTACTGTGGCAACACAAAGGAATTAGGGGAAAACAGGTGGACCAAACCAGGTGATCAGAACAATGATGATAGATCCAGTAAATACAAATAGGCCGAAAGGGAAGACAGATAGCCTTTAACTGTGCCCACTGCAAGTCCTTGCTGGGCCAAAGATCAAATGAACAGCAATACATCCGACAGTTTGGCCAGCAATTGTTCACACTGCAGGCACCACACCAGGCCACAAATTTATTGCAGCGTCCAGGATACAAAGACTTTGTAGGACAAACTGGCTACAGGGATCACTCCCACTACATCTCGAGGAAGAGCGAACCTTGTCAACTGGTGCAGTTCAATCTCCACGCATGGAGGTGTAGATTGCCCAGGTGCAAAACGCTGCCCTGCTGCTGTGACAGAAGATTCTCCCAAGCAGGAGACTGATTGGAGGATAGATGTTCGAGCCCAGAAGTTCCAGGTACCACACTCTCCTGGTCCAATCCAGAGTCAATAGAATGACTTGGGCTAGTCTTTCCTGATCTTGTTCAGAACTCAGGGTATAAGAGGTAGCAGCGAGAAGGCAAACAGGAGTCCTGTGCTCCACTCTAGGCAGACTGTTTTGTACTGAGTCTTTTTGGGAATTCCAGTATGCAAAAATGCTGACATTGGACATTCTCTGCAAAGGCAAATAGATCAAACTAAGGTTCTCCCCATTGTGGACGATGCACTGAGCCACCTGTGGGTGTAACTGCCATTTGTGTTCCACTAGGGGTTGCTGACTGAGTGCATCTGCCCTGGCGTTTATTGATCCCATCAAGTGGTGCACGATCAGAGAAATTTCATGACAATTCAGCAAGTTCCAGAGGTAAACGACCTCCTGTCACAGTGCCTAGTACCCCACCCCGCCCTGCTTCTTGCAATACCATGAGGACTTGAACCACCCTACCTTGATAGACGTCAGGCAGGAATTCAACGCCAGGAGAATGGCCAGCAACTCCAGAACGTTGATATGGAGATGGGGCTCTGCTGGAGACCAGAGTCATCTAATCTCCACCTCTCCCAGATGATCTACCCAGCCCAGTAGTGGCTGGTATGTCACCAACAACACCTCTAGGTGGGGTAGGGATAGGGTTTGCTGCTGGTCCAATTGTGGCAGAGCAGCAACCACTGATCCTCTGCAGTCTCCACTGAAACCGGGATGGAAACTGACCAGGCACTTTTGGTGCTGGGCCCATTCAGAGTTCAGATCCAATTGCAGAGCACGCGTGTGCCATCTTGCATGGTCTATTAACAGGATGCAGGACCATGCCATCACCTTCATGAATACCAAAGGGGCACTGTAGAGTCCGAATGGGATCATGGCAAACTGAAAATGCTCGTGACCCACCCTGAACTGCAGATAGCGCCTGTGGGCCTGCAGGACCAAGACATGGAAACAGGCACCCCGCAGGTCTAACACTACCATTCAGTCTCCTGCATCCAGGGTGCATAGAACCTGGGCCAGCGAAAGCATCTTGGATTTGTCTTTCCGCAGGAATAAATTGAGAGTTTGAGATCTAACATATGACAAAAGCGTCTGCCATTTTTGGCACTAGGAAATAATGGTAGTAACACCCAGTTCGGATCTCTGAGGCCGGGGCACTCTTAATAGCTCCTTTTTCCAAAAAGACTGAACTTGCTGTATCAAAATGGACAAATGGCCTTTCGAGAGCTGCTCTGATGTTTACTTAGATTTGACAGCCACCATCCACAAGTACTGAAGAACTTACCTTCAGACAATTCTTAAGAATCAGATGAATCTGTTCTACCATCTCTAGATAAGATAAACAAGCATCAGAGTTGTCTAAAAAGCTGACTACATGTAAATAACCAAAGAATATTGTAAAGAAACGCAAAAAAGAGACATAATAGCAATCACCAGGATCTCTCAAATTCATCCTACACCACAAAATCAGAAAATAACATGTCATGACTTTTTCTGCTACTTCCAATCAGGTAAAAATAAACAAAAACATTGGAAGACTCTCAATACAGTGGCAAGAATTGGCAGTTTCTCCTGTTTTCATTCAAATGAGAGAAAAGCTTCAGGAATTTACGGGAGACAGCCTTGACAACGAAACTGTTACAACGTATGCCTTTACATCGCATGTTGTTGCAACGCAAAAGGTGTGCAGCAGTGGGTAGAAGGTGTTGGATTTAACTCCAACACCTTCCCTATTGTTGCACACACTGGAGTTGGAATAGAAAATTAATCTATTCCAACTTCCAGCGCCCCCGACAGAAAGTCGGAGTAAAAGTTTGCGTTGCAACGGCATGCAATGTAATAGCATGCGTTGTAACGTCACCTATTCGGAATTTACTAGTGCCCACCAGAGTCCACCAGAGCAGGCACAGAACCAGACTAAAGCTACAACAACATTATGGGGAGTCCAAATGTAATCGGACGCTATCCCTGTGGCAGATGTAGCATCTTCCCTTTCATTTCTGTTACCAAAACTATTGATCTAGGATTAGACAAGACGTTTCAAATCAGATCACATACCAATTGTAACACGGACAATATGATCGATATAATCATATGCCCCTGCAGTCTTTGCTACATAGGTATGATATCTAGAGAGATCCGCATTCACATTGGAGAGCATAGAAGTAGTTTCAGACACCAACATAATACCAGGACAACAGCACATTTCCTTGAACGTCAACATAGTGACAATGATCTTAGGTGGGTCACTCCAGAGATGATGATCTCCAACAATAACTATACCCCTAACCAAAGGTTATTACTTATTAAGGTGCAAAGGTAGATGTACTACATTTAAACAAACATGTAGGGTCTGAATGATGAAATACCATGGATACAATTGGGTGCCTCATGAGCAAGACCGTATGCAACATCAGGACAGGATAGTAATATGTAATCTGGAGCTCTTGACACTAGCAACGATTCCCAAACGTTAGCTGACTTTAACAACACGCAGGCCCACCACACAAACATGACTATATCCACATTGTTAGACATCCCTCACATATATGTAATGTTAGGGGATTTATAAAGCGCATAGCAGCCCCAAAAACAGGCTTTCCAGCGCTAGACCTCAAAGATAGAAATGCTGTAACTAACAGCCTAACAGACAAGGGCTGTCATTAGATGGAGAAGAGCAATGTCTTCAGGGATTTCCTCAAGTGAGATTGTTCTCAGTGTTTCTGATAGGAAGAGGTAGCAAATTCCACAGAGCAGGGGCCTTGGCACGAAAGGAGTGGCCTCCAGCTCTGGCTCTCCTGAAACGTGGGACAGTGGCAAGATTGAGATCGGCTGAGTGAATGAGGTGGGAGTGTTGGTACAACAGTACAAGGTTAGAAAAAATGGGGGTCCTTTAGGAGTACAGAATCCTATGAGCAATACACAGGGATTTAAAGTGGATGCGCTTTTCCACTGGGAGCCAATGCAGTTTGTAGAGAAGACCAGAGACAGGGCAAAACTTTGGAAGTGGAAAGAGCAGCCTGGCTGCCCCATTTTGGACAAGCTGGAGTCTTTGTTGGTGCCTAGGCACAAGATGTTACAATAGTCTAGCCGTGACAGAATTACTGCCTGGATGATAGTTTGTCGAATGCTAGAGTCAAAGAGGAGAAGAATGGGTTTGAGGCTTCTCAGAAACCTTGACTACTTGACATGCTTCCTAAGGCCATGTTATCATGAAGATTTCCGTACATATATTTACAATTTATTAATACCAAACTACTTACATAAAATATTCACTATTCCAATAAAGAGATTCTTTTTCCAACTTCCAGATATAATGCTCCTACACTGCTATGTGGAATTATGAATCAACGTAAAAGACACTGTGTTCTTATGACTCATAGTGTTCACTACTTCAACCACTTGAGCCTATGTCGGTATACAAATGTATTACATTCATTCAACTTTAGGAGCTTACGATAGTGTCCTTCTGCTTAGGTTACCAGCATGGTATGAGCGGGTAACATCATAATGTTGTATGTCTGACACCATGCACTGGTGACGTGTGAGACCAGGGCCGGGCACGCCATGTACACAGGATTCACAATAATAGAAAGGATCTGCATATCAGTCAGACATCAACCAGAAGCACAGCACAAGTAGGAACATGGATGGCATGCCTTCTTGAGGACACAAGTTTACTTTTACCTTTTGCTTCTCTAAAACATCCTCACTTTAAACAACTCATACTTCTTCAGTGAGACTACTACAACAAACCTCCACAATAGGAAACTTCTTACAGATTCCAACAGGCTGCACTGCCACATCTTGGTTTGAATCAAATGAATCAATTTCTTATATGTTACTTTATCCTTAATTTCACAGTTCATTTTTCATTTTACTCTTTTTACTCTTATTTTCTGTTCAATTCATTTTACTCAATCTTTTAAACGTGGGTATCTCACAAAGGCTCAGGAATCAAAAGTGGGTTCCACAAACCATAGCTTTATTAAAATAACCCAATGCATTTTGGGAAATCGATTCCCTTCGTCAGGGGCATCTACAATATACAAGAAATAAAATGGTTTAGCTAACATCATCATCTTCATAACATCCTTCATTTTAAACTAACTACATATCTTTATCAATTACAGCCACAGTTTCAAACCATATATAAATAGCATTAATCATATTCTGAGCATTGTGATGTGTTCATTTTTTTTTTTTTTTTTTTTACCCTTCCATCTGCAGTTTGTTAAACACCCAATTCACCCCCAGTACGCTACACCATGTGCCACATGTAGCCAAATATACGTCCCTCAACGCTTACCCTGGTTTGTGAATCACTCCATTAAGTATAAAACAAATCATTCCTTCATTCCCTTCCAGCGTGTGCAAACGCTTCTAATACGAATTAAACCATGTTACTGCGAAGGCGTTCTCTTTTATATTCCAACCCCCCATAGTCAACGTCACTCAATGATTAATTGCACGTGTGCACATCAAAACCTTTCACGGGCGTTTAACACGGATACTACAACTCCCAGAATACTGTTTTTCTAATCCTTTAGTTAGGTAATGCTTACAAAATTATGCTTATGTTCACTTTGTTTTCGATTGATCCATTAAACTCTTACATAAAAACTTTCCTTCCAAACATTACTCCGTAGTCAAAATGAAGTGTTGAACTTGTGCTAAATAGTCCAATATGGAAGAGAATCCCACTTCTGTCCTTTTGCCGTCCACAGAATACCGCTAATCCTGTTTAATTCCTTTAAGTTCCTGATGTCTGTTTATACTCTAGTGTAATCTTGGGTGCAATCTCGTTGAGACGAATTAAATCATACTGATGAAGTTCAAAGAAAAGAGATGCACTCCTCTTCATCCTTGTTTTTTAATCCTTTCTTTAACCGTTGTGCTTTTGACGGCATGCAAAACCTGCTACGCGCTTCGTCTCTTTGCGCTGCGACAATTTACCTCCACAATAGGAAACTTCTTACAGATTCCAACAGGCTGCACTGCCACATCTTGGTTTGAATCAAATGAATCAATTTCTTATGTTACTTTATCCTTAATTTCACCGTTCATTTTTCATTTTACTCTTTTTACTCTTATTTTTTGTTCAATTCATTTTACTCAATCTTTTAAATCTTTTAAACGTGGGTATCTCACAAAGGCTCAGGAATCAAAAGTGGGTTCCACAAACCATAGCTTTATTACTACTACAACAAACCTCATATCTCTTAACATTACAATGTGTGATTACAGGGCTCCTTTTGTACTTCCTTCCATCGGGCCCATTACAATACCTATTAGTGGTAAGATTAATTAATGAGCATAATATATAAACAAGCCACACTCAAGCAGCACTGTGCACAGTGATATCTATGTATTTATTAATGTAACACGTGTTTACAATGATGGGCGTGTCTATGCAGTACATATCTGAAAGAGACACATTAGTGACAGATTCCTTACCTTAGAATATCCCCAGGCGTCAGGCTGGATCCGGAAAGTTTTTGCGTAGCAGTACCCTTGCGCGTCGGTAGGCGGCGTCGTGCGGCTCCGCGTCCGTCGTCGGCGTCGCCGGGATGACGTCGCGGGCAGTACTTAGACGCCGCCCCTGCGCGCTGACGTCAGTTCTTCTTTTTTCGCGCCAGTAAGCGCAGATCCGGGAAGAGCAGTGCCCTAGTCAATTTTTGACTAAATTTTGGGTGATTTTTTCACTGTTTCTTTTCGAGTCTTCTCGACTCCTAGGTGTCGGTAGGGATGCCCGGCTTCAAGCCATGCGACGTGTGTGGTCGAATGATGTCGATCACAGACCCGCACTTAGAGTGTCTCTACTGTCTCGGCCGAGACCACGACACGAAGTCGTGCCCTGACTGCCGGAAACTCCACCCGAAGGCTTTGCGAGCGCGGTCTCGAAAGCTCCTCGAGGTCCGGCAGTCGGCTCCGCACCAAGCCCTGGTCTGTGAGAGGTCGAGGGGCCGGTCGCGGAGCCCCCGCCGGTCGTCGGAGTCCAAGTCTTCGCGCTCCTCGGGTAAGTCGAAGCACAAAAAGTCTAAGAAGCATCATCGCTCTAAGACTTCGCCGCCGGTCTCGCGACTCGGCTGAGGCCCCTGTCGGCACCGTCCCCGCCCCCGGACGTGCCTGTGGAGCCGCCCCGCATTACCCGTCCTTTCCGGGTTCGGGGCGACTCCGGCCGAAATACAGGAATTCCTGTCGGCCATGGCCCGCCTCTTCGGGCCTCAAGGTCCCTCCGGTGCGCCTTCGGGCCCCGCGGGCCCTGATGGGGTTGCTCCGGCGTCGCCGACGACTCCCGTCCCGGCGTCGCCTGTCCTGCCAGCTTTGATCCCGGCCTCGGCTCCGGCCTCGATCCCGGCGGTACCGCAACCCCATCGACGTCGTTCCCCGGTTCTCTCCGGGTCCGGACATGGCGCCGGACCGACGTCGCTCGACGCCGGCTCCGGCGCCAATGAGACCTTGGGTCCCAGATGTCCCTCCTCCTCCATATTTTGAACCAGAGGAGGACCAGGAGAGCTGGGAGGGGTCGGAAGACCCTCTCACACAGCAGTGTGAGTATGATCAGGGCTGGGCAGAGGAACTTGGGGATGCCAGTGGTCTAGACACTTCCCCTGACACTGGCATGCTGTCTCCTCCCGTGGCTACGGAGGAGGGAGCAAATTTCGCAATGGTGTTGCGTAGAGCAGCTGGAGCCTTGCACCTCCAATTGCCTACTGTGGCTGTCAGGACTAATCTCCTGACGGAAGTGTTTCAGCCGGCAGCTTCCTCATCGGAGACTGTGCTGCCGTTTAAGGATGCACTATCTGACGTTCTTTTGGGCACCTGGTCCAAGCCCACCACAGGGGCTCCTGTGGATAGGAACGTGGCCCGACGCCATCGCCCTGCTCCGGGCGACCCCTTGTTCTCTCTCAACATTCCACCCTCGAGAGCTTGGTTGTCCAAGCCTCTGCCTCCCAAAACCGCCTTCCTACCGCCCCTCCAGATAGGGAATCCAAACGCCTGGACCAATTTGGGAAGAAGGCTTTTCTTCCTCCAGTGCTGGCTTGCGGTCCGTCAACACCGCTTGCCTTTGGGCCGATATACCCACTCCCTGTGGGATTCGGTGGCGGCTGTTTTGCCCCAGTGTTCTGAGGAGGTCCAGACACTGCTTACCCGCACCATTGCGGAAAGTAGGATGCGGCAAAGTACACCATACGTTGTGGCCTTGATACCGCCGACTCGCTGGGCAGATCGCTTGCAACGACGGTGGCGCTGCGTCGCCACGCCTGGCTGAGAACAACTGGTTTCTCGGGTGATGTCCAGAATACACTCATGGACATGCCCTTTGATGGAGTCGGTCTTTTTGGTTCCAAAGCAGACCATGCGCTGGAGCGTTTAAGGACTCACGGGCTACTGCCAAGTCCCTGGGCCTTTCTGTTGTGCGCCCTCCGCTAACCTCTGCTTTTCGCCTTTCGTGGCCACGGAAGGGGCGCCCAGTCACGTCCGCTGCCCAGCCACCGGCCCGCGCAGCAAGCGTCTCGCGTGGCCGAGGACGTGGCTACCGCCGTGGCGGTTCGGGCAACCAGCGTGCGGGTCAGGCCACCACCTCCGCCCCGTCCGCGGCCTCCAAGCTCTCCTAGTCCCTCCTTTCAGGTGCACAGCACGCCAGTAGGGGGCAGGGTCCGCCATCACCTTCACCACTAGCGTGCCATCACCTCGACAGGTGGGTCTTGGACATTGTCCGAGGGGCTACTCCCTCCCCTTCGAGACCCCCAAGCCATGCCACCTCAAGTCCACCGCATGTCAGGGATCACTTGGTGCTTCTGCAGAAGGAAGTCACGGCCCTCTTGGCCAAGAGGGCCATCGAGCATGTTCCGACTCCAGAAGCAGGACGTGGTTGCTACTCCCACTACTTTCTGGTGCCCAAAGGACAAGGAGGACATGCGCCCTATCTTAGACCTCCGAACGTCAATCGCTTCCTCCGGAAGGAGAAGTTCAAGATGCTCACCGTAGCTCAGGTCTTGACTGCCCTCGACCCTGGAGACTGGTTGGTAGCGTTGGACTTGCAGGACGCTTATTTCCACATTCCCGTCCTGCCGCCCACCGGCGTTACCTTCGGTTCACGGTAGTCCTCGAGCATTTTCAGTTCACCGTGCTCCCTTGGCCTTACTAGTGCCTCGGGTGTTCACGGAGTGATGGCGGTGGCCGCAGCTCATCTGCGCCGGGCAGGGGTTCCAGTCTTCCCTACCTCGACGACTGGCTGCTGAAGGCGGGCTCGTCCCAGGCAGTCGTCTCCACCTCCAGACTATCGGACTCTGCACTCGCTGGGTTCTCCATCAATGTGCCGAGTCGCATCTGATTCCTTCTCCACAGCTCCTTTCATCGGAGCAGTTCTGGACTACGACGCAGTTTCGGGCCTATCCTCCGAACGGCGAGTCCGGGATATTCAGGCTATGATTCCGATCTTTCAGCCTTTATCCTGGGTTCGTGCGATTGATCTGAGGCTGCTGGGCCTCATGGCCTCCTGCATCCTGCTGGTCAATCATGCCAGATGGCATATGTGGGCTCTGCAGTGGGACCTGAAGTTCCAGTGGGCGCAGCACCAGGGCAACCTGTCCGATCACGCCCAGATCTCGGAGGGGCTGCAAACAGTTGCAGTGGTGGCTCTCGAACCGGCAATGGGTCATGGGCAGATCCTCTCCTTCCCAGCCAGAGCACACAGTTGTGACGGACGCTGCCTTCTGGGATGGGGCGGTCACATGGGAGAGGCGGAGATCAGAGGCCTCTGGTCTCCGGCGGAGTCCCGGCTCCATATCAGCTTTCTGGAGCTCGGGCGTCCGACTTGCACTCAAGGCATTCCTTCCCCTGTCAAAGGGAAGGTAGTGCAGGTGTTCACAGACAACACCATCGCCATGTGTACTGCAACAAACAAGGCGGGGTGGGGTCGTGGACCTTGTCAGAGGCTCTGCGCCTCTGGACATGGCTGGAACATCAGGGCATGTTCCTGATGGTTCAACACCTGGCAGGTTCCTGAACGCCAGGGCGACGAACTCAGCCGCAGGTGCATGATGGACACTGGCGTCTTCACTCGAAGTGGCGCAAGGTCTCTTCTGCAGTGGGAGAGCCTTGGTTAGATCTATTCGCCATCGAGAGAACGCGCAATGTCATCAGTTCTGCGCGTTGGAATTTCCAGGCGGCACTGCTGCGCGCTGTCGCGAGTGGAGTTGCGGTCTGTTGTAGCCTTCCGCCTATACCACTTCTACCCAGAGTGTTAAAGAAGATTCGGCGCGCCGGGCCTAAGTCATCCTTGTGGCTCCAGACTGGGCTCGAAGAGTTTGGTATCCCGAGCTACTCAGTATGAGCGTCGATCCCGATCCGTCTGCCTCTCGGAGGATCTTCTGTCGCAGCAGTAGGACGTTCCTCCACCGACCTGTCCAGCCTCTACCTGCTTGCGTGGAGATTGAGCGGCGGCAGTTGATTCCTTTGACTTGCCTCCCGAGTTTGTGATGTGATTCTGGCAGCCAGGCGTCCCTCCACTAAGGTGGTATACGCCTGCAGGTGGAACAGTTTGTGGCATGGTGCACAGCAAAGGCTGTGAATCCTCTCTGCCCTCTTCTGAGGTTCTTCTGTTCCTTCTTTCACTGGCCTAACAGGGTTCTGCCCTGCACATCAAGGGCTATCTTTGTGCCATTTCAGCCTTCCTCAGGCTTCTGATCAGCCCTCCTTTCAAGTCCCCTGTTAACAGATTCCTTAAAGGCATTACACACCTCTTCCTCCTGTTCCGTTTGTGATGTCTCAGTGGGACTTGAACTTGGCTCTTACCTTCTTATTTATGTTCCTTTGAGCCTCTACATCTGTCCTCTTCGTCTTCTGACTCTGAAGACAGCCTTTCTGGTGGCCATCACCTCCGCTCGGCGGGTGAGTGAGCTCCAGGCTCTATCATGCAAACCTCCTTTCTGTCTGTACATCCAGACAAGGTTGTTCTTCGGACGCGTCCGTCCTTCTTGCCAAAGGTGGTTACTGCCTTCCACATTGGGCAGACCATCACTCTGCCCACCTTCTATCCGCCTCCTTCCAGAGAGGAAGAGAGGTTCCACTGTCTGGACCCAAAACGTGTGCTTTCCTTTATATCAACCGCACACAACACTTCCGGGTGGATGACCAGCTCTTTGTTGGCTACGTGGCGCCGAAAGGTCGGGCGGTGCACAAGAGAACCCTCCCGCTGGGTAACCTTGTGTATCAAAGCCTGCTATTCTTTGGCTAAGAAGGAGCCTCCTGTTAGGCTGCGTGCCCATTCCACCAGGCAACGGCTGCTACCACGGCTTTGGGCCGCGGTGTTCCGCTG
Source organism: Calotriton arnoldi (assembly GCA_963921515.1). Lineage (NCBI taxonomy): Eukaryota > Metazoa > Chordata > Amphibia > Caudata > Salamandridae > Calotriton > Calotriton arnoldi. Next base: position 5,184,179 of record CAWUFW010000186.1, read on the forward strand.
CAGGATATCTGTCAGGCAGCTACGTGGGCCTCGCTGCACACGTTTACAAAGCATTACTGCCTTGACAGTCCGGTCCGGAGGGACGGTCTTTGGTCGTTCTGTCCTCCGGGACTTCCTTGTCTGATCTTTGTCCGCAGACCCACCATCGGGGTTGGTATTGCTGGGGCATCTATTCTAAGGTAAGGAATCTGTCACTAACGCAGTCTCTTCAGATGCACAAGTTACTAACTTGTGTAACGATATATCTGTAAGAGACAGTAGTTAGTGACAGATTCCTATCGCCCACCATCCTCCCCGTTCTGCTGAACTGATTTCTAGGGTTAAGGACATCCTTCCAGGGCCCTAGTATTTTCAGACACCTATGTCAGCTTCTTGCATGGGTCTGCGTTCCTGGCGCGGAAAGTCGTGTACAGAACTGACGTCAGCGCGCAGGGGCGGCATCTAAGTACTGCCCGCGACGTCATCCTGGCGACCACGACGCCGAACGCGGAGCCGCACGACGCAGCCTACCGACGCGCAAGGGTACTGCTAAGCAAAAACTTTCCGGATCCAGCCTGACGCCTGGGGATATTCTAAGGTAAGGAATCTGTCACTAACTACTGTCTCTTACAGATATATCGTTACACAAGTTAGTAACTTGTGCATATTTGCCCAAAAACATATGCACAAAGTATTTATGACCAACCAATCGCACAAGTTACTAACTTGTGTAACGATATATCTGTAAGAGACAGTAGTTAGTGATAGATTCCTTACCTTAGAATATCCCCAGGCGTCAGGCTGGATCCGGAAAGTTTTGCGTAGCAGTACTCTTGCGCGCCGGTAGGCGGCGCCGTGCGGCTCCGCGTCCGTCGTCGGCGTCGTGATCGCCGGGATGACGTCGCGGGCAGTACTTAGGCGCCGCCCCTGCGCGCTGACGCCAGTTCTGTACACGACTTTCCGCGCCAGGAACGCAGAGCCATGCAAGAAGCTGACACAGGTGTCTGAAAAATACTAGGCCCTGAAAGGGATGTCCTTAACCCTAGAAATCAGTTCGCAGAACGGGAGGATGGGTGGGCGGTAAGGAATCTATCACTAACTACTGTCTCTTACAGATATATCGTTACACAAGTTAGTAACTTGTGCATCTGAAAGAGACACGTTAGTGATAGATTCCTTACCTTAGAATAGATACCCCAGCAATACCAACCCCGGTGGTGGGTCTGCGAACAAAGATCAGACAAGGAAGTCCTGGAGGACAGAACGGCCAAAGAAGCCGTCCCTCCGGACCTGACTGTCAAGGCAGTAATGCTTAGTAAACGGTGCAGCGAGGCCCACGTAGCTGCCTGACAGATAACCGGCAGCGGAACACCGCGGCCCAAGGCCGTGGTAGCAGCCGTTGCCCTGGTGGAATGGGCACGTAGCCCAACAGGAGGCTCCTTCTTGGCCAAAGAATAGCAGGTCTTGATGCACAAGGTAACCCAGCGGGAGATGGTCCTCTTGTGCACCGCCCGACCTTTTGGCGCCCACGTAGCCAACAAAGAGCTGGTCATCCACCCGGAAGTGTTTTGTGCGGTCGATATAGAAGGAGAGCGCACGTTTTGGGTCCAGACGGTGGAGCCTCTCTTCCTCTCTGGAAGGATGCGGAGGCGGAAAGAAGGTGGGCAAAGTGATGGTCTGCCCAATGTGGAAAGCAGTAACCACCTTTGGCAAGAAGGACGGACGCGTCCGAAGAACAACCTTGTCTGGATGAACAGACAGAAAGGGAGGTTTGCAAGATAGAGCCTGGAGCTCACTCACCCGCCGAGCGGAGGTGATGGCCACCAGAAAGGCTGTCTTCAGAGTCAGAAGACGAAGAGGACAGTTATGCAGAGGCTCAAAGGGAGCGCACATTAAAAAGGTAAGAACCAAGTTCAAGTCCCACTGAGGCATTACAAACGGAACAGGAGGGAAGAGGTGAGTAATGCTTTTAAGAACCTGTTAACAACAGGGGACTTGAAAAGGGAGGGCTGATCAGGAGCCTGAGGAAGGCCGAGATAGCACAAAGATAACCCTTGATGGTACCCAGGGCAGAACCCTGTTGGGCCAGAGAGAGAAGGAACAGAAGGACCTCCGAAAGAGGGGCAGAAAGGGGATCCACAGCCTTTGCTGTGCACCATGCCACAAATTTGTTCCACCTGCAGGCGTATACCACCTTAGTGGAGGGACGCCTGGCTGCCAGAATCACATCACAAACTTCGGGAGGCAAGTCGAAAGGAATCAACTGCCGCCGCTCAATCTCCACGCAAGCAGGTGTAGACTGGACAGGTTCGGTGGAGGACCGTCCCTGCTGCTGCGACAGAAGATCCTCCCGAAGAGGCAGACGGATCGGGGGATCTATGCTCATATTGAGTAGCTCGGGATACCAAACTCTTCGAGCCCAGTCCGGAGCCACAAGAATGACTTGGGCCCGGTCGTGCCGAATCTTCTTCAACACTCTGGGTAGAAGTGGTATAGGCGGAAAGGCGTACAACAGACCGCAACTCCACTCGCGACGAAAAGCGCCGCCGAGCGAGTGCCGCCTGGGAAATTCCAACGCGCAGAACTGATGACATTGCGCGTTCTCTTCGGTGGCGAATAGATCTAACCAAGGCTCTCCCCACTGTAGAAAGAGTCCTTGCGCCACTTCCGAGTGAAGACGCCATTCGTGATCCATCATGCACCTGCGGCTGAGTTCGTCCGCCCTGGCGTTCAGAGAACCTGCCAGGTGTTGAACCATCAGGAACATGCCCTGATGTTCCAGCCATGTCCAGAGGCGCAGAGCCTCCTGACAAAGGGTCCAAGACCCCACCCCGCCCCTGTTTGTTGCAGTACCACATGGCGGTGGTGTTGTCTGTGAACACCTGCACTACCTTCCCTTTGACAGAGGGAAGGAATGCCTTGAGTGCAAGCCGGATCGCCCGGAGCTCCAGAAGGTTGATATGGAGCCGGGACTCCGCCGGAGACCAGAGGCCTCTGATCTCCGCCTCTCCCATGTGACCGCCCCATCCCAGAAGGGACGCGTCCGTCACAACTGTATGCTCTGGCTGGGGAAGGGAGAGGGATCTGCCCATGACCGATTGCCGGTTCGAGAGCCACCACTGCAACTGTTTTGCAGTCCCCTCCGAGATCTGGACGTGATCGGACAGGTTGCCCTGGTGCTGCGTCCACTGGAACTTCAGGTCCCACTGCAGAGCCCGCATATGCCATCTGGCATGAGTGACCAGCAGGATGCAGGAGGCCATGAGGCCCAGCAGCCTCAGGGTCATCCGTACCGAAACCCAGGATAAAGGCCGAAAGATTGGAATCATAGCCTGAATATCCCGGACTCGCCGTTCGGGAGGATAGGCCCGAAACTGCGTCGTGTCCAGAACTGCTCCGATGAAAAGGAGCTGTGGAGAAGGAATTAGATGCGACTTCGGCACATTGATGGAGAACCCCAGCGAGTGCAGGAGTTCGGCCGTAGTCTGGAGGTGGGAGACGACTGCCTGGGACGAGCCCGCCTTCAGCAGCCAGTCGCCGAGGTAGGGGAAGACTGAAACCCCGGCCCGGCGCAGATGAGCTGCGACCACCGCCATCACTTTCGTGAACACCCGAGGGGCACTGGTAAGGCCAAAGGGGAGCACGGTGAACTGAAAATGCTCGGGGCCTACCGTGAACCGAAGGTAACGCCGGTGGGCCGGCAGGACGGGGATGTGGAAATATGCGTCCTGCAAGTCCAACGCTACCAGCCAGTCTCCAGGGTCGAGGGCAGTCAAGACCTGAGCTAGGGTGAGCATCTTGAACTTCTCCTTCCGGAGGAAGCGATTGACGTTCCGGAGGTCCAAGATAGGACGCATGTCCTCCTTGTCCTTTTGGGCACCAGAAAGTAGTGGGAGTAGCAACCACGCCCTACTTCTGGGGTCGGAACATGCTCGATGGCCCTCTTGGTCAAGAGGGCCGTGACTTCCTTCTGTAGAAGCACCAAGTGATCCCCTGACATGCGGTGGAATTGAGGTGGCATGGCTGGGGGTGGTCTCGAAGGGGAGGGAGTAGCCCTTCGGACAATGTCCAAGACCCACCTGTCCGAGGTGATGGTGCGCCAGTGGGGAAGGTGATGGCGGACCCTGCCCCTACTGGCGTGCCGTGCACCTGAAAGGAGGGACTAGGAGGGCTTGGAGGCCGCGGACGGGTTGGAGGTGGTGGCCTGACCCGCACGCTGGTTGCCCGATTCGCCACGGCGGAATCCACGTCCTCGGCCACGCGAAGACGCCTGCTGCGCGGGCCGGTGGCTGGGCTGCTGACGTGAAGGGGCGCCCTACCGTGGCCACGATAGGGGCGAAAAGCAGAAGGCAGCGGAGGGCGTGTAGCAGTAAGGCCCAGGGACTTGGCAGTAGCCCGTGAGTCCTTAAAGCGCTCCAACGCATGGTCTGCTTTGGACCCAAAAAGACCGACTTCCATCAAAGGGCATGTCCATGAGAGTATTCTGGACATCCCCTGAAAAACCAGTGGTTCTCAGCCAGGCGTGGCGTCGGAGCGCCACCGTCGTTGCAATCGACCTGCCCAGCGAGTCGGCGGTGTCAAGGCCACAACGGATAGTGTATTTGGCCGCATCCCTTCCTTCCGCAATGGCGCGGAAAGCAGTGCCTGGACCTCCTCAGGGCACTGGGGCAAAACATCCGCCACCGAATCCCACAGGGAGTGGGTATATCGGCCCAAAAGACAAGCGGTGTTAACGGACCGCAAGCCAGCACTGGAGGAAGAAAAACCTTTCTTCCCAAACTGATCCAGGCGTTTGGATTCCCTATCCGGAGGAGCGGTAGGGAAGGCGGTTTGGGAAGCGGAGGCTTGGACAACCAAGCTCTCAGGAGTGGGGTGGACAGAAAGAAACAGGGGGTCGCCCGGAGCAGGGCGATGGCGTCGTGACACGTTCCGATCCACAGGAGCCCCTGTGTTGGGCTTGGACCAGGCGCCCAAAAGAACGTCAGTGAGGGCGTCGTTAAACGGCAGCACAGTCTCCGCAGAGGAGGCTGCCGGCTGAAGCACCTCTGTCAAGATGTTAGGCTTGGACCGTCAAAGTAGGGAGCTGGAGACGTAAGGCCCCAGCAGCCCTACGCAACACCGTACTCGAAATTGGCCCCCTCCTCCGTAGCCACGGGAGGAGACAGCATGCCAGTGTCAGGGGAAGTATCCAGACCACTGGCCTCCCCTAGACTCTCTGTCCAGTCCTCATCAAACTGACAGTTGCGCGTCAGAGGGTCATCAGACCCCTCCCAGTCCTCCTGGTCCTCCTCTGGTGCAAAATAAGGAGGAGGAGGGACATTTGGGACCCAAGGTCCCATCGGCGCCGGAGCCGGCGTGGAGCGACGTCGCTCCGGGTCCATGTCCGGAGCCGGAAGGAACTGGGGACGACGCCGCCCGGAGCCCAGGGCGGCGTCGAGAACGGCACCGGAGACATCGGCGCCGGCGGAGGCGTCGTTAGGTCGACCGGCGTCGATGGGGGTTGTGGAGCCGGGATCGAGGCCGGGGCCGGAGCCGGGATCGAGGCTGGAGGCACGGGCGACGCCGGGGCCGGAGCTGCCGGCGACGCCGGAGCAACCCCATCAGGGCCCGCGGGGCCCGAAGGCGCACCGGAGGGGCCTGAAGGCCCGAAGAGGCGGGCCATGGCCGACAGGAATTCCTGTAGTTTGGCCGGATCCGCCCCCGAACCCGGGAAGGGCGGGTATGACGGGGCGACTCCAGAGGCATGTCCGGGGCCGCGGGGCGGGGACGGTGCCGGGAGGGGCCTCAGCCGAGTCGCGAGACCGGCGAGGCGAAGTCCTAGAGCGATGATGCTTTTGGACTTTTTGTGCTTCGACTTACCGGACGAAGAAGACTTCGACGCCGACGACCAGCGTGGACTCCGCGATCGACCCCTGGACCTCTCACGCGACCGGGCCTTCCGCGGAGCCGAATGCCGGGCCTCGAGGAGCTTTCGAGACCGCCTCGCAAAGCTTTCGGGTGGAGGGCCTGGCAGTCGGTACAGGACGCCGTGTCGTGGCCTCGGCCGAGGCAGAAGAGACACTCCCGATGCGGGTCGGTGACGGACATCATCCGCGCACAGGCGCCGCATCGCTTGAAGCCGGGCATCCCTACGACACCTCGAAAGATGGAAAAACAGTGAAAAAATCACCAAAAAGTATGGTCAAAAAATGACCAGGGCACTGCTCTTCCCGGATCTGCGCTTGCTGGCGCGGAAAAGAAGAACTGACGTCAGCGCGCAGGGGCGGCGCCTAAGTACTGCCCGCGACGTCATCCCGGCGATCACGACGCCGACGACGGACGCGGAGCCGCACGACGCCGCCTACCGACGCGCAAGGGTACTGCTACGCAAAACTTTCCGGATCCAGCCTGACGCCTGGGGATATTCTAAGGTAAGGAATCTATCACTAACGTGTCTCTTTCAGATACAATAATCAGTTATACTGGTGTGTGTTTCATTTCTTATGACTTGTATTTTCACAGGTTCCCAAACAGAGGACTGGATTCCGAATTTTGAGTATAAAGATCATGTGTATAAATGTGTGTGCATGTGAATGAATGTGAAAGGATCACTCACAACACCATAGGTTCCATATATAGGGCCAAATTGGGCTAACTATAGGCAGGAAACCAGGCCCTGAAGAAAGCCCTGGACCTCGCATGAGGCTGGAGAAATACAGCTGAAACATGAAGTTAGTTTAACCGGAAGCGCGTTCAGGAAGCACAGACAGCACTAAGGGTGGACTCTATGGCAGAACCCCGACTGGACACCTCCTCGGATCAGGTGGACTGAAGGCGTTCCAGAGGGAGCATTTAAGGTGTTAAAGATTCAAAGCATGGCCTCCTTAACCACTGCAATTTATTGCAGGATCGCCAAAGGCCCCAAAAATTTGGAGAGCAATGGAATCAGCTGTGTAAGTAAATTCTTGGTGAAGGAGCAAGAGCAAGGGGTACCTTGACATCCTTGCAACTTCACAAGTGCAGCAAAGTAATCGGTGAAGTGCAGGTAGTTGCATAGAAACGTTTCAAACACCGCCTGCCCCACCACGGAATTCCTTCCTGAGTGTACATCCATAGAGTAGTATTTGGTAAACGTGTGTTTTGATCTTGTTGCTACAATATGAGTATTGTTTATGGAGGCGTTAATAATGTATGTTAGGGTGACCCATTCTTCCTTGCACAGAGTGTCCTTGGCTTTGCTCTTAATGTTTTTTGTTGGGGGAACAGCTTAACTGTAAACTTAGGACTATCCGTCTCGATATGGCTCTCTTGGTTACATGTAACCACCTTCCCGGTGTGGCAGGTGCGACAAATAATTAATCCAGATTAAAGGTTTTAATTTCCTGTATTCCATATATAGCTATTCTATATCTAGTGTAGCGTATCTGAACATGTGGGCCACTGGGGATCCGCGACACTGATTTTAATTTGTGGTCCATGGATCACTGAGGGCCGATGGCCCCTACTTAGGGGTCCAAGACTGCGTAGAAAAACAAATAATATTACCAGAATTAAGTATATACACTTAATACAAAAAGTAAAATTTCGAAAATCTCTGTAAATGTGAAGGGATTTGAAAAACAAGTTGCGTACCTTTAGTAACAATTTTCTGGTAGAGACTTGAGCAAGACCTGCGTGTGCCGGTAGGGAGCATTGGGCGATACGCGCCGATGTTGTCCGCATAAGGAGTGACGTGGGCAGTGCCTATGTAGGCGCCACCCCGGTGTGCTGACATCCGTTCCTCTCTTCCCGCGCCAAAAGTGCAGATATGGAGAGCAATCTTTGCCTTTGTTTACCACTTTTTTCGACTTTTTGTTGACACTTTTTAGAGCTTTGTTCCCAGTGTGCTAAGGACATGTTTCCCAACAAACCCACGAGGTTTAAACAATGTGAAGAATATCACCAACAAATGTCTGTCTGTGACCCACACTTGTGTTTCCTGTGGTGCTTGGGGTCAGGCCACAACCCCAAGACCTGCGCCGGCTGCAAGGTCATGCATCTGAAGGCGATTTGCGAGCGGGCAATGCAGCTCCTGGTGGAGTGGCAGAAGAAGGCTCTGTGCCAATCCCAAGGGACATGTCAGACCCGTTCTCAGGTCCGTTCCCGCAGACGATTATCATCCCACTCCAAGTTGTCCCTATTGAAGTCGGGTACAGTGAGGAAGCACAAGAAGAAGAAGTCGAAACGTTCTCTGACTTCCCCTAGCAAGCGTCGTGCTTCTAGGCCCTGCTCCATCACTCTTCCCGCAGAGCCCAAAACTAAGTCCGCTTCACGGTTCCCAGAGTTCCCCTTGGCTGGAGTGACTCCTGCGCAACTCAAGGAATTCTAATATGCCATGCCCTCCATCTTTGTTCCAATGGCTCCTTCTCTGGTCCCACTGAGCTGAGAGGTGCTCCTGCTGGATTACCGTGGGTGGGTCTGCCCTCAATGCCAGCCGGGCCCTCTGGATCCGTCCCCAGATCCAGACCGACCCCCTACACCAGTGCCTTCACCATTTCTGGTCCCAGTTCAACCTACTGGCGCTGCTTGACGACAAACCTATTCTCCTCTCTGACTCCGAGACAATGTTGCGCGACGTCAATACCTGTGATTTTCTGGTTACAGTCTGATGCCTGGGGAATATTCTAAGGGGGGAAATCTGTGGTTAGAAGTCTGTATCAGAAACTGGAGGCTAAAAATTAGGTTGATATCCTCAATTTGATTAGTTAGAGCAGCCTAAGCACAGCAAACAGTAGTTTGGCCTCACTGAAGCACTAGTATGCTCCGACAAAAAGCTAGGCTCTATCTTTAGCACAGAAGATAAAGTGATATAAGAGAGCCTAGCATACCACTATTTCAAAATAAAATCACATTTTGAAAAGCTCCAACCTTCCCATTAAAATCTCGATTTTTGTTTGTGCATTAAAGAAATTATTTCATATATATATTTGTTTTTAATGTATACTTATTTTTGTATTTTTGGGTATTTTTTTGAGTTTCACATGTTTAGGTGGGGGTCCCTTGGATTCCAATGGTGGTTCGTTGAGAACCCACAGAGGTAAAAAGTCAGGTACCGCTGATCTAGTGTGAGGAGTGCTCCTCCTGCCTGTGTCTTTGGTTGCTGAAAGAACGAGGGCAGAATAATAAATTGGATTACAAGAAAAGATTAAACAATCTTAGGGTAAAGGGTGGCTTGTTTGCACAACCACCGTGATCTTGTGAAGTTGAAGGTATAGTTTTTGAATGGTTAGTCACTGTAGTTCACTTACTCACTATGCATATGATGCGATTGATATGACATGCTTTAAGCACGACTCATCTCATTACAGAGACAGTGAAGCGCAGTAGAGGTGAATCTGTTCCTGTAATGCCAGAACTTTCTTCTGAATGAGAAAAGCTGTTGCTCTGGGTGTATCTAGCTCCGGCCAAGAAAAATCTTGTTCTGCGATGGATTGGGGGTCTGGGATTTTTTCACATTGACTGCGAAACCCAGTGTAATCAGATGCAAATAGTCTGGTTAGTGGCTTTCTAGCTTTGTTGGAATGAGTTCCCTTTTACCAGCCAGACGTCCAAGCAAAGGTACACATATATAATTTGCGATCCTAAGTGTGCTGCCCCCAAATTAGTTAGTTCATGCTGACTATCCCAAAAAGTATTCTGAATAATAATGGATGTTCCCATCACAAACCGGAGATAATTGCTATGGTCCTTTTTAGGTCTCGCCTGAGCCAGCGCGCATGCGCTGCTCTGGCGAGACTTTTAGTAAGCGGGTTTTGGAAGTGCAAACAGTGGCTTTTGCTGCGGACTAGCCTGCGTTCACGCGAGCGTGCACACGCGATCAGGCGCCATATGGCTTCCCTCGCCATCTGGACGCTCGCGTGAACGCAAGCTGGTCGCCAGCAAAAGCCACTGTCTGCACTTCCAAAACCCGCTTACTTTCACGGCCGCGCGGCCGTGTCAGTTTCACGGCCGCGCGGCCATTGCTTGTTAATTCTCCACCCCGTCCCTTCTCCCGCGTCTGTCAGACATCACAACTCGTACACGGCGCTTCTTTTTTACCTACCTTCTTCTACCCTGGCACTCTGGCAGGACGGCCTTTGCTGACGGGGAACCAAAAAGCAATTGGGAGTGTTTTTCTACCGCAGGTTATTCTTCACCTCTCATCTTCGCCGGTTGCTCCATATCCACCCATGTGCGGGATGGGATACCCGGCTTTTCCTTTGCATTTTTTGCAGAAAGCAACTCCATTGTTTTGTTATGACAGTTCACATGTTAAACTCCACGAGGCACGCAAACTGGTCTGAGCATACTGTACGCGCGCGTCCTTTTCGCTCCTATCTTGTATCGTTCCCACGCCACCACAGACCACCCCACTCCCCACGTGGGGCTTCCCTTTACCCACCACGCACAGGCATCAGTGCAGAGAGCTGCAGGTCCATGGATGATGCAGTCAGCCACGCCACCCCAGTATGCTTTGTGGGTGCTTTGCCTCGCGAAGAAAGTGTTGCACTGAAAGAAGTGAGTGACTACGAAAATGTGTACCACGTTTGTCTCCCTCCCACCACACACCTCTCGGTTTCATACAATACGTTTTCCTACGCAGAAGGTGCAGAACTTGGTGGAGGCGAGACCTTTCAGTTAGACCCAATCCTGTTTAATTTGTTTAAATCATAAAATACGGTTACCCGGCTGCAGTGTTTCGGTTTAAATAACATGCAGTGGTTCGCCATGCAGTCTGCGCAGCGTTGTGTCGCCCCATTTGGAGCTCGGAGCGCTTCTTGTATCACTGGATGCAATGCCACCTCTTGCCTTGTACTATGTACTGCACCCTCGTCATATGCCACCTTCCCCAGTGTGCGCCCTCTCTTTGGTTTCTGCAGCATGTGCACCTCACCCCTGATGCGCGTGCACCGTCTCCAGTGATAAATGTGTCCTGTGCAATGTCTTGTCATTCAATGTGCGCAAATCCTCCCGCAGTGCTTGCTGGACCCCTTCCACCGTGTATAGAGGATTTGTATTTCCTCGTGCCGCTTACACATTGTTAGCGATTGGTGCCCCAGCCCTTACAGTGCATCCTGGTGCTGTGAGTGCAGACTCTCGCAATGAATGTTATGTTCGGGCTCCTCTCGAATGCACACTATCGTTAAGGACATCCTTCGTCTGTATGATGAGTAGTTTTATCTGCAGCACCCTAAACAATGCGTGCAGCGTCGCCGATCGTACTGAAGGGCCCTTCTGCTGCCTCCCTCACCAGGGTCGCAACAATTCACTTCCCATCACTAAATACAAAATCTTCCGTGCAGCGCTTCCGTGCATGCAGTGTCTCCTGCAGCGTGTGCGCTGTCTGCAGCTCGCAGAGCCCGAGCTCCGCCTGTGATGCGCGCCCGCGCTCCCAGGAAGCCCCCGGCGGGGGGAGCCTTAACACCGGTCACGGGCCCCTTTCATCACGGACGGGCGCCTGGAAACCGCCGAGCTCTAGTAATTGCTTTTTTTTCTCTCTTCTAGGCAAACCCTGGCTTCTAGCCAATCAGCGCTTTGTTTACAATATGTGATTAACGGGCAGACTCGGAGGGCAGCCATCCAATAGCAAGGCTTTTCCTGAGAAGGGTAAGGCGGAGACACGAGCCTGTGAGATTTAATCCTTGCATGAACGCATCATTGTAGCTCAGGGTATGTTCCTCTGGTAATTTATTTACTAAACGTTTTGAAAATCGAAGTATCAGATATACGAGTCATTTTTGTTAAAAATCAACCTAAGTTTTCAGGCTGCAATCCCGTTGCGGCAAATACAGACATTCTGTGTTTATTGTAATACGAGTATTGTTTGCGTTTATCATGTTCACTGGCATTCCATTTCTAGCATGTAACTTGCAGGTTACACTTAGTTCTCTGCAATACATGCATTAACTAAGTGAGGTATGTTTTCAGCCATGCAGTCAGCTGTGTTACCACCAGCTACAAGTATACTACCAGCAAAGCTATTTGTGGGAAGTGTCTTGACACCCACTCATTCTCGTAGCGTATCTCTTTTGTGTGAGCCCAATGAGGGAGATGTTTACATTCGAGAGGTGCTATTTGGTTTTAGGCTTATCTTTTAGATTGCAAACATTTTTGAAGTACTGCCATTCTGAGGAGTAAAACCTCTCACACTATTTTTGTAATTTTGCAAAATACAAACCGATCATCCGTCTTAGACAAAATTAGCTCAAAAAGCTTTAATAATTCCCTACAAGACAAGTCTTCTGATCAGCAGCATCAACCTTGAAAACTCAGAAGGAGTGAGAAGGTTGACGGGTAAGCCCTCAGCTTCCCCAATTCCAATTGTAAATTTACACAGAGGGGTAACCCAGTTTTTCTGAAAGACTATTTCTTTATGTGATTCGTGAATGTTTTAATGTATCCCAAGTAAGTGAGCGGATAGCACCCAGGTAAATTAGTGCCCACGCCACATTTCTTGGATACTTTGGTATGTGTCTTATATATATATATATATATATATATATATATATATAAATTTATATATTGTAGGGTCCTCACCCATATGTACAACCCGTGGCTTCATTCTTTATTGGTTCCTCACTCAGACACCTAATGTGTGTGAGAGGGCTCGATGCGTTTGTAAGCAGAGCTCTTCTAAGTGAGAGTGCTGGGAGTATGAGCGAGTTAAAAATGCCTCTAAATCCTATATTGTTGATTTTTATTCTGTATGGTCTAGGGCAAGATTAACAAGCATTGGCATAGCCAATAGGTCTCGCCTTTGGGACCTTATAAGTGTTTAGCCATGCAACAGTTAATGTTGTTGCAGTAAGGATATTGTGCTGCATAACTAAATACTTATAAGGTCCCAAAGGCGAGACCTATTGGCTATGCCAATGCTTGTTTACTAGGATGTGGAAGTCGGCATAATTGAGGCCTACTGTTGCCATTGAGTCTTCTTTGAACATCGGCATTGCCTCTTTTAAGTTGTCAATTTGAAAATTCCATTTCTGACAAATCTGTAAATGATTCTTTGCTCCAATATTGGTCTTAAGGTGGGATCTTGTTTGGGTATGAGGAAATAAACCTAATAAATTCCCTTTGTTGTTACTCTTTGGTACCTTTTCTATAGCTCATTTATTTAACATTTCTTCCACTTCTTTTTGAAGAACCTAGGTGTTCTTTTGTATAATTGTATTCTGGTGGTATACTAACCTATTAGCTATGGCTTTCTCTTCCGGTACCAAAATTGGGGTACATTTTTAAATTCTCTGGTAGGTGTTAAATCAGCTGTTCCTCCACTGAGCTGCTGGTCTTTCCATCTTCCACCAAACAGCATCCAGATGCTTGGCGTCCTTGATGAGGTTGGAAGAGTCAAGGGGGTGGCTATGGAAGCTTGAGTGTTCGATCTTTTAAATAGTGGTGAGAAGAAGTATGATAGTAAATTGAGCTTGACGTATGCTGGGTCTCAAGTGGATGGTTTATATTTTTTTCTACCCTCATCGTTGCTTCCTTAGAAGAGACTGGTTCTTTAAATATTTCTCTACCCTGTTAAATCACTCTATGTGAGACTGACAAGTACTGGTTTTTCCTCTGTAGAAGTAATGTTACCAGAAGAAAACAGGATTCTTCATGTTTTAGCTGCACTTTGTAAGGTGTGAGATGATCTCCTGATAGTGCATGGGACAATCCTAAGTCATCAGGTGGGGATGCTTTAGAGCACGGGTACTCATAGTACGGCCTGCGGGCCGCCAGTGGCCCGGCAAGCCTTCCTTGGCGGCCCGCGGACCTTGCAAAGTGTCAGCAAACACCGCCGGTTGCAGCAGGGCGGACTCCCAGAGACTCTGCTCTATGTAGGCCGGGCGATTATTCCAGCGATAGTCAGAGTGGAGATGCAGGGGTGCAACGAAGAGGTGAAATACAACAAAGCCTCATTAACAAGTAAATGGTCTTTTAAAGACCTGTGAAGTACTTGGTGCGGCTGTGTGTGTGCCCGGGAAGCTGTCTCAGCCTGGGCTGACACACGTGCGGGGTGAGGTGACAGAGGGTGACAGAGGACAGCAGGGTGTGAGAGCCGGTGAGGTGACGGAGGGCGCCAAAGGGGGGCTTTGATCTGACAGCTCGGGGGTGAGAGTCAGAATTAAAGCCAGCGACAGATGTGACCCCAGGCCCAGTGGTGGGACACAAACCCCAGGAAGCAGCAAATTCAGTGAGAAAACGAGCTGGCTTTTACATTACACAGAGAGAGTGGGGGGTGGGCTGTCTCTGGGCTGGTGACGGGACCTGTAGACACAGTACGTGTGCACTGCCCGAGGCACAGAGACAGATAGACACAGAAACAGACAGAGACAGATAGAGACATATAGAGACAGAGACAGGCAGAGACAGATAGAGGCAGAGACAGATAGAGGCAGAGACAGATAGAGGCAGAGACAGGGGCAGACAGAGCTAGATAGAGGCAGAGACAGACTGGCAGAGACAGATAGAGGTAGAGACAGACAGAGACAGACAGCGATAGAGACAGAGAGAGAGAGATAGAGACAGAGATAGAGGCAGGGACAGATGGAGGCAGAGACAGACAGAGATAGAGACAGAGAGAGACAGGGACAGACAGAGACCGGGACAGGGGCAGACAGATAGAGACAGAGAGGGAGACAGAGACAGGGACAGACAGAGACAGATAGAGGCAGAGACCGGGACAGACAGAGACAGATAGAGGCAGAGACAGGGACAGACATAGACAGATAGAGGCAGAGGCAGAGACAGGGACAGGGACAGGGACAGACAGAGGCAGAGACAGGGACAGACAGAGGCAGAGACGGGGACAGACAGATAGAGGCAGGGACAGACAGATAGAGGCAGAGACGGGGACAGAGAGGCAGAGAGATGGAGAGGGAGACGGAGAGGGAGACAGAGGGAGGGAGACAGAGGGAGGGAGACAGAGGGAGGGAGACAGACATACAGAGGAGACCGACAGAGAGAGACAGACTGAGACAGACAGAGAGAGAGAGACAGACAGAGAGAGAGAGGGAGACAGAGAGGGAGGGAGACAGAGAGGGAGGGAGACAGAGAGGGAGGGAGACAGAGAGGGAGGGAGACAGAGGGAGGGAGACAGAGGGAGGGAGACAGAGGGAGGGAGACAGAGGGAGGGAGACAGAGGGAGGGAGTCAGGGGGAGACAGAGGGAGTCAGGGGGAGACAGAGGGAGTCAGGGGGAGACAGAGGGAGGGAGTCAGTGGGAGACAGAGGGAGGGAGTCAGGGGGAGACAGACAGAGGGAGACAGAGGCAGGGAGACAGGGGGAGGGAGACAGAGGGAGGGAGACAGAGGCAGAGGGAGTCAGGGGGAGACAGAGGGAGACAGACAGAGGGAGACAGAGAGGGAGAGAGACAGAGGGAGGGAGACAGAGGGAGAGAGAGGGAGACGGAGGGAGACAGAGGGAGACAGAGGGAGGGAGACGGAGGGAGGGAGACAGAGGGAGGGAGACGGAGGGAGGGAGACAGAGGGAGGGAGACAGAGGGAGGGAGACGGGAGACAGAGAGAGGGAGGAGGGAGACAGACAGAGGGAGACAGACAGAGGGAGACAGACAGAGGGAGACAGACAGAGGGAGACAGACAGAGGGAGACAGACAGAGGGAGAAAGACAGAGGGAGACAGACAGAGGGAGACAGAGGGAGACAGACAGAGGGAGAGATAGGGAAGGAGACAGAGAGAGGGAGGGAGACTGATAGAGAGGGAGGGAGACAGAGAGAGGGAGGGAGACAGAGAGAGGGAGGGAGACAGAGAGCGAGAGATGTGTGTATGCCGGGTCTGGTGGCTCAGTGGAAGAAGGAGTCCGCTGCAGGGGCCTGTGTTCAACCTCATGGTCAGTTTTTTTTTTTGCTCTAGCCCCGCACCCCTCCCCCACTGACCCCGCCCCCACCGGTGCGGCCCTCGGCCACAAACCACACTGTAAATTTGGCCCCCGATAGAAAGTTTGTGAGTACCCATGCTTTAGAGGGTAAGTCTGCTTCAATTTCCTGCTAAATATCCTTTTGAAAGAGCAGTTGTGTGTCTTCGTAATAATGATTCTGTGCTTCCTCCTGATGTTCTTCCCGTGGCGCAGGAGATGCTAGCAGGATACAGCTTCCACTTCCTCATTTAACTGCGCTCATGAGTTTGTGTCCTGTCTTGGAAGTTTTTTTTTGTTTGGGCTCTGCATCTGCCAAACATTTTTCTTTTGTATGCACTCAGTCCTTTCGAATTGAGGCATTGTTTTCATTTTTTATGAAATTTATAGCTGTTTCTTTGGATTTAATGTCACCCATCAGTACAATTTTCTTTCTAAGGAGAGGTGGAATGTCCTTCTCTATTGCACTTCCTGATCTCGATCAGCTTTTGAATTTGAGTCCAATTTTGAAGGTTTGTTGGCACTGGCATCTCTTTACTTCAACCCAATGCATCGAGTGAAGTTTTTAGCCCTATAATCTTTGAAAGACTTTCCTTTGAGGAATAGCAAGTCTGTCCAAGACAAGCTCTTGCAGTTGCAGGAATGCGTTTTAACTTAATAAAATCATTGCATTTTTTTTTTTTTTTTTACTACATTCCCCCATGCAGCAAGAAAGACAGTGTCCTTTGCATTAATCACATCCAGACTGGACTATTGTAATAGTCTATATGCAGGTGCCACAAAACAGATTTTTCAGAAGCTGCTTGTTAGATTTGGGGGTCTCTAGTTGGCAGAGGTAGGTACCTTTGACCAAATAGGGACCCTTGCGTGTAGTCAGGGTAAGGGGGTACACTCCTAAAATAACCCCTGCTCACCCCCTTGGTAGCTTGGCACAAGCAGGCAGGCTTATCTCAGAGGCAGTGTGTAAAGCATTTGTGAACACATACAGTAATATAGTGACAACACTACAAAGGGACGCCACACAGGTTGTATTATAAAAAGAAGTATCTTTTATATAGATTTAACACAAGACCACAAACGACAAAAAGAATCCACAATACTGTACTTAAAAATGGTAGAAAATAGCTTAGTTCTCTTAAGATGGTAAATGCGACACTTTGCGTTCAATGTACCTTTGGATACGTAATGCCATACAACAAAAGAGTTGCAGGGAAGGTGATGCGTCGGTTCCTTACACGCAAGAACGGTGATGCGTCGGTTCCTTGCTTCGGGGTAGGTGATGCATCGGTTCCCTACTGCTGCGTAGGGGACGGTGATGCGTCGGTTCCTTACCGGAGAGGAGGTGATGCGTCGGTTCTTCACCGCGTGGGGAGGTGATGCGTCGGGTTCTTACTGCGCTTCTGTGGCGATGCGTCTAGCAACGCCGCGATGCGATGACGACCCGGTGCAATGAGACAAAAATGGCGTCTTCTTGATGTTGCGACAACGAAGGGGTGATGCGTGCACGCCCGACGGCTGTGCGGCGACTCAGTGAATCTTCTGAGCCGCGACAGGCCCTGCGACACGCTTCTCTGGTGATGCGACGGCGTCTGCTGCGACGGCGACACTCTTCTCCAGTGATGCAGGACGCCTCGGTGATGCGATGCGACAGCGGCGGCACGCTTCCTCAGCGATGCGACGACAGCTGCTGTGGCAGCGACACGCTTCTTCGTCTTGAGTCGCGCTCCCAGCGACACGCAGTCTCTCAGAAGGCCCAGCTCAACAGTAGGCACTTCAATTCCCAGCAAGGGAAGGCAGGGAGAAGCTGGTTGGTGAAGTCTTGTATCCCTGAGACTTCAGGCAGGAGGCAAGCTCTAGTTCAAGCCCTTGGAGATCTTCTTACAAGTTGATGAAAGTAGCACAAAGTCCTTTCTCCTTTCTTTGGCAATCAGGTAACCACTGCAGGCCAATCTTCAAGCAGCACACAGCATAGGGATAGTCTCCTCCTGCAGTCTCTCTCTCTGGTTCCTCTCCTCAGCAAAGGTTGTTCTTGTTTCCCAGAAGTGATCTAAAGTTCTGGGGTCTGGGTCCCCTTTTTATACTCATATTCTCTTTGTTCTCTGAAGGCAGAGAGGCCTTTGCCTAGTTCAAACCAGTTCTGGTCAGTCTTGGAGCACTTTGTATACAGGACTCCTCCTTTCCTTTGACAGTGTAGGCCAGGGACATCTGACGCACCACAGGAGGTGGAGCCAGCATTGTGGAGGGAAGGCACAGCCCTATTCAGGTCCCAGGTGCAACTCCTCCCACCACTCTACATGTAGATCTCTCTATTCAGCCCTGTGCTGACTCACCCTGTCTCCTGGAATCCCCCAGCCCCTGTCACTCAAAGCTCAAGACATGGAATACACAACCTAGCAGAGGCAGGCTTGGATAGTTAGGCAAGAAAATACCTACTTTCTAAAAGTGGTATTTTCAAACACAGAATGTTAAAACCAACTTCACTAAAAGATGTATTTTATCATTCTGAGTTCAGGCATACTAAACTCGAATTTCTACCATGTTCCCTGAGTCAGTTAGGATTATAAGATGTTATAATCAAACTGCCCATTCTGGCCTATGGGGAACAGGTAGCCTTGCAATAGTGAAAACGAAAATGGCTGTAATTCACTATTAGGACATGCCACACACACCAGGGCATGTCCTACCTTATACTTACAATGCACCCTGCCCTTGGGCCTACCATAGGGGTGTCTGATATGAAGAAAAGGGAAGGTTTAGGGACTGGCAAGTGGGTGCACTTGTCCAGTCAACATGGCAGTCACAGACTGCACACAGGCTCTGCAATGGCAGGCCTGAGACACACTTTACAAGCTGCTTCTGTGGGTGGCACAACCAGTGCTGCAAGCCCACCAGCAGCATTTGATTTACAAGCCCTGGGCACACGCAGTGCACTGTACTAGGGTCTGACAAGTAAACCAAATAAGCCAATCATGGAGTCACTAATCCATACATCAATTTTACCATAGGGAGCACTTGCACTGTGGCACTGGATAGTAGGGGCACAGTGCCCAAAGAATCTAAGACCAGCAAAAACATCAGAGGCAACAGCAAAAAATGGAAGGGAGACCCACGCCAATGGTGCCAGGTCTAACACATGTCCCCTCCAGCTGAAATGTGGGGAGAACTACCCTACCTCCCGGGAGTTCTCATCACTAAGGCGGAAAGATCTGGAAAGACCATCAGCATTGGCGTGTTCTGTACCAGGGCAGTGTTCCACCGTGAAGTCCATACCCTGTAGGGAAATGGACCACCTCAACAGCTTTGGATTCTCACCCCTCATCTGCATCAACCATCTGAGGGGCCTGTGGTCTGTCTGAACCCGGAAGTGAGTCCCAAACAAGTATGGCCTCAACTTCTTCAGTGCCCAGACCACAGCACATGCCTCACGCTCAATCGCACTCCACCTCTGTTCCCGTGGAAGTAACCTCCTACTGATGAAGGCTACAGGTTGGTCTAGGCCCTCCTCATTCATCTGTGACAAAACAGCCCCCACACCATGCTCAGAAGCGTCTGTTTGAACGATAAACTCTTTTGAGAAGTTGGATGCCAGGAGCACCGGTGCCGTGCACATGGCAGTCTTCAGGGCATCAAAAGCTTTCTGACTGGTGTCAGTCCAAATCACTCTCTTGGGCTGCTTCCTGGAAGTCACCTCTGTCAAGGGGTCAACGATGCTGCCATACCCCTTGACAAACCTCCTGTAATACCCAGTGAGTCCTAGAAAGGCTCTCACCTCTGTCTGGGTCTTGGGGGGGTTCCCAAGCCAGGATGGTCTCAATCTTGGGCTGTAGGGGCGCCACCTGGCCGCTCCCAACTTGGTGTCCCAAGTACACCACGGAACCCTGCCCGATCTGGCACTTACTCGCCTTGATTAGGGGCCTGCTTTCCGCAGTCCCATCTACACTTCCCAGAGGTGGCGCAGATGTTCTTCCCAACTGGCGCTGAACACTGCAATGTCATCCAGGTAGGGGGCACTGAACTCTTCCAGTCCAGCCAACACCTGGTTGACCAACCTCTGAAAGGTGGCAGGGGCATTCTTCATCCCAAAGGGCATAACCCAGAACTGGTAGTGCCCATCTGATGTGGAGAATGCTGACCTCTCTCTTGCCCCATCAGTCAAGGCGATCTGCCAGTACCCAGACGTTAAGTCAAATGTGCTGAGGTAGCGTGCAGCCCCTAACCGATCGATGAGCTCATCAGCTCTGGGGATGGGGTGCGCGTCAGTCCTGGTGACTGAATTGAGTCCTCGGTAGTCCACACAGAACCGTAGTTCTGGCGTGACACCCGGTGCGGCAGCCTTTGGTACCAAGACCACTGTGCTGGCCCAAGGGCTGTTAGAGGACTCACTCACCCCCAACGCAAGCATCTTGGAGACCCCCTCCTTGATGCAAGCTCTCACCCTGTCAGTCACCCTGTAAGTTTTGTGCTTAACAGGAGGACTGTCTCCTGTGTCTATGTCATGGACGCACCAATCAGTGACACTGGGAATCAGGGAGAACAGATCAGAAAACTGTCCCAGCAACTGGTGACAGTCATTCCGTTGCTCAGGGGTCAGGGTGGAAGAGAGGTTCACACCATCCACTGACCCATCTTGCTCTGTTGCAGACAGGAGGTCAGGAAGAGGCTCAGTCTCCTCCTCCATCCCAGCATCTGTTGCTATGAGCATGCCCACTTCAGACCTCTCTAAGTGGGGCTTCAGGCGATTGACATGCAGGACCCGGAAGGGGTTCCTGGGAGACCGCAAGTCCACCAAGTAGGTAACAGGACTTTTGTGCTCCACCACCTCAAATGGTCCGGTCCACTTATCCTGGAGCGCGCAGGGCTCCACTGGGGCCATGACCCACACTTTCTGACCAGGCTGAAGCTCAACCAGAGTGGCATTCTGGTCGTACCTCCGCTTTATCTCCTCCTGGCTGGCTTCCAGATTCACCTCAGCGCGTTGCCTGAAATGCCTAGTCTGGTTCCTGAAGGCCAGCATGTAGCTATATACATCCTGGGGAGGTTTCCTGGGAGATTGCTCCCAGCCTTCCTTGACCAAACTCAGAGGTCCTCTCACTGGGTGACCATAGAGAAGCTCAAAGGGGCTGAACCTTAGAGACTTCTGTGGCACCTCACGGTAAGCAAAGAGAAGGCATGGTAAGAGGACGTCCCACTTACGCCTCATGGGTTCCTCAAGACCCATAATCATGCCTTTGAGGGTCCGGTTGAACCTTTCAACCAGCCCATTACCATGGGGGTGGTAAGGAGTGGTGAACTTGTACGTTACACCGCACTCCTGCCACAGGGACTTCATATACTTGGAAATGAAGTTCGTACCTCGGTCAGACACCACCTCTCGAGGGAACCCCACACGGGAGAAAATTCCCATCAGTGCCCGTCTCACCACGGGGGCCGTCACTGTCCTGAGAGGGATGGCTTCCGGGTACCGGGTGGCATGGTCCACCAAGACCAGGATGAACCTGTTGCCCATGGCTGTCTTGGGGTCCAGTGGCCCCACAATGTCAATACCCACCCGTTCAAAGGGGGTGCTGATCACAGGGAATGGCTGGAGAGGAGCCTTTTGCTTCCTCCCACTCTTTCCACTTGCCTGGCAAGTCTGACAGGTCCTGCAATGAGTATCTGAACTCTTGCGCATTTGGGGCCAAAAAAAGTGGGGGACAAGCCTCTCAAAGGTCTTGTCCTGCCCCAAATGCCCTGCTAATGGTACATCATGAGCCAGCCCCAGTAGGAAGGCTCTGAAGCGCTGGGGTACCACCAGCACACGGGCTGACCCAGGCTCAGCAACCTTAGGCTCACTATGCAGGAGACCATTCTCCCAGTAGATCCAATGTGACCCAGACTGATCACCTGCTGCCTGGTTTGCAGCCTGCTGCCGCAAACCCAGAAGAGAAGAGCACTTGTTCTGCTCCTCACAGAACTCTTCCCTGGAGGGTCCTCCTTCCTGCTGCCAATGGGTCAGCTCAGGCAGGTCCCCCAGTTCAGCTACTTGTTCCCCTGTAGGTTCCAGGGCATCCCCCTCAAGGTCTGCCTCCTCCTGGACCGTGGGAACTGTGGGGGCGGGTTTCCCACGCCCCAGCCTCTTCTCCTCAAGGCAGGTACCTGGGCCACTCTTTCAGGCTCCAGGTCCTCTTGAGCACCCTTACTGGCTGCAATAGACCGAGTGGTCACGCATGCCCACTCAGGCAGACCCAACATCTCTAAATGAGCACTTCGCTCCACCTTAGCCCAAGGGGAGCTCACCAAATCGTTACCCAACAGACAATCAACAGGCATGGCTGGCCTCACAGCTACTTGAAGAGTCCCTGAGACCCCCCCCCACTCAAAGGGAACCTGAGCTACCTTGCAGTGGCTCTCTGTGTTGTCCGCGGCAACAACTGGGTAAAATGCGTTGGGGACCACCTGCTCCTCAGACACCAGCCGACAACTGACAGCTGTCACACTGGCCCCGGTGTCTCTCAGAGCCTCCACCCTGTGGCCATTGATGGTCACCCACTGCCTGTACTTCTTAGTGTTATCAGGCAGCTGGGTCCTGGGGACCACCTCACAGTCTCCTAAAGAGACTAGGGACATCTCTGCGGGACCCCACCCACCTTGGGCACCCATCTCCTCCCCCAGGGCTACACTAGCCAACTGCCGGGGCGCTGCACCAGTGGGTGCTGTCTTCCCAAACTGGGGACACTGGGGATCCCATGAACCATGACCCACTAGGCCACACTTAAAACAGGTCAGGGGCCCTCTTTGAACAGGTTTACCTGTCGGGGCCTCTTGCTTCTTCTCAGGGGGAGGCTGGGAACCTTTCCCTTGTTTCCCTTGGGAATTACTTTGGGGCCCTTTCTGGAACTCCCTCTGTTTACCCTTGTCCCCCCCACTCTTCTGCTGGGGACCCTGCCCACCCTTGGCGGAGTCTCCCACGTGACCCTTGCGGACCCGGGTGCTCACCCAGCGGTCCGCCTCCTGAGCAAGCTCCCTAGGGTTAGTCAGCCTACTATCAATCAGGTGTTGGCGTAGCTCTGGAAAACAATTACTTGACAAGTGCTCCCATGCAATTAAATCAAAGAGCGCCTCAAAATCATTTACTTTGCTACCCTTCACCCAACCATCCATGCTCTGCAGAAAAAAGTGACATATTCTACCCAGGTACTGCCCTCTATCTTTTTGCAATTCCTGAACCTCTGCCTATACAGTTCAGGGGTCAACCCATACCTGGACATCAATGCATCTTTCATGTGGCTATAAGAATTGTGGACTTCAGAGGGCAAGTCTAACAAGGTATCTCGCCCCTCACTAAGGAACCGCCCCCACAACCCCGCTCCCCAATCCTTCTCAGGGACCCGGTGGGAGGACATGGCTACCTCATAGGCCTTGAACCACTGCCCAATGTCATCATTTTTATAAAACTCTTTCACCACATCCTTAGGAATATACACTCTTGGTTCTACCGGCACGGACGGTGTGCTGCCACCAGAGGGAGTAATCTCTAAGCTCCTCGCTTTCAACTCTAACTCCCTCAAACTTCTCTCGTGCTCCATTTGCATCCTCTTTTCCTCTAGGGCCAATTTTTTATTCTCTAACTGCCCACTCAACTTGAGCTTGGTCAGCTCCATCTCATGCATCCTACTCTTCTTTCTGTCCTCCAGCTCTTCTGGGGACAGGCCCTTGGCAGAAACACTGCTACCTGCTGGGGAAGTTACTCTCCTCCCCCCTGGACCCAATGGCCCTTCCAGCTGCTCATCTGCATTTTCAGCCCCCTCCACCTGCTCAGGGATGCTCCTTGCTTCCACCCAGGCCCTCAGCGCCTTTTTGAACTCATCCTTCTTGGAGAGACCGGTCATAGCAACTTTAAATCTCCTGCAGAAGTGCTTTAGCTGTTTTACATTGTAGCTTTCTAGTTTCTCCTCTTCAAAATCATAATCCACAGATGCGATGAATGCTGCTTTACTCATGGTGACTAAACTTGGCAGTTCTTGGCAAAAATAGGAAATCCCAGGAAAAACAATCTACCAAAATGTATGTGGTTGCGTTTGGTCTGCACTCACTAGTAGTGTCCATCAATCACTGTATATGAGTCACAAATGCAAGTCCAGAATCCTCACCGCTGACCACCAATGTTAGATTTGGGGGTCTCTAGTTGGCAGAGGTAGGTACCTTTGACCAAATAGGGACCCTTGCGTCTAGTCAGGGTAAGGGGTACACTCCTAAAATAACCCCTGCTCACCCCCCTTGGTAGCTTGGCACGAGCAGGCAGGCTTATCTCAGAGGCAGTGTGTAAAGCATTTGTGAACACATACAGTAATATAGTGACAACACTACAAAGGGACGCCACACAGGTTGTATTATAAAAATAAGCATATTTTATATAGATTTAACACAAGACCACAAATGACAAAAAGTATCCAAAATACTGTACTTAAAAATGGTAGAAAATACCTTAGTTCTCTTAAGATGGTAAATGCTACACTTTACGTTCAATGTACCTTTGGATGCGTAACATTATACAACAAAAGAGTTGCAGGGAAGGTGATGCGTCGGTTCCTTACACGCAAGAACGGTAATGCGTCGGTTCCTTGCTTCGGGGGAGGTGATGCGTCAGTTCCCTACTGCTGCATAGGGGACGGTGATGCGCCGGTTCCTTACCGGAGAGGAGGTGATGCGTCGGTTCTTCACCGCGTGGGGAGGTGATGCGTCGGTTTCTTACTGCGCTTCTGTGGCGATGTGTCTAGCAACGCCGTGATGCGATGACGACCCGGTGCAATGAGACAAAATGGCGTCTTCTTGATGTTGCGACAACGAAGGGGTGATGCGTGCACGCCCGATGGGCGTGCAGCGACTCGGTGAATCTTCTGAGCCGCGACAGGCCCTGCGACACGCTTCTCTGGTGTTGCGATGGCATCTGCTGCGACGGGGACACTCTTCTCCAGGGATGCGGGGCGCCTCGGTGATGCGATGCGACAGCACGCTTCCTCAGCGATGCGACGACAGCTGCTGCGGCAGCGACACGCTTCTCCAGTGATGCGACGGCGTCTGCTGCGACGGCGACACTCTTCTCCGGTGATGCGAGGCGCTTCGGTTGATGCGATGGCGGCAGCACGCTTTCTCGGCGATGCGACGACAACTGCTGCGGCGGCGACACGCTTCTTCGCCATGTGTCGCGCTTCCAGCTCCCAGCGACACGCAGTCTCTCAGAAGGCCCAGCTCAACAGTAGGCACTTCAATTCCCAGCAAGGGAAGGCAGGGAGAAGCTGGTTGGTGAAGTCTTGTATCCCTGAGACTTCAGGAGGCAAGCTCTAGTTCAAGCCCTTGGAGATCTTCTTACAAGTTGATGAAAGTAGCACAAAGTCCTTTCGCCTTTATTTGGCAATCAGGTAACCACTGCAGGCCAATCCTCAAGCAGCACACAGCATAGGGATAGTCTCCTCCTGCAGTCTCTCTCTCTGGTTCCTCTCCTCAGCAAGGGTTCTTCTTGTTTCCCAGAAGTGATCTAAAGTTCTGGGGTCTGGGTCCCCTTTTTATACTCATATTCTCTTTGTTCTCTGAAGGCAGAGAGGCCTTTGCCTAGTTCAAACCAGTTCTGGTCAGTCTTGGAGCACTTTGTTTACAGGACTCCTTCTTTCCTTTGACAGTGTAGGACATCAGACGCACCACAGGAGGTGGAGCCAGCATTGTGGAGGGAAGGCACAGCCCTATTCAGGTCCCAGGTGCAACTCCTCCCACCACTCTACATGTAGATCTCTCTATTCAGCCCTGTGCTGACTCACCCTGTCTCCTGGAATCCTCCAGCCCCTGTCACTCAAAGCTCCAGACATGGAATACACAACCTAGCAGAGGCAGGCTTGGATAGTTAGGCAAGAAAATACCTACTTTCTAAAAGTGGTATTTTCAAACACAGAATGTTAAAACCAACTTCACTAAAAGATGTATTTTATCATTCTGAGTTCAGGCATACTAAACTCGAATTTCTACCATGTTCCCTGAGTCAGTTAGGATTATAAGATGTTATAATCAAACTGCCCATTCTGGCCTATGGGGAACAGGTAGCCTTGCAATAGTGAAAAACGAAAATGGCTGTAATTCACTATTAGGACATGCCACACACACCAGGGCATGTCCTACCTTATACTTACAATGCACCCTGCCCTTGGGCCTACCATAAGGGTGTCTGATATGAAGAAAAGGGAAGGTTTAGGGACTGGCAAGTGGGTGCACTTATCCAGTCAACATGGCAGTCACAGACTGCACACAGGCTCTGCAATGGCAGGCCTGAGACACACTTTACAATCTGCTTCTGTGGGTGGCACAACCAGTGCTGCAAGCCCACCAGCAGCATTTGATTTACAAGCCCTGGGCACACGCAGTGCACTGTACTAGGGTCTGACAAGTAAACCAAATAAGCCAATCATGGAGTCACTAATCCATACATCAATTTTACCATAGGGAGCACTTGCACTGTGGCACTGGATAGCAGGGGCACAGTGCCCAAAGCATCTAAGACCAGCAAAAACAGAGGCAACAGCAAAAAATGGAAGGGAGACCCACGCCAATGGTGCCAGGTCTAACACTGCTCTTAAATCCCTTCATTGGTTGCCAATACATAAGAGGATTTTGTTTAAAATTCTCTTGTTCACTTTTAGAGCTTATAGAGTATTTGGGCCAAAATATCTAGTTTCCAGATTCATCCAATACACTACCTCTCGGACCTTGAGATCCTCATCTGCCAATTTTCTCACTCCTCCTAACTTTAGGTTGTAAGACCAAGGGTGGCAAATCTCTTGCTGTCCTGGGGACCAGGGCCTGGAATCAACTCCATAGACTTCTGAGATTTATTGACTCTGAACCTCTTTTTACGAAACCTCTGTAAACCTGGATCTTCACGGCCTTTTATTCATTGTGTCATGCACTTACTTGGTGATCTTATGTTCTTCTCTTATTCCTGCTGTTATGGACTCTGCCTTTGTCTGCTCAGCGCCAGGATGCTTTTTTGGGAGTGACAGATGCGCTTTACAAATGCATTATTCATTCATTCATCTTTTTTGGTGCCTAGAGGATTTTTCTCGGGCCAACTTGTTAAATTCTTTATTTGTCGATGTCGATTCTTCAACATCAGAACAGTACCTTTCTCCCTGAACCTCTTCTGTCTCCGATTACGTCAGAGCCCTTGACCTGCGGCAACCATAAATACTTTGAGGAAGTATTGCTTGACATGTGAGATGGTGTTATGCGCCTAAAGTTCCCTTTCTCTAGCCTTTACAGTTTTTGGTTAAAAACTGACAGAGGTTTGACACCCTTCAGTCTTATAGTCCTCTGGTAAGCATAAATTGTACACTTTATGTGGGTCTTTTCGAGCCAACTTCTGGTGGGCCCTCCTATGGTAAATCAAATGAAAGGAAAACGTTACTTTACCCTGTAACCAACTAATCATCCAATGCAGTGCTATAGGTTCACATTCTCTGCAAAGTCCTGCCAACTAGAGTTGAGCACTGATGTTCACAAATTATTTTTATTCGAAGTTGTTTTAGACTAACAAAACCTGTTGCGCCTCCACCTTTAGTCCAACATGCAGCAGATCAAAGACTGAACTTTAAGCTGTTTTTTTCTCAGCAGGTGAGTAGTGCAACTGGAGTGTGTTGTCAAAGACAGTAGTAAATGCTGTTCAATCCCCTTCTGGGGGGAAGGTGGGCACATGTGAATCAGTCTGTTGGGCCCGCGCTTCGATCTTGAAAGGGCAGGGAGGCCTGTTGGTGTATCAACGGCATCAGGACCCGCCGCCCACACAAGTCCCTGGGATATCCCGAAAAGTGTGAATCTGTTGGGCGATGCCATACTGGTGCTGAAAGGCCAAGAGCATGCCATGGCTCGGCTCTCTATAAAACTCTCTAAGGAAGAATCTGCCTTTTCGGCAAACAAGCAGGAACCTTTGAAGGGCATGCTCATTAGGGGTACCTGGACGTCCCCAGAGAAGCCTGTGAGTATCATCCATTTTGGCACTGAAGTACCACACTTATTCCAATAGCCCTTTCTAGACAACCAGTGCCTGGCCATGTGACAAACTTGGTTGTATCTCTGCCATCCTGAATGGTTTAGGCCAAGTAATACGCTTTTCCTTACCAGAGTATGACTTTCCACGCAAACCGACCAGGTGTTTCCATGTAGAACTATAATACATAAACTAGATTATAATGTATGTATACACAGTGTTTTACCTCACCTGTTCAACATGATTATGCAATATTTTTGAATGCAAATAAAATGCTTATTTCTGTACTAACATCTTTCCAACTACATTTCGGCTATTTGTATGCCCAGTCACTAGAATCTCTCTGACACTTGTGATGTGCATGATCAATCACTGGTGACATTGACGATAATCTGTGATCTTGTGTATTTTACACATGGTGGAATTGTAATGTAGACGCGACCTGTTCTTCTACGATATACGTAGTAGCAGGGCTTTGAGTGGGATGAAAAAACTCTCAAAGGGGCGTGGCCAATGTAATCAAGGGCGTGGATTAAAAACACCTAAGCTAAAAATCTGTGTTTAGCATAGTGTGCCGCCCGACTTGTAGTTAGCTCTTTCTGTCATTGCATCCAGATATATGATACAACAAGTAACATCATACCTACAAAAAATCAGGACTATTGGCTTTGTCAATGGTTGTTAGTTGCATAAGATAAATAAGCAGCAACTATGGCTTGTATATAATATTGAAAAAGCTTCCACTTAAAGCCCTGGTGACGCCACAACAATGTTGCTTCTCCTGAGTTTCAAAAAGAGAAGGGAAATCCCCAGAGAAATTGACTCTCTTTAAAGGATTTCCCATCCCCTACAACGCTCACCTGGCATTACATCAAGCCGTAACTTCTCCACTAGTGAGAAGTGAGCAGTGTGAGCACGCGCACATCGATGTGCCTGCTGTCACTGCAGTCCGGAGAAAAACCTGTTGCCTGTGCCAGGGCACAAAACAGAGCCCAATAGAGACCCGTTTCGAGCCCCCCTTTAAAAGACTGCCGGTGCTCAGCACTGGTGAGACCCGGCCCACTTAGAACCCTGCGTAGTTGTCTTCTGGAATTTGGAAACCAACCCATCTGTTATGGCCGCTATGGTTTATAAGTTTCAGGGGACTACAACTGAGGGTGCCCCTTTTCTATTTGTTTGCATTTCAATTTACGTCCTACATACAAATAGGATGGGTTCATGGCGGGTTCTTCTCTTCCGGAAGCACGCGGAGGATCCGGCCAGGTAAGATGCAGTATTGTTACTTTGTCGCATGTCGTATCTTTACATTGGTAGGACTAGGTCATGTAAAGTATCGTACTTGCTTTCCTTATTATCCGTTGCACGGGTATGCTTTGGGGTTTTATGTATTGTCAAATATCGCAAATTTTTCAGCATACAATTGGAAGCACGTACGAGGTGTATGGGATCCGTACACATGGTCCATTTAGTACTGGTATTGTAACTCTCAAAAACCATTTTATGAGTTTATTGAAGATATATTGGTTTGGCTTCCTCTATGGACATAGCTTACAAACATTTTGATGTAGGTGACGTTATGGTGTGTTTTTACTTTTCAGATAGGAGCCTACTATGGACTCCTTTTGTTCACGTTATACATTTGGATGTTTCATTTAAGACTCAGACTTAGGTAAGACTTTGCCACTGGTATGTGTAACTTTTTAGTCATGTTGCTTCAATTGCTTCTATTTCTGGAGTAACACAATTGATTGACTGATGCATGTAAAAAGGTCTTTAGGATCGGTGCATTGATACTGTTAATGGACATCTGAGATTTGTATTTCGTTTCATCATGGGGTTTAATTTTTGCAGACTTCCCTTGACATGAAGTCACCAGTGACTTTTAACCCTTTTTTCCCAATGAATTACTGTATGCTCAAATGGAATAGATCTTTAAAATTATACTCTTCGTCTCATTCCACCATAGATCTGTTTCTCTTGCTAATACACAAGCGAGACGTGTAACCAGTGTTCTGTCATTACAGTTGACTACAATACGACCCCGAAGTTTCACTCAATATTGACTTTTGAATATTTGAGTGACCTATTTGGTCGTCCTCTACACTTTTCGGGTTATGTAGCCTTATTTATGTATACATTATGTTAAATTTTATTAATCAGGCCTATTTATTTTACTAGCTCGTGAACGTTTGATGAAACGCTACCTGGGGGCTTTTTAGCCACAGTGGGTCTTGGAAGAATTTTACTATTAAATATTATCTACCACTTCAAAGGATGGTCCGATTCATTATGATGTA
This sequence comes from Calotriton arnoldi, assembly GCA_963921515.1. Taxonomy (NCBI): domain Eukaryota; kingdom Metazoa; phylum Chordata; class Amphibia; order Caudata; family Salamandridae; genus Calotriton; species Calotriton arnoldi. The sequence continues at coordinate 5,214,322 of CAWUFW010000186.1, forward strand.
AAGTAACATAGGGATCCGTATTAAGATTTGAGAAATTTTGTATGCTCTGATTTATAACCTGGTTATTCTTCTTCTTTTTGCAACAGTTCTGTTAGATATACCAGAATTAGATGGTGTTGTTTTACCCTTAATTTACACACTGCAGAAAATTAGAGACACTTTAGGGCCGGGATATACATGCTCTTGGACTGCTTTCGTACCTTCTTAAGGTTTGTCAGATTAATCACCATACCTTTTCTTCGATACATCATCTGCTTCTGGGACAGATGAGTTTGGAACTCACTTTACAATCTTTATGGACATGGACCTTCTCATACTTTATTTTGTATCACGGGTGCTCTCCTTAAATTTACCTTCTGTTCTTCACAGATTATTTCCATTTTTGATTCACACTTACTTTCTAAGTTTTTGCTTGTCTCTGCGTTTTATCCCTTTTCGTTACAGCTCACCAACTTCTCCTATTACTTCTCACATCTATAATATCTTATCTCTTATATCTGATGATTGTTCTTAATTTCGTTTTCATTGTTATGAATTTCACAGCCTTGATAAAGACACGCAGTGACAAAACACGTGTTAGCTGTTTTTCAAAGCAAGAATCTGTATACAAGTGGATTGTACAGAAGACTACAAGATTGAATAATGTGTTAATAAATTGTTTCTTCATTCAATACAATATCCTGACTGTTTGGGTCTTACACTGTTATGACATTGAGTGAGTGCTGGGGTTTCTCATTTTACTAATGGTTTAGGCCAATTAAGCTGGTAAGTCTTGTAGAACTTCTGGTAAATCCCACCAGTTATGTTCCATAATGAGTGGGTGTAACGACCAAGGAGCCTGCTAGCTGGAGTTGGCTCACCTCAGGTAAAGGCTGGTCAAGGAGGAGATTCTTTTGCCAAACATTTCCATGTTTTTGGACTCTTTCAGGAGCAGTTGTCGGCAAGGCATTAGGATTGACTCTGCTGGGACAAAAGTTGGAATCAGCTGCTCGTTGGAATGGGAGCGAGACCTGGAGGCACGGTGTCACCTTTCCACATTCCCCAGAGAATGAAAATGGTGTGAAGGGGCCGAGTCCTGCTTGGAAATGTGGGGGTCATTACGATGGTGGAGGGCCCGCCACCGCCAGCCGTGCGGTGGCGGGCCCTGCGCCATCGTACTGCTGTTTTCCCCCGCCTTATTACGATGGTGGGGGAATGGTTGGTGAAGCGTGGGGGTCGTAAAGACCGCCCGCCACGGTTCCGCAGGGCAGTCCTTTTCTGGCCACCTTGCGGAACGAAAATATTGACCAACATTGCGGCGGTGCTTTGCAGGCACCTATGGTGCCCCTCTACATATCCCTGCATCATGTGGCAGGCACCGCATGGTGCCTGCCACGTAGTGCAGGGATAAGCAAGTGCCTTCACTTCTGCATTGTGGCGGGGGCTGCTGAACGCATGCCTGCCACAATGCAAAATATGGGTAATGCGACCGCCACGGTGGCGGTCGCATCATAATCAGGGGTGCGGGATCGCTGCCTTAGAGGCGGGCGGTCCCAGTCTCCGCATCGATGGCGGGCGGACTCAAGTCCGCCCGCCATCATAATGACCCCGTGTTTCTTTTTGAACTTTCCCAAAGACTTCGACCATGAAGATCTGCAGTGGGAACGACTTCAGGAGCTCATTCGCATTCGTCTTCAACCTGGAGTTGGAGCTGCTCAAGTCATGTGGTATTTTGCTTTGTAGAAGTTTGCATTCTTGCATGGCTTTTGGATTCATCTGGGCACAGTCATTGCAGGCCTTGGAATTATGCACTGAACCTAAGCATCAGAGGCACTCCTTGGGGTGGATGTATCACAGACATCTGTTAGCGACTGTCCCTACAAGGCTTAAGCCTGTAGTCTTGGTGGGTGACCACTGGTACACTGGAAGAATTTAGTGAAAATTGTAAGAAAAAAAATCTTTTCACGGAGTGAAGAAGAGCAGAGCTCCAGATCCGCATCTATAGGGGCAGACGAAAAGGAACTGGCATCAGCACACAGCTCCGTTCATCACTACTGAAGTTGCTCATACCACCTACCGGTGAGCTGGGGAACTGCTTTTTGAGTGTTCCGGATACAGTCTGGGGCTTTAGAATAGACACAAGTTCAGAAATCTGTAGTAAGTATCCACTAGATTCCAAAATTATTTGTCAACAAATTAAGCTTTCCAATTATGGTAATGTTCTTAGTCCTGCTTATGAAGACATGATTGTACTGACGTGTTTGCGTGCTGGATCTCTTGGCACCACCCACACTTTTCCAAAAGAATTAATTTCTCGAAGAATTCAATCAAATAATTTAGCATTCTGTAGCATATCAATTGACATCCCATGATCTGAAGACTTTGAAAAGCAGTGAAGTAACAGTTTTTTCCTAAAAGTGAGAAAGATGCTGTCATACTAAACCAACATCATTTACCAATTCCTAAAATGATATTTATTTTTGTTGGGAAGAAGAGAAATAATCTGGAACCCAATATAGTACTATTTTCTGAACTTTTCTAAGAAGACATTCTCAGGACACGTTCTGGTTTGAAGTTGTGCTGACAATGGAAGTGGCTTTTATATTTAGGCCTTTGTTAAAAATGTAAGGTTCTAGTGAAGATCAAAGTGTCTGTGGTCAAGCTTTAAATATCCTAAAAAACCTAAGATGTATGCTTGTTATTTTTGCTGTGCTTTAGAAATAATTCCATTTGGTTTCAATGTAGAGTCTACACAGAAGTCTTCTTACCGTCTTCAGCTACTGACTCTGACTGCAAGTCTCTCGTGAAGGAATGATCCCATTCCCCGTTGGGACTGTTAAGGTGTCCCCTCTGTGTGTTCAGCTCCTTCCCTGTGTCATTGACAAATAGACCGTCCTCCGAAGCGGCTCCTCTAAAAGACTTCAGTAGCTCCCTGTGTGGTGCTGCCATTTCCTACAATGGTCAAATAGAAAAGGTCATGACAAAGATTACAACATGATTCGACTGAAGGCAATTTTCCACATTTACAGGATATTTAGTACAACTGCACTGTTAGAAGAAAACAAATTAATTTGAAATGGGAAATGTTGGGAAGGATGGTAGATTAGACAAGTTTAACACAGCTTAATTACCTCCACCCCATACTTTCAAAGGACTGTTAAGCTAGCACAGGTTCTCTCTATTTCTCAAATGATAAGGGGCAATGGAAGTTACTGTCCTCTTAAAAGGGGAGTGAATGGAAGTCTCAGTGAGGATGCAACTTTTGGATGCGAGTTTACAAAGGAGGAGCTGCTGTGTTACATCTGCTGCGTAACTTTATTTTCTGTTCTTGTATAATCCCGGCCCCCTGATATACCTCTGTTAAAAAACTTTTGTTCAGAGATTTTCATTTTTGATTTGTGTTTTTGGATCATTGGAGAAGTAATTTAGCTTTGGCAGACATTGCTGATCCAGGCTGAATTTTTCTGGAGGACATTTTTAAAAATGGCGGAAATGTTGCAGTGATGATGCAATATTTCTGGAACCATGAGAACTATATACTTCATTCTGGTGTCAAAACATCAGTTTTGGGGGTCAAGTAGTCTTATAGAGATAGAAACAAACTCCTCAGAGCAGCCCTTCTACCATTTTCCAAAATGGCGGCTATAATAGAGGAAGAAGAGACATATATAAGAATGCAACAAATAATAATGGTTTTTAATCCTTTTATGTAGACACCAAACAATGTTTATGATCTGAATATGAAATAAAATTATGTTCATCACTCCCGTTTTAGACACATTTTCATAATTCACTTTATTTGTTTCAGCAATCGTTTGTGGTACATTAGCAGAATGTTCAACATTTGAGAAGAGCATATCAACAGGGACATCTTTTTATAGCACAGGTATTGAAAGAACATGTATGTGTAAGTTCTGTGGGTAGAGGTTTTAGAAGTTTGTAGGTTTTAGAACCCCATCAATATCTTCCCACCCAAATACACACAGATCATTCTCTACATATGCATGATCCAAAATATTTACACATCTTCTGATCAAGTTGAACGCTCTTTTAATGTGTCTATGCACAGAATATGACATTGGTGCAAGGTCACTTAGTGGGACTGATATCTTGAATTTACTATACCAAAGATCATCAAATGTGTGACAGACAGAACTCGCTTTCCACACACATACAAGATATTTCCTACGTCTTTAAAGTCACATTCTTCTTCTGTCTCAGAAAATTCTTTTAGAAACTTCACAGATTCAGCAGTTGAACTCCAAGCTTTGTTCCAATTTTGCTCGTAGTATAATCACCCGTAAGAATATGTGCCTTGATAAGATCACTGGCTTTCTCTGGGTCAAATTTCTTGTACAGAATATTAAGTGTGTTTTCTTGCCTGTTCCATACCATATCCATAACTCTGACATGAATTATGCTCAATTCAATTATAGTTTCGATCCATGTTCCAGGACATCTAGTAGACGTGGCTTTATATCGTTATTGGCATATTGTTTGGTCACAAAGTTGTGTAGTCACACAGGCTTAGTCATTTCAAAGTGATTTCCTTGCTGCTGCATGAAATGAAGAAAGCAGTCAACATGTTAAAACGTTCCCCTCTCTTTCCCACGAGTTTGTGGTGAGGAACAGTTACACAATGGTCCATTCATTTTGCATTTGTGATCTTTCTGGAAACATTGCAAATAGAAAGGACTTCATCGTAAACTAGCTGCCATTGAGTAACATAGTCACGTTTACGTGTCTGACCAACAATTCCATTGGAGCTTTACTGTGATCTCTGGATCGTCTGTTCCAGGATCATATTTGGAGTTACAGCATTGAACCTTCCCTCTCTGTCTTTCACCACAAAATGTATTTGAATGAATTTTCTGTAGAGGTGTAGTTTTTCCACCTCTAGCTTCTTAACTCTTTGCAAATACCAGGACCCATATCTAATTGTAGTTTATGCAATCAAATTTGTTAAACACAGTAATCAATGACTCCACAGTCTTCACATGCAGCTTCCAATCACCTTCCTGACCAGCATGTACCAAGTTTTAACTAGAGCTATCATGTGTAAAACAATTCCCCAGTACTTGCAAAATTCTGATTTTTCTTCACAATCTTTGACAAACTCTATGAACTTATTTTTCCGGTTTTCTGATTTTGAACTGAGTGTATTGAACATTACCTGTCTTTGAATTATGTCTTTTGAATGAAGTGTACCCTGTCTTGTTCACTTCTGAGATAAGATATGCAAAACCTAATTTGCAATTCTTGTTCCAGAAAGCATTCCAATGCAATGTTTCTATAGCCTCAGACACGATGACCATACCTTGTAACGAACCAACATAATGAGTTCTGCTCAATACTTATTGGACAGATTTGCTTCCAAAGATTTAAGCCTCCATAAGTGCATTGTCTATGCCACATCCACTGAGATAACTTACTGCACACCGCAACGCAACTTTTGTCATGTGGAAAACGCACGTCATTGGATAAAGATCATCAAATCCTACTTGATTGCTCATAAAAATGTCAGCTACAATACGGAAAACACATTCATCACAGAAAATTGGCAGGATAGGCTGGTCTTCAAGCTGAACATGCACATTTTGAAAATTATTTAGAGCTGTGTATACTGTTGAGTAGTTTGTGACTGGGGATGGTATTACTGGTAAAAACCCAGCCTTCTTCAGTGGGACGGTATTCTGTAAGATCAGAGCATGAATTCCCGCCTACTGAGGAACTGGCTTTTCTTCATCCTTCAATCTGCACCGAATAATTGATATGATAAATCCAGTTAAATCAGCTATGCAGAACACAGCATCAGGTAGAAGAAGATACATGTCCTCAGCCACTTTGAAACTTTGTGGTAGACTGGGATGTGATGATGGCTTGCACTGATTGCAAAATCAGTGTAAACCATCATCACATCCCAGGCTACCACGTAAGTAGCTCATTTTTTTATTAGACTAACAAAACCTAATTCTGTCATTGTACATTCTGACCAGAAAAATCTTAATTTCATTCTTATGGATCAATACAGTTTCATCATTGTTGACCATTATTTCTCTGAACCCGTAGCCAGCACTCAAGAGTGGCTTTAAAACTTATTTTGCTTTTTCAAAGAGTGCAAACTTACTGAAGGCTGGCTGTTACGTTGCTGCTGGGAGCTCATTGTACATTCATATTTTTGAATGTATGCATGTATCCATGCAGTTCCGGTGGGCATACAAATCCACTGCAAATACATTCACTTCGCTGTTTAGATCAGATATTCAGCTAAAAACATAATCTTGGAAGAAACCAGCTGCAGATGAAAACATATTTGCCCTTTGAGACTCACATACTCTGTACTTTGTTCTTTCATTAATCCCTTTGGTCCATGTTCTGGCTAAACCACAGATAACATATTGAAGGTCCACTGCTTTTGTGATCAGTTGTTGGAGGTGGACGAGGGGTAGCCATCAATCTTCTAAGTTGATGGGCATTAAGTTTGGTTGTCATCGCTTTCTCAGAAAACTCAAATTCTTGTTGTGATTCACTGGTTTCTGCTATTTTTTGACACATTTTTTTCCAGGCTTTTTTTCATTGTATACGACTTGCAGCACTTGTTGTTATAATGATAAAATATGTGATCCTCTTCACCCATCAGTTTCAAACTTTTGTGAACTTTGGCTTTGCAGTATTTCTGAAGCATCTCAAACTCTCTTCTGTCCAGCTGTAGTGGATGTTCGATTTTCTTTCGGAATAGTTTGGCATATGACACATTCCTCAGATTTTGTAATTAGCAACACTGTCAGGAGGTAAAGATCCTCTGCTACTACCTGCTTCACTCATGTTTACGAATTTGAATCAACAGAAAAACTGAAAACAGAAACCATATTAAAATAGATTACCAATATGGTGGCTAAAACACATCATTATAGAGCCAGCATTTTGGAAAAAAGTGGCATGTTTGCTCTGAGGAGTTATTTTCTATCTCTATAAGCCTACTTGAACACCTAAGCTTATGTTTTGACATCAAAATGAAGTATATAGGTCTCATGGTTCCTGAAATATTACATCATCACTGCAACACATCTGCCATTTTTAAAAATGTTGTCCAGAAAAATTCAGACTTGATTAGCAATGTCTACCCAAGCTAAATTACTTCCCTAATGATACAAAACACAAATAAAAAATGAACATTTCCGGATAACAATTTTTAACGGAGTTATATCAAGGGGCCAGGCCTATGTAAGAGTAAGAGATTGTTTTGAGAATCTGCTCGACCTGACAGTCACAACCTTGAAGATCCTGTGGTCCGGAGCGGCTTTTCATAGTAGTTTTCAGGTTTGACCAGGGATATGGGGGAATGCTGTACTTGTTCCCATTTGGGCCAGTGTTGTGAAGGAACAAAAAGGTAGCAAGTTACAGAAAGGAGCAGATGCTATGCCAAGGTATATTGCTCTGGGGCTGCCATCCAATGTTTAGTTAGTTTTATTTTTTGTGAGAAGGGGCATTAAGAGACCTGAATTACCTTGAAGAGACATGTTATCTCTATTCTATTTGTAATAATTGGAAATACACAGTTTGTACCTAACCCTTTTATGTTTATTGTGTAAACATTTTATGAAAACAAACTTGTATCAAAATGCATAATTTTATTTAGTCTTTTGCAGGCTACTATCATAAATGTGATTAGTCATACAAACCTAAAAAACAATAAGGACAAATCACAAGGGCAATAGCTTGTTCTCTTAGTAATCTCCGTGGAGAAGTGTAAGTAGTGAACAGTCCTGCCCAAGTGTCACATTCTGTTGCACTTTCATAAAATACATTCAATAAACATTTTTCATTAGCAAAGCAAACTTTTCAAAATAGAAGCACACATTTAGCGGTCTGTTTATAGTCCATTTTGGCCAAATTTTATTTTATTTGAAAAAGTAGGCAGTTATTCTTCAAAAGTATCACTCGCTTCACAAATTGTATAGAAAGGAGTATGTTACTTACCCTGTACGCATCTATTTGTAGTGTGTAGTGCTGCAGATTCACATACTATGCACACTCCTGCCATCTAGAATAGGGCCCGGACCGTGCAAGTTGCTTTTGCACGAGAAAGTTTTATGATCGGCATTGTACATCATCTCTCTTCCCCCTTGAGGTATTGCGCATGCTCCAGGGCTCCTTTTTAGATCATGTTTTTCCCCCATGCCATATAGGGAGGGAGGATATAGACTGCTAAGTTAGCTTTGCGGTATAACATGCTGTATGCGTGTGTATATTTGTCTCCATCTAATACCTGCTAGGGAGGCGGAGGGTGCATGTGAATCTGCAGCAGTACACGCTACGAAAAATGCTTACGTGGTAAGTAACATATTCCATTCGTAGCATGCGTTGGCTACAGATACACATGCTTTGTAAAGACTGTAAAGCAGTACCCCTGTCTTGGTGGCCTTAGGCATGAAATTATGCGCTTCCTAGAAATAATGTTCGAAGGACTGTTTGTCCAACTAGAGCATGTTGTTTGGCTCATACATCTACACAGTAGTGTTGTGTGAAAGTGTGTGGGGTAATCCATGTTGCTGCTTTGCAGATGTCAATGAGAGGGATATTCCCACTATATGCCATTGTGGCTCCTATATTCCTTGATGAATGAGCCCTTGGCATGGTTGTTAATGCTTGTTTTGCTTTGGCATAGCAAATTTGCATGCATTTGATTATCCATCATGCTATTCCTAATTTTGAGATGGCATTACCTTTTCATAGATTTGAGAACGATACAAACAGTTGTTGTGTTTTTCTGAATGGTTTTGTGTGTTTCAAATAGTACAGAAGTGCACGTTTAACACCAAGGGGCCGATTCCGATCTCGGTCGGAGGCGCACCCAATAGCATTCGGTCGGGAAAAAAGCCATGCGAAAGCCTGTTTCCCGACCGATCCGTACAGCACACCGAACGAGTAAGTACGATGCGCACAACAGCAAAGAATCCGGCCGAGCCGTACTCACCCAGACCAGGTCCTGTTCCCCGACCGAGGCGAATCCGGAAACGCCGAATCGAGTCGCACGGAAGGAAAAATGCAGCTCCGTCCAGCCGAACGAGTACGATGCGCTTTCCGTACGCGCCGAACCCGTCGCTACACACGGCACGTCAAAGCATCCGGGAGAGGCGCACATAAGCTCCGATTCGCGCCACAACACGATCCACGGCTCCGAGACGAACACGCCAGCGACGAGGCGAAGCGACGAGGACGAGGCGAAGCGACGAGGACGACGCGAAGCAACGAGAAGGACGAACGACACGAACCAACCATGAATCCCTTCGTCCCGATCATACCAATATTCTACATTTACTACCGGAACAGGCACGGACGCGTACGGCGCAGAAGGTAAGCCAGACACCAACCACAAAACACATACAACACGTACACGACACATCACACACACACAGAGGGATGCAGAATATACTTACACCAGCAACAGCAGCACCATAGGGGCGGGATGCCCATCACCAATGCCACATATGCACACTGGGGCCTGAATGCGCACCACCACCCCTACCCAGGGGGGCAGGATGCCTACCACTACTACCACCCTTAGCCAGGGGGCTGGATGCCTACCACTACTACCACCCTCACCCAGGGGGCTGGATGCCTACCACCACTACCACCCTCACCCAGGGGGGCTGGATGCCTACCACTACTACCACCCTCACCCAGGGGGCTGGATGCCTACCACCACTACCACCCTCACCCAGGGGGGCTGGATGCCTACCACCACCCTTAGCCAGGGGGGCTGGATGCCTACCACTACTACCACCCTCACCCAGGGGGGCTGGATGCCTACCACCACCCTTAGCCAGGGGGGCTGGATGCCTACCACTACTACCACCCTTAGCCAGGGGGCTGGATGCCTACCACCACCCTCACCCAGGGGGGCTGGATGCCTACCACTACTACCACCCTCACCCAGGGGGGCTGGATGCCTACCACCACCTTTAGCCAGGGGGCTGGATGCCTACCACTACTACCACCCTTAGCCAGGGGGGCTGGATGCCTACCACCACTACCACCCTCACCCAGGGGGGCTGGATGCCTACCACTACTACCACCCTCACCCAGGGGGGCTGGATGCTCTACCACCACCCTTAGCCAGGGGGCTGGATGCCTACCACTACTACCACCCTCACCCAGGGGGGCTGGATGCCTACCACCACTACCAGCCTCACCCAGGGGGGCTGGATGCCTACCACTACTACCACCCTCACCCAGGGGGGCTGGATGCCTACCACCACCCTTAGCCAGGGGGGCTGGATGCCTACCACTACTACCACCCTCACCCAGGGGGGCTGGATGCCTACCACCACTACCACCCTCACCCAGGGGGGCTGGATGCCTACCACTACTACCACCCTCACCCAGGGGGGCTGGATGCCTACCACCACCCTTAGCCAGGGGGCTGGATGCCTACCACTACTACCACCCTTAGCCAGGGGGGCTGGATGCCTACCACTACTACCACCCTCACCCAGGGGGCTGGATGCCTACCACCACTACCACCCTCACCCAGGGGGCTGGATGCCTACCACCACCCTTAGCCAGGGGGGCTGGATGCCTACCACTACTACCACCCTTAGCCAGGGGGGCTGGATGCCTACCACTACTACCACCCTCACCCAAGGGGGCTGGATGCCTACCACCACCCTTAGCCAGGGGGGCTGGATGCCTACCACTACTACCACCTTCACCCGGGGGCTGGATGCCTACCACTACTACCACCTTCACCCAGGGGGGCTGGATGCCTACCACCACCCTTAGCCAGGGGGCTGGATGCCTACCACTACTACCACCCTCACCCAGGGGGGCTGGATGCCTACCACCACCCTTAGCCAGGGGGCTGGATGCCTACCACTACTACCACCCTTAGCCAGGGGGGCTGGATGCCTACCACTACTACCACCCTCACCCAGGGGGGCTGGATGCCTACCACCACCCTTAGCCAGGGGGGCTGGATGCCTACCACTACTACCACCCTTAGCCAGGGGGCTGGATGCCTACCACTACTACCACCCTCACCCAGGGGGGCTGGATGCCTACCACCACTACCACCCTCACCCAGGGGGCTGGATGCCTACCACTACTACCACCCTTAGCCAGGGGGGGCTGGATGCCTACCACTACTACCACCCCCACCACCCCCACTCATAGGATGGACAATGCATGACAACCAGCACACCACAACCTAGGGAATGCAAGAAGAAGACATCCCCCCAACACCATGACAAGCGTGTGTAGACTGTGTCAAATGCCTACAACACCGAACATGACTTTGAACATACAATGTGACCCCCTAGCACATGTGCCACACATATATGTGTGTGGCACCCACAATGCAAGCAGGCCATGACCATTGTGGCAATGGGGTCCAAACCCCCATCATCACAGTGACCAAAAGGTAAGTGTGGGGTCCATAGCTGAAGCACACTTTGAACATTGTGGCAATGGGGTCCAAACCCCCATCATCACAGTGACCAAAAGGTAAGTGTTGACAAAGAAAGAGGTGCAACTGCCAAACTGCATGGATGATTCCTGGTCACAGAACAACAAACACATCAGTGGCAAAGTAGTGTATGTGTCCCATTGCAACATAAATTGGGGGAGCCAAATACTGCAGTGCAAATAAGACATACCTTTGGCCATGTGCAGACAAACAACACCCATGGGGGCTGACACCGTCAACAATCATCAATGACACAATGACAGAAGTGACCATCAGAATGCAGACCCACATATTTGCACCAATGGGCACACACATGCAGATACCCTGTGGAGACTGCAGATGTGAGTTGAACAGATACCATACCATGGCAGCAATGGGACACACAAACCATGATCATTGTGCTGACCGATGACCTAGGAGTCCCAGGGACAGCAGGGGAAACCCACCAAACTACATACAGCCAATGGCACACCCAAGATATGCCAATGCAGTGGTGCAGATGCACAAACACAAACAGGCAGACCCACACTGCACATCATACACAACAGGTGAGGGGGGGTGCCAGTGTCCCCAGGCAACCACACAACACGAGGAGACCTGAATACCAATCATACAGATGTGCATACAGTGCCACACAAAGGTAACTCATGGATCCAAATCCCCTATGTGGGCAAGCAGGCATTGTCAGATGAGAGGGAGCACAAATCACACGTCACACAGGCACGTAGGGACAGCAACTGACACAGCAAGACACAGACACACCACAGCACCACCCCCAGGGCCCCCACAATGTGGTGACCCTGGGCTGCATTACAATCCCACTGTGATGACAAAGCTAAATGTGGTTCACACTGTGAACCACAGTCATGTGTCCTGAGCAACTAACTACCATCACACCTACACAAGCACAAATCAAACAGCATGGCCAGTAAGCCAAGGCCAACATGGAGGCAGGGGCCTAGCCGGGCAACAACTATCATCTGCACACACTCAACACCACACCCCTCGACCTCCAACAATGTGCAGCAGTGAAGCACACATGCACTGGTGACATTGCACATGCACCCATGACTATTCCAGGGTGGTGGGTGGGAACCAAGGTGCAGAAACACATCACACATGGACACTCAACAAGACTCCTGAATGTCTGACACACTGCACACTACGCTGTACATGGACATGACGGCAATACCACACCAACCAATGGGATCCCAGCCACAGTCACACACCAATGAAGAAGCCAAGGTCACCCACAAAGAACACACATAGACAACAACCAACATTGCAGCCCGGACCCTGAGGAGTGCCAGCAGTCACACACACAACGTGTCACAATCACTGAAAGATAAAACAAACTGGAAATCACATGACAGGGGCAAACAACAAGTGCCAAGGGGAAACCTGACTGTGACCCATCTGCGTCAGCACACAAACTCAGCCCTGACAGCAAACACACCCTATGGGTGACACCCTGATGACCAGTAATGTGCCATGCACCCACATCACAGAGAACCCAGGGCGAAGACTTTGGGGGAACATAGGTCAACTCAGCTAGCATCACAAACAGGTACAACACTAGGGATCACAGCATGCACAGCTAAACGGAAGTGAACACACAGACATGCACATACAACACACACCTTGGGCGCAGGCAATGTCACAGGAGTACACACTGCCATGAGGGGACTCCACTCCTGTGTGAGGAAAGCTGTGCCATATGTTGCCTCAGTAGGGCCCCATCATGTCAGCTGATCACTTGGTCACACAATCAACAAGTAGCACCAAATGAGGGCTCCCGTAACATCAGCCTGGTCATGGAAGTGCCAACGGAATCATCAGCACAGATCCAACACACTTGTATAGCAATGTTGAACTGACAACACAGATGAGTCCTTCCCCATTGATGCCCAAACCTGCATGTCCAGTGGAGATGGCCACACGGTCAGGGAAGTAGACAAATTGAACAATGGCAGGCACAACAGATGTGCAGGGGTGGAAGCCACAGATGTGAAATAGGCAATCTAAGTAGGAAATCCCATTGCCAAATACTGAACACATGACACCCTCAGATGCTGCTATGGATGACATGGATACACCACAGGATAGGACACATTCCCCCTGGACCACATGGGTTCCTGCACAGTAACACTTCATTATCATGAGACCAAATATCACCATCACTGCAGCAAGGGCATGGTTAGCATCATCAACATCATGTACATCAGAAGCAAAAGCACTAGAGAACAGAAAGTTGCTTTATTCAGCATATGTGGCATTAAAAGTAGAAGTCCAGTAGAAAATAAACAAAGGCCAATGGCCAGTCCATCAACAAAGTCACAAGTGGGTGACAGTGGCAGATGCCACCCTACACATGCCTGCACAAAACCAGGGACAATCCACTAGGAGGGGCAACCGGGGGTAGGCCAGGCACCGCAGGGACAGGATCAGGGCTCACCAGGAGGAAGCAGGGAAGGGGTGGTGGGTGCTGGAGAGCCACTGACAACTGCAGTGGAGGTGTCTGACATGGTGTGTGCCGGCACAACTGGGGGGCATGGCTCAGATGTTGTGGGTGCCGGCACGACTGCAGTGGACCCTGCAGATGGAGTGGACAGGTCCGCCACTGCAGTGCCCAAGTCAGACAGGGTGGTAGTGGACTCCACTGCAGTGCCTACCACCAGGGGAGGAGAATGGGGAACAGGCAAGGTGGGCTGGACAGAGGGGGAGGACACCCTCACCACATCAGTGGCACAGACAAGCGCAGCGGGGGGTGTGGTGCCGGGAGAGCAAGTGGCAGGGGAGAAGGCCGGAGCCTCTTGGGGATGGTATATCTGTGGGTGGGGGAACCTGGGGCAGGGTGTGGTGGGGGCACCTGTGGAGTGGGGGCCTGAGGGATGGAGGAAGGAGACCTGGTGCTTGAGCTGCAGGGCGGCGGCGGGGTCTTGCTCTTACCACTCCGGGGGGGACTTGCGGGTGGGGGCCTCAGTCTGTCTGCGCCTGGTGGAGGGTGTCCGGGGGCGAGTGGCACTCTGCTCCGTGTGGGGGGGCTTCCTCTTCCCCCTGGATGCTGGAGCAGCTGGATCGGAGGGGAAGAGGCCGAGGTCACTGAGGAAGAGGCGCTGGGTCTTTGGGGTTGCAGGTGAGGCAAGGGAGGGTGTTTTGGAGGGAGAGGCAACTGAGGACTGCGCAGTGCCCGTGGATGCGTGTGTGTGTACCAGGGCCCCATCCCCTGTGAGTCTGGTTTCAGTCCCCTGACTGTGCGTGCGTGTGCGTTTTGTTTGTGGCGTGTGGGTCTGTGTGCTGGACGTGTGTGTGCTGGTGTGTGCCTGTGCCGGTGTGTGTGTGCTTGGGACGGGTAAGGTGCTGGGGAGTGTGGATGGAGCAGAGGCAGGAGGGGTGAGGGACTGTCTGAGGAGGGACACTGCTGCCGTCAGGGAGGAGTCCATGGACCTATTGCCCCTCTGTAGGTCAGACATGCCCGATGAGATGCCCTCCATGAACGACACCAGCTGAGTCAACAGAGCGGTGTGCGCATGGAGGACACTCAGCATGGCTGTCTGCCCTACATGGAGCTGGTGAAGGAGGTACACAGACTCCTCACTCAGGGCAGCAGGGGACACAGGGGCAGGGGGTGCGGTGCCTGGCCCAAAGGAGACACGCTCCCGAACATGGGAGCCTCCACGGACCTGGGGAATGGGAGCCGATGGGAGGGCGGTGGTGGTGCTGGTGGTGGAGGGGACAGCAACACTAGCTGGGGTGTGGTGGCTGCTGACACCCGCCTCCATAAGGGAGTCATCCTCCGAGTTGCTCTGGTCCTCAGCTGAGGTGGATGGTGCTGAGGACTCCTCGGTGTGGCTCCCTCGCCCTCCGTGCCACTGGGTCCCTCCGACCACTCCTCGGCTGCTGACCCAGTCTGGCTCTCTGGCTCCTCCTGGTCCGTGGAGCTGTCCCCTTCCGTGGCCGTGGATGTATCTGCAAACAATGGGGAAACAGACAGACATCAGTCACCTGCACCAAACGCACACACCACTGTGAGCACAGCACATTACAGAGCAAGCCCAGGCATCATTAGTTGTACATTGTTAAAAGTGCCCTAACTGAACAGGAGAAGCCAATTGTCAGTCTGATGCCAAGCATGGCACTCACATCCCACATGGCCTTGCACCCATCTGTCTGGTGTCTGTTGGATTGCAACACCCCAGTGTGGACACATGCACCAAGTACACAGTAGTTGGACAGTGCAGAGGACACGGTGTGGCATGTGGACATGCACACATCACAGCTCTTGCCACTGAGTCAGTACAGGTTTCCGGATGAAAGGGATGCCCAGAGTCAAATAGGAAATGCATGTGATGCATACCAGCGACAGACACCATGATGCACCAATGTCCTGATAGCCATCGCCACAATGGTGTGCATGTAGCACATGTCACTCCCCTGCAGGACCACCAATAAGTTGACACATGCCATGGCAGAGGCATGACTGCTAAGTCATACATCACTGTCTCAGTGATGTATGACTTGGCAGCCAGACAACAACACTATGCACTGTGTCACAATAGTAGGTCATGGGGAATGCAAGTCCTGGAGCTGCACAAGTGCACATGTACATCCCCCACACAACACATCATCTTAACCCTCATCTGTCCAGGTCATACCTATTGGACATATGGGAGACCTGTGACACTACCCTCTGAACCTGACCCCTCACAATCTGCTGTGAATGGGGAACAGCTGCCTTAACTTCACATTCGCATACCCCAGTCTGCACGGGCAGCTGATCAAACACCTATGTGACACACAAGTATCGTCTCCTATGGTCACATCTCCAGGGGCATGCTGAGCCCCTACCAAGAAACACCCCAGCAGTCCTGGCAACTAATCCACAGCACACTGACACAGAGGCAGACACCTGAGGGGTCAAATCACTGCGCACAATGTGTCAGCTGATACACGGGAGTGGGAGTACAGAGTGCATTGCATGGCCTGGAGTAGGCATGACTGTCCTGCTCCACATGAATGAGGGATGAGCCCTGGACAGTGGATAGCTGGCTATGTATGTGTGACACACGTAATCTGCACACTCCTGGGGCACAAACATTGTTCCCACCCGCTGCATGGGCGTGTGCCACATACCCCAGGCACATGTGGTGGCTCAGCTCAGCAAGTGGACCGCATATCAAAGCAACACGCAGATTACATGTCCGAACACAGGCGTTGTGTGAACAATGGACCCACCCATGATGCCCACAACAGAGTTAGGGAAACAGATGCTGTCCCCCACCTTTAGTGAAGCAAACTGCAAGGACACAGTCCCAAGTGACACAATTCCCTGAATGTAAGGGCCACACCTGGGTATCAGATGAGCAGTGGGCAGTGCACAATAGAGGGACATGGCTCCTGGACAACATGACTGCTGCACTGTGGCAGTTGAACCAGGCCAGAGGAGGGCACAAAGCATGTAATACAGAGTTCACAGTGCAGTCTTTGACTCACCCCTCCTTGCTGCTGTCTGGCCTTCAGCTGCCCATCCAGGTCTGGAAACACCACCGCCAGGATCTGGAGCATGAGGGAGGTCAGGGTCCGTGTTCCGCCCCTCCTGCGAGGAGGCGACAGCTTCAGCTGGACCCGTGCAATCCTCCGGGTCCAGCCCCGAAGGTCCTGCCACCTCTTCTGGCAGTTGTGGATCCGGCGCTTGTAGACCCCACGGACGGACGCGGACGATGTCCTTCCAGATCTCCTGCTTCCGATGGGCATTAACCTGTCAGGATGACAAAGTGAAAAGGCCATTACTACACATGCAACATATCCGTGCATGACACAGTTGCATATACATGTCTCAATCACAGGGGCACATGATGTACACAGGCAGTGCAAAGCTGCCCATGGACAGTTTGCCAGACGTCACTACATGGTATCATTGCATGGGAAGTAAAACCTTGTTCAAATGCACTGTCACTGCACCATACCTGTCCAGTGCATGTCACTACACACTATGGGGGGTGACAACTACTCAGTGAGCCTGCTAGCCAGTGGCGTGCAGACTTTCAGCCTTGCTAGTCAGACAATATGCACATTCAGAAAGGCAGTGCACAGAACACTCACCTGCTCCCCTGGTGTCCCATACAGCTTGCTGTACTGTGGAAGTAGGCTGTCCAGCAGGGCCTGGTTCTCTTCAAGGCTGAAGGCTGGGGCTCTCTCCACAGTACGTGCCATTGCAGGGTCCAGAGGGGCAGAGACAGCAGCAGTGCAGTGGCAGATGTCGTCCTGGAGCATGTAGTGCAGGCAAGTGAGCTCTCAGGGGTACAGCCAGCAATATAGATGTGCTGGAGAGGCAGATACTGTCCCTTGTGTCCAAAGTGATAGGTCCAAGTCGTTTGCATCTTCTGAATCTGGCCAATCCATGGAATAGCAGCACCAAAACACGCCCACAGCATCCTTCAAATCTTCAACTTCATGACATACATGATTTTGCAACATTGTTGTGGGTGACCAACTGATTTTCCAGCAACCGACTCGTTCGAAATTCGAAAACGCGTCCGTTGCCAGGCAAGCCCATTGTCAATGGGTGCGCACCGATCGGTCCATTGCGGTACAACACGTACAGGGGTACAACGCGTACCCGCACACATTGAATGCAATGGGCCGGCCGGGGCACCGATCGGTCCATTGCAGTTCAACGCGTACAGGGGTACAACGCGTACCCGCACACATTGATTGCAATGGGCCGGCCGGGGGCACCGATCGGTCCATTGCAGTTCAACGCGTACAGGGGTACAACACGTACCCGCACACATTGAATGCAATGGGCCGGCCGGGGGCACCGATCGGTCCATTGCAGTACAACGCGTACAGGGGTACAACGCGTACCCGCACACATTGAATGCAATGGGCCGGCCGGGGCACCGATCGGTCCATTGCAGTACAACGCGTACAGGGGTACAACGCGTACCCGCATACATTGAATGCAATGGGCCGGCCGGGGCACCGATCGGTCCATTGCAGTTCAACGCATACAGGGGTACAACGCGTGCCCGCACACATTGAATGCAATGGGCCGGCCGGGGGCACCGATCGGTCCATTGCAGTACAACGCTGGTACAGGGGTACAACGCGTACCCGCACACATTGAATGCAATGGTCCGGCCGGGGGCACCGATCGGTCCATTGCAGTTCAACGCGTACAGGGGTACAACGCGTACCCTCACACATTGAATGCAATGGGCCGGCCGGGGCACCGATCGGTCCATTGCAGTTCAACGCGTACAGGGGTACAACGCGTACCGCGCACATTGAATGCAATGGGCCGGCCGGGGCACCGATCGGTCCATTGCAGTACAACGCGTGCAGGGGTACAACGCGTACCCGCACACATTGAATGCAATGGGCGGCCGGGGCACCGACCGGTCCATTGCAGTACAACGCGTACAGGGGTACAACGCGTACCCACACACATTGAATGCAATGGGCCGGCCGGGGGCACCGATCGGTCCATTGCAGTACAACGCGTACAGGGGTACAACGCGTAACCGCACACGTTGAATGCAATGGGCCGGCCGGGGGCACCGACCGGTCCATTGCAGTACAACGCGTACAGGGGTACAACGCGTACCCGCACACATTGAATGCAATGGGCCGGCCGGGGGCACAGATCGGTCCATTGCAGTTCAGCGCGTACAGAGGTACAACGCGTACCCGCACACATTGAATGCAATGGGCCGGCCGGGGGCACCGATCGGTCCATTGCAGTACAACGCGTACAGGGGTACAACGCGTACCCGCACACATTGAATGCAATGGGCCGGCCGGGGCACCGATCGGTCCATTGCAGTACAACGCGTACAGGGGTACAACGCGTACCCGCACACGTTGAATGCAATGGGCGGCCAGGGGCACCGATCGGTCCATTGCAGTTCAACAGCGTACAGAGGTACAACGCGTACCCGCACACATTGAATGCAATGGGCGGCCGGGGCACCGACCGGTCCATTGCAGTACAACGCGTACAGGGGTACAACGCGTACCGCACACATTGAATGCAATGGGCCGGCCGGGGCACCGATCGGTCCATTGCAGTACAACTGCGTACAGGGGTACAACGCGTACCCGCACACGTTGAATGCAATGGGCCGGCCGGGGCACCGACCGGTCCATTGCAGTACAACTGCGTACAGGGGTACAACGCGTACCCGTACACATTGAATGCAATGGGCGGCCGGGGGCACCGGTCGGTCCATTGCAGTTCAACGCGTACAGGGGTACAACGGCGTACCGCGCACATTGAATGCAATGGGCCGGCCGGGGCACCGATCTGTCCATTGCAGTACAACGCGTACAGAGGTACAACGCGTACCCGCACACATTGAATGCAATGGGCGGCCGGGGCACCGACCGGTCCATTGCAGTACAACTGCGTACAGGGGTACAACGCGTGCCACGCGCATTGAATGCAATGGGCGGCCGGGGGCACAGGTCGGTCCATTGCAGTTCAACAGCGTACAGGAGTACAGCGCGTACCCGCGCACATTGAATGCAATGGGCGGCCGGGGCACCGATCGGTCCATTGCAGTACAACGCGTACAGGGGTACAACGCGTACCGCGCACATTGAATGCAATGGGCGGCCAGGGGCACCGATCGGTCCATTGCAGTACAACTGGCGATACAGGGGTACAACGCGTACCCGCACACGTTGAATGCAATGGGCGGCCGGGGCACCGATCGGTCCATTGCAGTTCAACAGCGTACAGAGGTACAACGCGTACCCGCACACATTGAATGCAATGGGCCGGCCGGGGCACCGACCGGTCCATTGCAGTACAACGCGTACAGGGGTACAACGCGTACCCGCACACATTGAATGCAATGGGCCGGCCGGGGCACCGATCGGTCCATTGCAGTACAACGCGTACAGGGGTACAACGCGTACCCGCACACGTTGAATGCAATGGGCCGGCCGGGGGCACCGACCGGTCCATTGCAGTACAACGCGTACAGGGTACAACGCGTACCCGTACACATTGAATGCAATGGGCCGGCCGGGGCACCGATCGGTCCATTGCAGTTCAACAGCGTACAGGGGTACAACGCGTACCCGCACACATTGAATGCAATGGGCGGCCGGGGCACCGATCTGTCCATTGCAGTACAACGCGTACAGGGGTACAACGCGTACCCGCACATTGAATGCAATGGGCCGGCCGGGGGCACCGACCGGTCCATTGCAGTACAACGCGTACAGGGGTACAACGCGTACCCGCACACATTGAATGCAATGGGCCGGCCGGGGGCACCGATCGGTCCATTGCAGTTCAACGCATCACTGTACATGTGACTGGCATATGTCAGCATGCCTGTCTCAGATGGACATATGCCAGCCACAGATAGCTCCCAGGGAGTGAGGGGCACACCTACATCACGACAGCCTGTCCAAACTTTATCATAAGGCATGTAAGGCTGCATTTCCTATTGTGTGTATGTTGGTGTACATGTTGTCCTGTGGGTGTCACCTGTGGGCAGCCACCCCCAGGCTGCGCACGTGTTCATGGGGACAGGATACTGGGTGTTACGTGTACATGACCACTGTGATGTGCAACTGTTCATATCTGTGCATGTGCCATGGTCACATTTCACGGTGGTGTATGTCATGTCACATACCCCGTGAGTCCCATGTGGGACGGTATGTTTGAGCCAGGGTGTCCCAGTGGCACAATAGTGATGGTCCTCCACAGTCTTTGTGCATGTAGTGTTTACAATGTCTCTGATTTCATGTGCACAATGGGAGACAGTCTCCACATCCAGGTTGTGTGTGCATGGACTTTGATGTTGTGCGTGTGTGTGTCACAGACGTCCATGTCTGTCCTGCCGTGGCAAGTGGGACCACTACCTGTCGGGGTCATGGTTGTTTTGCTGTGGTGTATACATGATACTCCATGTAATGCCAGTGTCCATGTGGCAATACAGGGTCCCTGGGAATGTACCTGTCGTTGAGCTGTGGTGCCTGGGGCACATCTGTCCTCACATGTCACTGTGGGGGGTGATTGTGACACGGCAGCAGGAGATGGGAACTGTGACACGGCCTCATGATATCCAATGGGCCAACCTGGGACTAATTGATGCCACCTGTTGGACCGTGTTGACAGATGTTGGCCATGTATGTACCATACATGTCCTTACGGAACTGCACACTTCATGTAGTTGTGCCTCATAATGATGTATGTTGGGATATTGAGTGTGTTCAATGCCGCATATGTGGGCTGACTGACAATCTTGCTTACTTCTCCTCTGCACTGCAGGGCTCCTGCTGTCCATCGACCATTCCCAGACCTGGCAACGATGGTGGAACGGGACAGCATCCGACGGTACCGCTTCACCAGGCAGCTGATTGAGGATTTGGCAGTGCAGTTGTCCCCACATTTGCAGCCTGGCCGGCCGTATCCTACAGCGCTGACCCCCAAGGTGAAGGTGATGGCAGCCCTACACTTCTTTGCCACCGGTACCTTCCAACATACTGTGGCGACTGCTGGTGGGATGTCACAGACCATGTTGAGCCGTGTGCTCTGCGATGTTTTGGCGGCAATGTTGCTATTCCTGAACCGGTACATCTATTTCCCTAGACTGCGACGACTCACTGACGTGAAGAGTGACTTTTATGCCCTGGGGAGGATGCCACATGTCATTGGCTCCATTGATGGGACACATGTGGCTTTGGTACCACAACAGGCCCAGGAGCAGGCCTACAGGAACCGCAAGCACTACCACTCGGTCAATGCACTGGTGGTGTGTCTTGCAGACATGACCATCACACACGTGTGTGCCCGTTTCCCTGGTTCAGCACACGATGCCTTTGTGATGAGGAGTAGTCGCATCCCCAGGATGATGGCACAGATGCAGAACCAGCGTGCCTGGCTTGTCGGTGTGTACTGACTTTGTGCCATTGTGTGTGATCTGATCTGTAGTATTCCGCCCACTTTTCCAAGTCAGCTAATGTGCACTTGTCTGTCCGTAGGTGACTCGGGATACCCCAACATGCCGTGGTTGCTTATATAGGGGAAGACAGAATCGTCAGGGACGAGGCGCCTCTAAGAGGCAGTAGCGGCGACCTGGCTCTTTGCGCTGTGCCCTCCTCCTCCTCGAAGACATCTGTAGGAGGCAGGGTTTCTCTTTACCTTCAAAACTGGCAACGGATTACATCAGACCGTTGGGTCCTAAACATCATTCCAGAGTGGCCACACCCTGGAGTTCATTCACCTACCACCATCCAGAGCTCCTCCCGCCTCCTCCATGAAACATCTGCGTCTTCTCCGGCTCGAAGTTCATCAACTGCTGATCAAAGGGGCAGTAGAGCCAGTTCCTTTCTCTCAGAGGAGCAAGGGTTTCTATTCCAGGTTTTCCTGGTAAGGAAGACATTGGAAAAATGGCGGCCGATTCTCGACCTCAGGGAGCTCAACACTTATCTCACAAAACAATCCTTTCGGATGGTATCTCTCCAGGACATTCTGCGTCTTCTCAACACTGGGGATTTTATGGCCACTCTCGATCTCGAGGATGCGTATTTCCATATACCCATTCATCGGGCACACAGAAGGTTTCTTCGATTTACAGTCGCCAAGAGCCATTTTCAATTCAAGGTGCTTCCATTTGGCCTTCGCTCAGCTCCGAGAGTCTTCTCCAAGGTGCTTGCACCGGTAGCGGCATTTCTCAGGAAACATCATTTCCAAGTCTTTCCCTACCTGGACGACTGGTTGCTAAAGGCCCCTTCCAGGGGCAGCAGCAGAGGCGGTCGCCTCTTGCACCTGCCTCTTCTCCAATCTGGGCTTGACTCTAAACACCACCAAATCTTATCTTCGCCCTTCCAGGAAGGTTCAGTTTCTGGGAGCGATTTTAAACACATCTCTCAGCAAGGTTTTCCCTCTCTAGAGCGACAAAGAAATCTAATCTCAATGGGCCACCTAGTGCGAAGAAAAAGTATCTTTCTGTTCGCCTCTACAAGTCCCTGCTGGGTATGATGTCCTCCTGCATTCCATTGATACCTCACTGCAGATTGCGAATGCGTCCCCTGCAGGAGCTTCTGGATTTACAGTGGAAACAAGTGAGCGGATCCTTCAACGACAAGATTCGGATCACTCAGGACATGCGCCAGGCCATTCGATGGTGGACAAAACAAGAGCATTTGTCCCAAGGTCTATCCTTCGTAACCGCTCCAACACCTCAAGTGGTAACTACGGATGCGTCACTGGAGGGCTGGGGCGCAGTTTTGCAGGATCTGCAGGTCAGTGGTCACTGGCTTCCAGAACATCGCCTCCTTCACATCAACCTCTTAGAGTTGACAGCGATTCGTTTAGCTCTTCAAGCTTTTCTTCCAAGGTTGCAGGGTCTGTCGGTACTTGTCCGGACGGACAACACCACAGCCATGCACTACATCAACAAGGAGGGCGGCACCAGGTCTCTGCCATTGTCACAAGAAGCCCAAATAATCTGGGAGTGGGCGATCTGTCAGGGAATTTCTCTGAAAGCAGAACATTTGCCAGGAGTACTGAACGACAAGGCGGACAGACTCAGCAGGCTGAAGTCTGTCACACACGAATGGGAACTGGATCAGACAACGCTGGAGAGGGTTTTTCGCCAGTGGGGCAGACCTTCCATAGACCTGTTTGCCACACCAGAAAACAGGAAATGCCAGTGCTACGCCAGCAAGCTGCACCATCGAGGGTCACTGGGGAATGCGCTTTCGATAGCCTGGTCAGGCGCATTTGTCTACGCCTTTCCCCCATTCCGCTAATTCCCAGAGTACTCAAGAAGATGAAAGTGGAAGGATGCAAGATGATCCTAATAGCTCCTGCCTGGCCGCGGCAGTTTTGGTTCACCGAACTTCACCTTCTCTCCATGGACCATCCTCTTCCACTGCGACCAATTCCTCACCTTCTTACAATGTCTCAGGGTCAGATACTACACCCAGATCCTCGCTCGTTACAGCTCACAGCATGGCTCCTGAAGAGCGGGAATTTCTTCACTTAAATCTTCCAGAGGAGGTTAAAGATGTTCTTTCACAGGCAAGAGCTCCTTCCACGAACAGGACCTACCGCTTAAAATGGAAGCGTTTTAACATATGGTGTCTAAGCAATAATTTGGATCCTTTCTTATCACAACCACACCAGGTCCTTCCGTATTTCCTGGCCTTGGCTAGGGCAGGTTTGGCTCATTCCTCCATTAAGGTGCACTTAGCAGCAATTTCTCGTTTTCGACGCACGTCCTCTGGGCCTTCTCTTTGGTCAAGCAGAATTGTCAAACAGTTTCTTAAGGGCCTCTTCAGGGTGTTTCCGCCAGTGAAGCCTCCACCGCCTTCGTGGCAACTAAATTTGGTTCTTTCTCAACTTATGAGGCATCCGTTCGAACCGATTCATCGGTCAGATCTCAAGTTTCTCTCCTGGAAGGTCGCTCTGTTGTTGGCCCTCACTTCAGCCAGGAGGATAGGAGAATTACAAGCTCTTACAATTCAGGAACCCTTCCTTCAGTTCAAGGGAAATACTGTCATCTTGAGAACTAATCCAAAATTTATTCCTAAAGTACCTTCTTCTTTTCATCTCAACGAACCAGTGATCCTTAAAGCTTTTTTCCTCAGCCTACTTCACCGGCCGAGAGAGCTCTTCACTCTCTGGATCTACAAAGATGTTTAAAATTTTACTTGGATCGAACTAAGTCCTTCCGCAAATCTTCACAGCTTTTTGTATCATATAGCGCTCCCCGCAAGGGATTTCCCATTTCCAAACAGGGGATATCTCGCTGGGTTGTGAGCGCAATTCGATACTGTCACACAGCAGCGGGCAAACCCCTGGAGGGTGTTGTCCGAGCACATTCGACAAGATCTATGGCATCTTCAGTGGCCTTGTTTGCTGGGGTCCAGATCAAGGACATTTGTAGGGCTGCAACTTGGAGCAGCACTCACACCTTTACAAAGCATTACTGCCTGGAGTCATCACTTCAAGAAGACGCGGCGGTTGGACAGGCAGTCCTGAGGAACCTCTTCCAATGAGTGGTGAGCTTTCCCTTGCTTCCCTCCTTCCTTCTTTTGTCTGCTTTATACACATTTTCTCTTGTTTATAAATGCACTAACTTATCCATGCCTTTGGCTGGTTTTAAAAGATGTATTTGAAGAATGTTTTTTCAGACAGGTAATGTCTTATGGAAAATGTGTATCCTTACTGCTAGCTACTCTGATTCCAAGCATGGGAATCTATGAAAGCTCCAATACTGGAGTAAGAAAACAAGTTACTTACCTGTAACTTTGGTTCTCCAGTATTGGAAGCTTTCATAGATTCCCATGCGATCCACCCTCCTCCCCTGGGAAAGCTCAGCCTATCTCTGTGTATGTTGTCACAACGTATACGAAAATCTGAGGAGCTGAGGTTCTTTCACCAGGGTTCTAAGGGGTGAGGCGGCTCTGATTGGCTAATGAGTCTTTTTGGTCTCTTTTACAAAAAGACATGGTCTGACTACAAAATGGGATTAGGCCTAGGCCTGTTTCTCTTTTGTAATGGTTATTTACTACTGTTATATATATATATATATATTTACCGAGGCTCCCATCTCGACGACGGGGAATGATTCCAAGCATGGGAATCTATGAAAGCTCCAATACTGGAGTAACTGTAGTATTCCGCCCACTTTTCCAAGTCAGCTAATGTGCACTTGTCTGTCCGTAGGTGACTCGGGATACCCCAACATGCCGTGGTTGCTGACACCCCTCAGGAACCCTGTGACACCAGCCCAGATGCGCTACAATGAGGCACATGGTCGGACCAGGAGAGTGATTGAGGGTACATTTGGTCTCCTGAAGAGCCGCTTCCGCTGCCTGGACAAGACCGGAGGGTCCCTCCCATATGCCCCTGCGAAAGTGTGCAAGATTATCATCGTCTGCTGCATGCTCCACAACCTGGCAGTGCGGAAGGAGTTGCCTCTCATCCAGGATGACAATGACCAACATCCGCCACCTGTGGAGGATCCTGGCCTGGACCACGATGCCAGTGACGATGATGATGATGATGATGATGATGATGATGATGATGATGATGATGATGGTGATGTCCGCACACAGCTCATCACCAACTTCTTTAGCTGAATGTGAGTATCCTGAGGTGTCATGTCAATGATGTGAGTTGGCATGATGTGTAGGTGGTGCTCTGGTGCTGTTGGAGTGTGTCCATGGGCTACTTGACTGGATGTGTGTTGCGATGTGTGCTTACAGGTGGGCTGTACTCCCCAACAGTGTTGACATGCTAACTTGGTTCTGTGTGGGTATCTTGTAACATGTATTGTGCATGAGTTTTGCTGTTCTGTCCTGTACTCCATTGCTTTTGACTGCGTGTCATTTCTGTCCTTCACAGGGTACTTTCAGATTCGTTTGGTCAACTGTGTCCACCGACGACGTGATTGCACTTCCAGGCTGGTAGCTGTTGTGTCCCTACAGGTGATGTGCGCCACACCCATGGACTTCCTTCCGTCTACAGTTGTTGACTGTGTGCCCGCTGCCAGGTGGGATTACCTTGCATCTGTAGTGGTTACGACATGTTGCAACTGTGTAATAAACCTGTGCTTCACTTTGTGATGTGCGTTGTCTGTGGTCACACATTTGACTGCCATTTGCTTACTGCACCTGTGGGCTACTTGACTACAACTGGGAATGGGTGTGGTGTCTGTGCATTGCACCGTCTTCCCTGGCAACATCAGTGTAGGCAATGAGTCAGATGGCCTAGGTGTGTATGTGTTGTGTAGCCCTGGTGGTGTGTCTCCCTCATATGTGTCACGTTGCCTTTACTCACATGCCTGTGTTGTCCTTGCTGTTGCAGTTCGCATACACAGTGTAATTTTGCAGTTCATCATCCCCATAACAGCACCCACGTTGGAATCACAACAGAGGCAAGTATGGTGTATTAGTGTGTTTATTGTGATACATTTGTGTGAATAGTGCATAGGATGGGTAGTGCTGTACATAAATCTTGCAATCCGAAGTTCCTAGGTGAATTGAAAGTCCTGGTAGACAGAATCCCCAGTATCGGGGCCACAGTTGTCTGACACATTGGTCCAACTTGTACTTCCCATGCAATGTGTGGGAGTAGTGTTGCCGTCAACAGGGTGAACAGTCTGTGCACAAAGGTGAACATCCAGAACAGGTTCAGGCTTCCTGGGAGTTGCGCTTGGCCATCAGCCTCTCACTTGCCCCTCCTCAGACGACCCCTCTTCTTGGGGGGGGGGGGGGGGAGCCCCTCAAGTACAGGCTGCTGCGGTGCAGGGGACTCTCCGCCAGAGTCATCCTCCCTCCCTGTGGCAGTTGCAGTTTGTTCGGCACCAGATGTTGTTGGCACACAGGGAGGTGTGGATTGGTTGCTGTTCATCTGGCGGAGGCATTGTAAAATGTCCCTGTGCACCGCCGTCATCTCATGCAGTGCATCCCACTTGGACTCCACGCGGGACATGTGTGAGTCCACGCGGGACATGTGTGACTCCATGTGGGACATGTGTGAGTCCAAGCGGGCATGATGGGCAGCCTGCTGCGGTTTCATGTCTCTGAGGAGCCCCACTACCTGGCTGAGGTCTCCGGTGCTGGACTGGTACGCATCAGCTATGCGTACCAGTTGTGGGTCATCATGCACACCAGCAACCTCTGCAAGCAGCGACCTCTGTCTCCCACCCCTCCCACCACCCCTGCTGACATGTGCAGTGTGTGCAGTGGCACGCACAGATGACCCTGGTCCACCTTGGGGGTTGGTGGTGGTGGTGGTGTCCATGGCCCCAGGTTGGTCCAGGGTCCCTGTGCTGGTGTTGCTCCTTGTTCTCTCCATGTCGGCAGGGATGGTATTTGTGGTGACAGTCGTTGGAGGGGTGAGTGCAGGGGGTGCAGCTGGTGGTCCTGCTGGTGCTGCAGCTGGTGGTCCTGCTGGTGCTGCATGTAGACTTGCACCGGATGTGCCAGGTTGGTCTTCATCGTCCGAGGAGGACAGAGGCTGTACCACGCCAGTGAGCTCCGCATCCTCTTGAGCCTGGGACTGGGACTCCTCAGCGTCTGCTGCTGTGTCCCCATCATCACCTGTTTTTGGGAGACACACACAATGTATGTTATGTTTCTGCAGGCATCAATGGTTGACACACATGACAGTTGTGACTGTGCCTCTGGGTGCGGGCCTGTACATTGCATTGTCTTAAGTCGTCACAGTCAGGGGTTGATATTGGTGTGGCACATTGTCCTGCATTATTTGGGCATTTCTATGTATTTTTGGGGTGTGAACATGGTCTGCATTGGTTGTGTTTGGTTGACAGCCGGCCCTCCTTCCCACCCACCCAGCCAGCCAGTTATCCCACCATGGAACGTGCTTGCATTGCAGGGAGTGGAAGTTGTCTCTCAGGATGTCAGTCAGTGGTATCCTGCTGTTTGTTGGTGCACAGTTGCCAGCAGGGCCTTGTGCTCCCCACAGCAGTAGCCAGTGTCAGCCATCTTCTGAGTCCTTCTCCACTCCCTGTGATGTGAGCATGGTTCAGGGTGGTGTTGATGGGACAGTTGTGGGGGTGACCAATATCAGTGACTACGATTCCCATCATGCTATTGCCTCCACCCCCCTTCCCAGCATGCCCATGCTTCCTTCCTTTTGACTCTGCTTCCCTGTGGGGTGGGCTGGCTGTGCTGACAGGATGGCTGGGAGTGTTGTCCAGGCAGTTGTTTGGCTAAAAGTGCCAAGAGTGGCCCTGTGCTTCACACAACATTACCCAGGGTGGTGGTTCTTTGTGGGATCTTGTGTTAGGATGGGGGGCATTGCATTCTACCAGGTGGGTTCTGTGGAGTTTGTGTTGGGGGGTGTGTGAGGGGAGGTGCTTGTGACTATGGTTAGTGCTGCAAGTCCTCCTTCCCACCCAGCTAGTTATCCCACCATGGAACGTGCTTGCATTGCAGGGAGTGGAAGTTGTCTCTCAGGATGTCAGTCAGTGGTGTCCTGCTGTTTGTTGGTGCACAGTTGCCAGCAGGGCCTTGTGCTCCCCACAGCAGTTGCCAGTGTCAGCCATCTTGTGAGTCCTTCTCCACTCCCTGTGATGTGCGCATGGTTCATGGTGGTGTTGATGGGGCAGTTGTGGGGGGGGGCAATATGTGTGACTGCGACTCCCATGATGCTATTGGCTACACTGACTTGGCCAGCATACACAGAATTCCTTCCTTTGAGTGTTCTTCACTGTGTGTTGGTGTTGTTGTGGTGGCTACATGTCTGGATGTGTTTGTTAGTTCTATTTGTGCCACTGCCTAGCTGTAGTTGTAGTTGTGTTTGTACATGTGATGGCACAGTTGGATGTGACTTTTTTGATGGCATGTGTTGTGTTTATCTGACTGACATACACATTTTGGGATGATTCTGTTCTGGTTGCTGTGTAATTGCTATGAGTGCATGGTTTGACTCTCCCCTTGACAGTGATGTGTGTGTGTTTTGTGGCAGTATATTGTGTACATTTGTTGTGTACTCACCAGGCTCTGGGATGTCCTCTAGTCCATATACGCTCACTGGTGGAAGGATGGCCCGCACCTTCTCCTCCCAGGGCCTGAGGTATATTGGCTTGGCAGGAGGGCCACTGCCGGTGTGTTGGCTGTTGATGTAGTCTTTTTGAGCAGGTCCCGTACCCTCCTGCGCACGTCATACCACCTGTTCTGGATGTTGCTCTTTGTGCGCCGACATGGTGATTGTGCGTTCACCCTGTTGATGATCCTCTCCCACATCTTGGTTTTCTGGGAGATGGGGGTCTGTTGGACCAGTGTGCCAAACAGCTGTGGCTCTACCCGGAGGATCTCGTCTACCATGACTTCCAATTCACTATCTAGGAACTTGGGATTCTTCTTGGGGGCATGGTGATGGGTGGTGATGGTGAGTGATGTGTGTGTTGGTGTGCAGGTGAGGGTGTGTGAGTGTGTGTTTTGCTGGGTGTATGTGAGGTAGGTATTTGTTGGTGTGCTGATGGTGTGTGGCTTGTGTGAGGGATGAGCTGTGGGTGTGTGGTTGCTTTCTCTTGGGTGCTGGCAGTGGAATGGCATTTGCAAAGGCTCATGGTTGTGATTTGTGTCCTTTATATGGGTGGAGTTGTGAGTGTGTCTTTGTTCTCTGTCCCCACCCCCCAGTATTTATTGGCTTGGTAATTGCTTGTTTGACCTTTTTTGGGTGATTTTTCCTTTGTACTGTCTGTGTATGTTGGAAACGTTCTTGTGACCGAGTCGGACCCTGCATTTGTCTCGTACGGTCTTCTCCGTTTCGTTCACGCTGTGTATGTGCAGTTTTCTATGCTGCGTACGCATCGGTCGCGGTGTTTTGTGTTGCTTCGGCTCGGTTTTGTATGCGTGTCGGTCGTACGGCTTGTCCTCCATCCGACTCGCTCGTGGTTTCGCGCCTTGCATCGTACTTTGCGGTTTGGAGTTCGCGTGTACGTTTCGGTCGGATTGTTCCGGGTGCGTGTCGGTCGGTTGGATTCGCGTGTTTTCCAACCGGATTGCTGTTTTCCGTGCGGCTCGGTCGGTCGACTTGGGTTCCGTACGTGTCGGTCGGATTTTGCACGCCTTGCATCGTACTTGGCGTGTCGGGCGCCACAGGTACGTGTCGGTCGGTATTATTTCCGGATCCGAGTCGGTCGGTGCTTTTTCCGGCCCGAATCGGAATCGACCCCCAAGTGTATGTAAAGCATGTTCTGCTGCAGTTTCTGGTTTTGGAAAGAAAACTGGTAACTCCAAAATTTGATTTAAATGGAAAGGTGATATAACTTTTGGTAGGAACTTTGAGTTTGTGCCTAAACGCACTTTATCTGGGAACACTTGAAAATATGGTCTTCAATAGTGAGCGCATGTATTTCTCTGACCCTTCGTAGGAAGTTTATCACTACAAGGAAAGCTACCTTCGATGTTACAAAATGTATTTGACAGCTATGAAGTGGCTAAAAGGGTGGCACATGAGTCTTATTAACACAATGTTTAAGTTTTATATAGGTAAAGGTGGTGTACGAGGTGGAATGACTCGTTTTAATCCTTCCATGAATGCTTTGATGACAGGGATGCAGAAAAGGGATGGAGGCTTCCTGTTGTGTAGATATACTGCAATGACTGCTAAATGTAGGCGTATGGAGGTATATGCTGAATGTGTTTTTTGCAAATGTAACAAGTAACAAACTAGCTGTTGTTCTGTTGGAGAGGATAGTTTATTGTTTTGTAAATCACAACAGTGAACAAAACGTTTTCATTTAGTAGCATAGCGTGCCCTTTTGGACGGTCTGCTGGCCTCGTTTATAATAGTCATGCATTATGAAAGATTTAAGTATCCAAACTCTATGACTTCAGGAGCCAGATTGCAAGATTGAGCTGTTGAGTGTTGGGATGTCTCACCCTGCCCCTGCTGTGAGTGAGAAGGTTTGGATAGTTGGGTAGCTTCTTTTGAGGTACTAGGTATAGCTCTAATAGTGTCACGTAACATGGTTGTCGAGCCCATGTGGGAGTATCAAGGTTAATGAAGTCTGTCTGAGTTTCCTAACCACGTATGGAATGAGTTGGAGAGGCAGAAAAGCATATGCAAATATCCCTGACCAGTTCATTCATAGTGCGTGTCCCTTGGATTGTGGGTGTCTGGATGCAAAGCTTTGGTATTTTAAGTTTTTGACGGTGGAGAACAGATCTATTGTTGGGGTTTCCTCACTGTTGGAAGTATTGCTGTAATAATTGAGTGTGCATTTCCCACTTGTGAACTTGTTGCTGTGTCCTGCTTAGCAGGTTCGCAGCAGAGTTGTCCTGTCCTGGTATGTATTGTGCTAGGAGGTAGACTTTGTGACTATTTGCCCATTTGCATATATTCTGTTCTAGGTGTGATTGTTGGATGGAATGGGTTCCTCCCTGTTTCTGAATGTAATGCATTACTGTCATATTGTCTGTTTGTAGAAGGACATTTTTCCCTGTTATGTTTGGCAGGAATGCTTTGAGAGCCATGTAAATGGCTAAGAATTCTAACATGTTGATGAACAATGTCTGTCTGTTGTTGTGTGGGTCAGTGTCCCTGAACCACAATGACCTTCATATGAGCACCCAAACCCATGAGTGATGAATCAGTTGTGATTGTCACTTACAGGATTGGGTCTTGAAGACTTTTCCTTTCAGTATGTTTGTGTTCCACTATTGTAGTGATTGATGGACCTTGGCTGAAACAAACCATAGATTATCCATTTTGCCGCCCCCTTGTGACCACTGTGATGCTAAACACTCTTGGAGGGGTCTCATGTGTAGTCTCGCATGAGGCACTATTGCTATGCATGAAGCCATCATCCCTAGAAGGCTCATCACCGTTTTGACTGGTAGGTGACAATATGGCTGAAAAAGATCCAGTTGGCTCTGGATATTGAGAACCCTTTGTGGATTGGGGTATGCTGTCCCCGATACTGAATTGTGTATCGAGATAGAGTTGTATATGGAGCGGTGGAAGATGGAAGTTTGTTGCCTTGACTGTGAAGCCCAATTAGTGTAACAGGTTGATTGTGCTTTTAGTGTTTTTTAGACATGTGACTTTGGTTGGACTCTTGATCAGCCAATCGTCCAGATAGGGAAAGACGTGTATGTTTTCTCTTCATAATTTTGCTACTAGGCATTTTGTGGACACCCTTGGGGCTGTTGTCACCCTGAATGGTAGCACTTTGAATTGATAATGACGACACTTACCACAAACCGGAGGTACTTGCGATGTGCCGTGTGTATTGGGATGTGGAAATATGCGTGTTTCAGATCTAATGCAATCATGAAGTTGCCCTTTTGTAATGGCAGTATCACATCCTGCAATGCCACCATATGGAATGTTCTGACAGTATATATCGATTGAGCGGACGTAGGTCCAGAATGGGCCATAGTGACCCACCCTTTTTTGGTATGAGGAAATAAAGGGAGTATACTCCTCTGTTGAGATGTTTCCTTGTGACCGGTTCTATGACCGCTTTTAGCAATAACTCCTTTACTCGCAGCAGTGTCTGCCCTGTCTAGCGCACATTTAATTGTGACATTAGATATTTGCCTGCCCTTGTTTACTAAGTCTTCTCCTTGCTTTTTATATTCATCTGGGAGATGTACGAGTTCATGCATCTCATCCCAGGTTGCTCTGTTATAGCGGTCTGTTATAGCGGGAGAGTAGTCCCACCGAGTTTGCAAACTTCCAATGATTGGCATGTCCTGTTGATACCCTTTTGCCTGCAGCATCTATCCTCTTGCTTTCTTTGTCTGGAGGAGGCGCATCTCCAGTGCCCTGTGCTGCAGCTCTTTTGCTGGTGGTTGTGACAACTAGGGAGTCTGCAGGGGGGTGGCCCCTGATGTATACAGGATCAGTTGGTGACGGTCTGTATTTCCTCTCAATGCAAGGTGTTAAGACCCTAGTTTTGACTGGGTCTTTGAAGATGTCTTTGGATACATTCAGTACGGATCCTATCATGGGCAGGTATTGTACCATGCGCTCAGTGCGCAAAAGTGTGTCAACCAAGAAATACATTTGCTCCTCAGTGGTGTACATTGGGAGCTTGTGGTACTCTGCTGCTCTCTGAATGACAGTGTGATATGAGGAGGTATCATCTGGTGGTGATGGCTTTGTTGGTACTGGTGGTTCCATGTCTGCGTCAGAGAGAACCACGTCATAGTCATCCCATGGGTCCAAGGTGTGGTGGGTGTCTGGAGTCCCCTGCGAATCTGCCTTGGATCTCCCCCTCTTCCTCTTCTTATGGAGAGGGTTATTGTGTTTGTGGGGAGCCAGGTGAGCTAAAAGTCATTGGGCTTGTGGCCATGTGTTCTGGTGCCTTTTTTGGTGGAGGCAGTGGCAGACCCTCCTCTTGTGCCTGTCTTTTGCCAGTCTCTTTAAGCTTTTGCTGCATGAAGTGTTGCAGTCCTTCAAAAACTATGCTCTGTTCCTCAGTCAGCATACTATATTGCATCTTTTTTTTCTTTGGAGCTGGTGGAGTGTCCTCAGAAACCGTGTGTGTCTTTGTAACCTCAGATGTATGGCTTTTCTTCTGTCCCGAAGTGTGGCCATGATGTTTTTCTTTCCTTGGAGCGGAGGGCTGCTTGGATTCCAAGAAGCTCAATCCTAAGCATTTCTTTAAATCTGATGGTTTATGTGGGGTTAAAATTTGTTTGGCAGCTTTCGGTGCTGATTTGTTTGTCAGTGCGGACTTGTGTTTAAGTGCCGATGTGGTGCTCAAGTCGTTCCCATGATGTGGCCTTGTCGCCCGATCAAGAATGTTCTTGTCCCTTCTCGGCTCCGAGGCATGCTTGCGGTGCCAGCCCGTGCCTGAGGGCTGTGGCGCACCGTTGCATGGTGGTAGACGTGTGTGCAAGATCTTCTTAGCACATGGTGGGTCAACAGTACTCCCGGTACTTGACGTCGTCTTGGTCCTTGGTCCCGGCACAGGAATCAGTGACGGCGATGTGGGCCCCTTGACCTGTACCGGAGTTTGTTCATCACAGGAGTACGAAGCAGAGGCGATATAATGGGGGCTGGCTATGATGACCCCACCTCCTGTTGTTGCACCGGCCTCAATGTTTTCCTCAAATTCATGCAAGAACTCTGCCTCGGCTGCCAGCTCCTCCGCCTTATGTGCCAGAAGACGATCCCTTTGGGCCTAAAGTGTCTTTTTGTTTTTAAACAATGTGCAGGCTTCGCACTTGTGTTCTTTGTGCTCTGAGGATAAGCACATATTACACGCTTTGTTTGTGAGTGTCGGAGTGTGCAAACTTGGCCCTGCACCAAGGAAACTGTCGGAAAAGGTCTTTCTTTGTCTCCATCACCTGTAGACTGGCAATCTCGACAAGTGTGTGTGCCGCTCACCGAGTACTCGCTTACCGGCGTCTCGAATCCGTTGGATGTTGTTCACTGGAACTCTCATTGAGTTTTCCTTTTCTGTAGGCCGCATAGGTGTCACGTGTTTCCCTCCGACACCAGTATTGTAATACGGTGGTCCGAGAGAAACCTCTGATGTCGGGCAGAAAACCTCAGACAAGCTGTCAAGATGGCTTTCCGACGTACATCATAATGAGGCCGTAAGTGTTTTTGTGTCACTTTCTTACTGAAAGCATTTTTCTTTTATGAAAAGATGCCATCCTTTCGTCAAACGTCAATGCTGTGGCTGAAAAACATAAAGTGCCTTGTGATGATTGACCTCCTTCCTGACGTGCATGAATTCTGAGTCAATATGTCCCCTTAAGCATTCAAGGCCAGATTTAAGATCAGGGTACACAGTAAGCAGGAATGCCTTGGTCATACCTAAGGAAGATCTAGAGGTGACTTTACGAACGGCGTCTCTATCCTTTGAGGTATATAATGTGGAGGACAGGTATGGAGGCCATCTGCCTGCCATCGAGCTACTCAATATCAAAAAACGTCTGCCCGCAATGACAGACTCAAGAATATTCAAGAGCTTATTCTCCAAATCTCTTCAGTGTTATATGCTATAAGTCACGCCGTCATTACCTTGTGTTACACCGACCACACAATGTACACCACCTAATGCTGCAACACCTTCACATAACCTCTATCTCAGTCAGTAGTCACTGCTGTTCACTGACACATTGATGTAAAAAATATCGATGTTAAACATATTGAGTAAAAAATATAGACAACAAAAATATTGACTCCAATACTTAAACAGGTAAGTACAAAAATATTGACTGAAAAATATAGTTGTAAAAAATATAGATGTATAAAATATCGACTTTTATATAAATATCAAATAAAATAATATATATTAAATAAATATAATTTTAACAAAATAAAATATAACAAACAAACTTAAAAAAATAAACACAGAAACATAATTTGTACATACATATATTTACTTTAAAACAATTAATAAATGATTATTTTTAATTTGTTAAAAGTTTAAAATAATATTAAAAATAAAAATATATATAAATGATTTAAAATATAAAACAACTAAAATCTATAATAAATTAAAACATCAAACTATTAAAAAATATTTAAACCTAAATTTCACAATACAATCAGTGCAACAGTACGGAAAGTGTTGGCTAGCAAAGGGGTAAAAATAACTATTCCCACTCCAGTGAGTGCAACAGTAGGGTAAGTGTTGGATAGTGGAGGAATTAAATTTACTATTCCAACTCCAGTGAGTGCAACAGTAGGGAAAGTGTTAGATAGCGGAGGGGCAAAAATTACTATTCCCACACCAAAAAGTGCAACAGTAGGGAAAGTGCTGGATAGTGGACGGGTAAAAATTACAATTCCCACTCCACTGAGTGCAACAGTAGGATAAGTGTTGGATAGCGAAGTAGTAAACATAACTATTCCCACTCTAGTGAGTTCAACAGTAGGGAAAGTGTTGGATAGCGGAGGGGTAAAAATTACTATTCCAACTCCAGTGAGTACAACAGTAGGGAAAGTATTGGATAGCAGAGGGGTAAAATGTACTATTCCCACTCCAGTGAGAGCAACAGTAGGGAAAGTGTTGGATAATGGAGGGGCAAAAATTACTATTCCGACTCCAAAGAGTGCAACAGTAGAGAAAGTGTTGGATAGCGGAGGGGTAAAAATTACTATTCCCACTCCACTGAATGCAACAGTAGGATAAGTGTCGGATAGCAGACGAGTAAAAATTACTATTCCAATTCCAGTGAGTGCAACAGTAGGGAAAGTTTTGGATAGCGAAGTGGTAAAATGAACTATTCCCACTGCAGTGAGTGTAACAGTAGGGAAAGTGCTTGATAGCGGAGGGGTAAAAAGTACTATTCCCACTCCAGTGAGTGCAACAGTAGGGAAAGTGTTGGATAGCGGAGGGGTAAAAATCACTATTCCAATTCCAGTGAGTGCAACAGTAGGGAAAATGTTAGATAGCGAAGGGTAAAAATTACTATTCCCACTCCAGTGAGTGCAACATTAGGGAAAGTGTTGGTTAGCGGAGAGACAAAAATTACTATTCACACTCTGGTATAATATATATATATATATATATATATATTAAACATTTTTAAAAAATCATAAAAATAAATAAACTATTTAAAAAATGAAAAATCAAATATATTAAATATATAAAAAGAAACATATAATAATTACATATAACAAAAACCTACAAATATTATTTAAAATAATAAATACATTTAAAAATATAATTTTAAACTAGAAAATATTTACAAAGAAACAAATTAATTAATACATAAATGTATTTATTTTATTTCCTACCCTATAACAGCACACCAAAAACAAAACACTTCAACATTTTAAAATAATTTACTTCCATATTTAACATAACTAATAATCAATTTAAAAAATATTATTAATAAAAAAAACTAATAAACATTGACTACACACTTTAACACTATAATATCCACAACACACACCTAAATTAAACTATAAAATAACACAATTAAAACTTATTTTCAAATTAAAAACTATTACTATTAACTATTAATAAAGTAATTAAAATGTATTTAATACCCACTCTTTACCTTGTTAAAAGTAAAAACAACACACAAAAAATAAACAATTACCCCAAATAAATATCAAATAATTAACATTAATTAACAACTATATATTAATTAATTAAACACAAATTACTTCCCATATATAGTTAATTAATGTTAATTATTTGGTATTTATTTTGGGTAATTGTTTATTTTTTGTGTGTTGCTTTACTTTGAGCGGGGTAAAGAGTGGGTATTAAATAAATTGCAATTACTTTATTAATAGTTGTTAATAGTAATAGTTTTTAATTTAAAAATAAGTTTTAATTGTGCTTTATTATTTTATAGTTTAACACTATAATATCCACAACACACACCTAAATTAAACTTTGAAAATAATAAAACACAATTAAAACTTATTTTTACTCCTATAAACCCCACAACACACACCTAAAATTGATTACACAATTACCATAATAAAAGTTTAATAATTTAATTAATATCAATTAACCAAAAATTAATAATAAAAATACAAATAAACTACTTAACACCTTTTACCCCTATAAACCCCAAAACACACACCTAAAATTAATTACACAAATGCCATAACTAATTTCCAATTAATTAAAATTAATGAACTAGTTAATAATTGATCGATTAAAAATAAATTACTTACCACCCTTTACACCTATAAACACCACAACACACACCTAAAATTAAATACACAATTACCATAATTATCAATTAATTGATAAAAATTACTTAACCAATTATTAATCCATAAATTAAAAATAAATGACTTCCCACCCTTTACACCTTTAATTACCAAAACACACACCTAAAATTAATTACCATAATTAATTATCAATTAATTAATTAAAATTATTTAACCAATTATTAATTAATTAATAATACATTACTTTATACATTTAAAACTATAAAATATCAATTAAACAAATATTATTAAATAAAAAATAATCAATTAATTTAATATAATTAAATTACTTCCCACCCTATTCCCCTATAAACCCACAACCCGCTACGGAACTAAAAACGCAAAATTGAAATAAAAAAAGTTAATAACTTCTAAAAATTTAACACGTATATTAATAATACAAACCATTCTTATACAAAAAAACATACATCACATACATAAAATATATACTAAAATACATAACATTAATTAAAAAAACAATATTTTTAACTATATTTTTGCAAATGATATTAAACACTTCATATTTTTAAATCGATATTACTTACCTTAAGTCAATATTCTTGCTGTTGATATTTCTGAACCACGATATTTATTACTCTATTTGTGCAACTCAATATTTTTACTCGATATTCTGTCTGCACACCATCACTGCTAGGTCTCTCAAACCTGTGCCACTAGTGGTATCAGATGCTACTGAACCACTACCTTTTACAATGCCTGAGTGTACAGCTCCTCCTCTAACTTCATCTAAGATATCTCGCACTGTCCATTTTCACTGTTCCCTTAGCACTAAAGACATCTGTATATGTTATATAATGCACTACACTGAGCAACCATACTCTTTAAAGGGATCACACAAGCCAAAGAGACCACTCTCCTTAAGAGTTCTCACACCTCAACCTTTTTGTATTCTTTCAGGGTCTCGTTAAATCAAGACTTTGTCATTTTACCAAAAGATAGCCTACACTTAGGCCTTTTGTGAGGATCTCTCCTTTTGAGAACACTAACACCTCTCATGAGATGCTTATCACAGGTGTGCAAACATGAACATTGCACTATCAATACCACCAGCTAACACTGCATTAATCTTCAAAGCACTCCATCATAGGAATTCTTCTCATCAAATGATGCCTTTGGTACCAGGTCATCCTGAATATCCTAGCGATTTTTTACTTGCCTGAGGTTCTGTGAAATCTGCACGAGAATGTTCGGAGACAAATTATAAATCTCAAGAGCAGGACCATCCCTTTTCCTAGCATTGAATTAGCTACAAAGAAGAGTCACACTACTGCTCCTGTTTTTAATGTTCTAGCAGATAAGGGTAGTAAGTGGTCAGATTCCGTGGGTCACAAACTATGCAGCACCTCTTCCCAAAAATACTTAAACCTATTTGTGGCTTGATTATCGTCCGTGCCCAACATTAAATAGCAAGTGTGCAGGGCATGTGATCCACAGTAGCACATACTACAAACCATGAGATTCCCTCCATCCACAACTCCAAAGAACATCATGCTACACTGTGCTGAAGGTGGCCACTGGTCTAACAAAATAATAAAGTATTTTTGATCTCTGAACTATATGGATAATTGTACCGGACACCCAAGGACATTGTGAAGCTCATATAGTTGATTTCAGATGGTGTTTTTTAAATTGGTTACTATGCGAATTAATGTCGAGGATTGGTATGTTCATGCAGAGTGTTTGTGCAAGACGTAATAAATAAACATTAAAAAAAAAAATACTAAAGGATAATAGTTCCAAATGTGTTCTTATTAAGCTGATCATCAAACCAATGTCGGATACACCAGGTTCTATGCCAGAGGCTTAACCTGCCACTCAAGATCGGCAACTGTGATTCTCATCTATGCAATTTTATGGCAAGGCATGGAGGCCGATATTACGTATACATTCTTTATTGCCAACTCACAGCAGCAACTTGAACAAACACGTAGAACTTAGAATACAAATCTTTTAACCTTCTACTTCATATATAATCCCAAGTCAGGCAGCCATCTTCTTTCTTAGTTGCTGCTCACTACTAAGATAAGTACATGCGATTTCATCTCGACAGTAATTGTCATGAGTATGTATGAGCAGGATGTAATTAGAGTCTGAACAAAACAGATGAAGTGCGTGTTCAGTGTGAGATGGGTTCACTTTAGGACAGGTGAACAGGGATTTTTTTTGAGGCATAGAGGGTATGTCTAAAATTACTGCCAAAGTTTTTTGACTAGAGGTTTTTAGAGAGAAAGTTTACTACTGTCGGGGCAGTAGCAGTGGTTAGGCATTGTGTCTTTTGAATGGGCCGAACTTTGCTTGATTAAGGCGCGTGACGGTGACTTCCATAGGGACGGACCCGACCTGGATCGCGAGTGGCACAGCGCATGGCCCGGCCAAGTGCAAGCGTGCTCGGGTAAATGCCAGCGGGACGCACAAGATTAGAGGGTTTGAACAGCTTTGTAGTTGCGCTTTGATTAACCCAGAATTTATGAGAGGGAAAATATAAGAAATGGAGCAGCGCTTACCTGCGGGGTGCCTGATGGAGTGGAGCGCGTTTGCAGGCTGGACCGAATTTAGTTATAGGCAGCTGCCGTGAGGAGCGTCAGAGGACGCGGGTTGCCATTTTGGATTGGGGCAGTCTGGCCTTTCATAAGGAGAGGCCAGGCAGTCATATTTAGGGATAGTTTAGGAGCATTTTTTTAGTCAGATTCAGCGGAGTGATGAGAGCAGCAGAAGAACTCTGGTAGTTGAAGTCCAGAGATATTTTGGTAGAGTGCTAAACTTTAAGTTGAAGGAAAGATTTTGGATTCCTCGACAAATTTTAGACAGGTGAGATATATTCTGTCAGAATGGAAGGTAATGGTGCCTCAGAGAGGAGCATTGAGGATAAGGTCCAGATATGTGTCAGGTAGTTTCAACCTTGGCAACCTAATTAGGGAAGAAAATAGATGATTGTATGGAAAGGTTGTAAGGGAAATTTGGGAGCAGGAATAAGGACAAGCAGTTCTGGTCAGTTGGAGGCCACGGATAAGGCGGCTGGACGGAGTGGTGTTTGTAAAGTGACTCAGAAAAAGAAGTATATGCAAAAGAGAAGGGCTTAAATTAAAGAAAAAAGGAAAGTACAGTTCGGAGAAAGTTAGAGGACAACTCAGTTGGAGTTGAGTGAGAAGGCTATGAAGGCTGGTTAGAGGGATCACAGAGTGGTGGCCTGTGATGACTCCTCCAGCAGGGGGGGCGTTGTCATTTTGTGTTCATATGATTTAGGAAACAAGGAGCATAAGGAACAGAAACGAAAATAGTTTTAAAAAAGAGAAAGTGGAAAATAAACAGGTGGAGCAGATGAAGGATCCCTTCAGGGATTATATGTTTGGCCCACATTCCATACAGCATCCATTATCCTGTCAGTAGCTCCCAGCACAGCATGTGGGGGAATATTTGGAGTTCTGGATTAGGCGGGAGATGCCTAAGGAAGTCAGAACAAGACTTCGCTCCGAATGTCCAAGGCCATCTCTGGCCAATCTTTACTGTTGATGCCGGAGCTAGATTCTAAGATGTTACAGTTCTTGAACAAATCCGGGAGAGATCCCAGATGAAGTCTGGAAAGGGGATTAACAGGATGCCAGGATCACCTTCTAGGTGTATTTGGGCTCATAAGAAAGATGTTTGACATGTATGAGGAGGCATATTTACAGGAGACTGGTGTGGATGTTTTGGAGTTGCGACAGATGGAGCCGTGAGCAGTGTGTTTGTTGGGAAACACAAATGCAGAACTGTGTGCAGAGCCCAGGAAAAGTCTCTTGATGAATATTGATCCAAAGTTAGTGGAGCTAGCAAGTAAGGAGACGGGTCAGGGGGCTAAAGACCTACTTTTGGAGATAAGTTTGTGAAGGAGATGGCAAAGTATGCCATTGCATTCAATTCCATACAGAAGGTGCAGAAGGATATTAGAAGAGTT
The DNA here is from genome assembly GCA_963921515.1 of Calotriton arnoldi. NCBI lineage: Eukaryota > Metazoa > Chordata > Amphibia > Caudata > Salamandridae > Calotriton > Calotriton arnoldi. The sequence continues at coordinate 5,256,877 of CAWUFW010000186.1, forward strand.
TTTGGGAGGGCCGGGAGAATGCAGGGTTGATTCCCCAGCCGAGATTTTGGAATCACATGGAAGTCATTCTCGCGTGGATTTAGACCCAGCGGATATCAATCAACAGGATATCAGACAGCAGGATTCTATCCCCAGAGGGGAAGAGGAATATTTCCAGGAAACAGGAGGGCAAGACAACAAGGTATGTTTGGTAAAAGACCCTTTGTGTACCCCAGTACAGTTGGATGGCAAACTCAACCATTTTTTAGAGCGATGGAAGGAAATAATGGCAGATCAATGGGTGTTTCAAACAGTGCAGGGGTATTGGTTAGACTTTGTAGAAATTCCTGTGCAGGAAAATGGCCGAGGCCCCTAAGATTTTCTAAAACAGAAGAGAGAATGGTAGATCAGGAGGTAAAGAAGCTTGCGAACAAGAGAGCTGTAGAGAAGGTAGGAAATTTGATGATTGGGTTTGTGCAACTTATTTCTGGTCGAAAAGAAGGACAAGGGCATAAATTTCAAGGAGTTGAACGACTGGGTACAGTATAATCACTTCAAGATGGAAGGGATTCATATGCTGAGAGAGCTCTTGAGAAAGGGAGGCTGGTTAACACATCTAGGTTTGAAGGATGCTTACTTTACCGTTCCAGTTGCCAGGGACCAGAGAGATTTTTTGAGATAGCATTGGAAGGAGATAATGTGGAGGTTCAAGAGTCTTCCATTTAGTTTGACCAGGTGATGAGGCCAATAGTGACTTAGCTGCGGACGAGAAGCTTCTGATTGACAGTGTATTTGGACGACATCTTAATTATGTCAGATAGCAAGGATGCACAGGAGCATACGGGGCTAGCAGTGCAGTTTTGGAGGATCTGGATTTTGTAGTGAACAAAGAGAAATCATGTCTGGAACTAGCACAGGAGATGGTGTTTTTGGGGTTTCAGATTTGGACACTGGAATGTAGCTTGAGGTTACCCCTGGAGAAGGCGAAGATGATTTGCAAGAGAATGTTGATGGAGCGAATGGATAACTTTGCGTCAGATTGCCAGGATGCTAGGGCTGCTGTCAGTGTCTATACAAAGCGATACAAAAGGGGATGATGGACGGAACGTTTGAGCCAATCAAACACTCACCCCCAGTCAACTGATCTGGGTTTAATCCATCATCATTCTTTAGCTCACTCCACCACCCCAGTTCAGACATGGCCATATGCAAATCAGTCTGACCCTGTGCCTCATGGGAACAGTCCAGCCCGAACTGCCAAGCCATGTCTTCCCTGGACCGGAAACAAGCATCCTAGGACCGGTTTCTGGCATTCCAGCCGTCATCAGCCAGGCTTGCTTGAATCCAGTGGCAAAGTGAGCAAGGGACCCACGTCTGGGCATACCCCCGCCAACTTAGGGCGAACAAAGCGATACAAAGGGGATGATGGACGGAGCGTTTGAGCCAATCAAACACTCACCCCCAGTCAACTGATCTGGGTTTAATCCATCATCATTCTTTAGCTCACTCCACCACCCCAGTTCAGACATGGCCATATGCAAATCAGTCTGACCCTGTGCCTCATGGGAACAGTCCAGCCCGAACTGCCAAGCCATGTCTTCCCTGGACCGGAAACAAGCATCCTAGGACCGGTTTCTGGCATTCCAGCCGTCATCAGCCAGGCTTGCTTGAATCCAGTGGCAAAGTGAGCAAGGGACCCACGTCTGGGCATACCCCCGCCAACTTAGGGCGAACAAAGCGATACAAAAGGGGATGATGGACGGAACGTTTGAGCCAATCAAACACTCACCCCCAGTCAACTGATCTGGGTTTAATCCATCATCATTCTTTAGCTCACTCCACCACCCCAGTTCAGACATGGCCATATGCAAATCAGTCTGACCCTGTGCCTCATGGGAACAGTCCAGCCCGAACTGCCAAGCCATGTCTTCCCTGGACCGGAAACAAGCATCCTAGGACCGGTTTCTGGCATTCCAGCCGTCATCAGCCAGGCTTGCTTGAATCCAGTGGCAAAGTGAGCAAGGGACCCACGTCTGGGCATACCCCCGCCAACTTAGGGCGAACAAAGCGATACAAAAGGGGATGATGGACGGAACGTTTGAGCCAATCAAACACTCACCCCCAGTCAACTGATCTGGGTTTAATCCATCATCATTCTTTAGCTCACTCCACCACCCCAGTTCAGACATGGCCATATGCAAATCAGTCTGACCCTGTGCCTCATGGGAACAGTCCAGCCCGAACTGCCAAGCCATGTCTTCCCTGGACCGGAAACAAGCATCCTAGGACCGGTTTCTGGCATTCCAGCCGTCATCAGCCAGGCTTGCTTGAATCCAGTGGCAAAGTGAGCAAGGGACCCACGTCTGGGCATACCCCCGCCAACTTAGGGCGAACAAAGCGATACAAAAGGGGATGATGGACGGAACGTTTGAGCCAATCAAACACTCACCCCCAGTCAACTGATCTGGGTTTAATCCATCATCATTCTTTAGCTCACTCCACCACCCCAGTTCAGACATGGCCATATGCAAATCAGTCTGACCCTGTGCCTCATGGGAACAGTCCAGCCCGAACTGCCAAGCCATGTCTTCCCTGGACCGGAAACAAGCATCCTAGGACCGGTTTCTGGCATTCCAGCCGTCATCAGCCAGGCTTGCTTGAATCCAGTGGCAAAGTGAGCAAGGGACCCACGTCTGGGCATACCCCCGCCAACTTAGGGCGAACAAAGCGATACAAAAGGGGATGATGGACCGGAGCGTTTGAGCCAATCAAACACTCACCCCCAGTCAACTGATCTGGGTTTAATCCATCATCATTCTTTAGCTCACTCCACCACCCCAGTTCAGACATGGCCATATGCAAATCAGTCTGACCCTGTGCCTCATGGGAACAGTCCAGCCCGAACTGCCAAGCCATGTCTTCCCTGGACCGGAAACAAGCATCCTAGGACCGGTTTCTGGCATTCCAGCCGTCATCAGCCAGGCTTGCTTGAATCCAGTGGCAAAGTGAGCAAGGGACCCACGTCTGGGCATACCCCGCCAACTTAGGGCGAACAAAGCGATACAAAGGGGATGATGGACGGAGCGTTTGAGCCAATCAAACACTCACCCCCAGTCAACTGATCTGGGTTTAATCCATCATCATTCTTTAGCTCACTCCACCACCCCAGTTCAGACATGGCCATATGCAAATCAGTCTGACCCTGTGCCTCATGGGAACAGTCCAGCCCGAACTGCCAAGCCATGTCTTCCCTGGACCGGAAACAAGCATCCTAGGACCGGTTTCTGGCATTCCAGCCGTCATCAGCCAGGCTTGCTTGAATCCAGTGGCAAAGTGAGCAAGGGACCCACGTCTGGGCATACCCCCGCCAACTTAGGGCGAACAAAGCGATACAAAAGGGGATGATGGACGGAACGTTTGAGCCAATCAAACACTCACCCCCAGTCAACTGATCTGGGTTTAATCCATCATCATTCTTTAGCTCACTCCACCACCCCAGTTCAGACATGGCCATATGCAAATCAGTCTGACCCTGTGCCTCATGGGAACAGTCCAGCCCGAACTGCCAAGCCATGTCTTCCCTGGACCGGAAACAAGCATCCTAGGACCGGTTTCTGGCATTCCAGCCGTCATCAGCCAGGCTTGCTTGAATCCAGTGGCAAAGTGAGCAAGGGACCCACGTCTGGGCATACCCCCGCCAACTTAGGGCGAACAAAGCGATACAAAAGGGGATGATGGACGGAACGTTTGAGCCAATCAAACACTCACCCCCAGTCAACTGATCTGGGTTTAATCCATCATCATTCTTTAGCTCACTCCACCACCCCAGTTCAGACATGGCCATATGCAAATCAGTCTGACCCTGTGCCTCATGGGAACAGTCCAGCCCGAACTGCCAAGCCATGTCTTCCCTGGACCGGAAACAAGCATCCTAGGACCGGTTTCTGGCATTCCAGCCGTCATCAGCCAGGCTTGCTTGAATCCAGTGGCAAAGTGAGCAAGGGACCCACGTCTGGGCATACCCCCGCCAACTTAGGGCGAACAAAGCGATACAAAAGGGGATGATGGACGGAGCGTTTGAGCCAATCAAACACTCACCCCAGTCAACTGATCTGGGTTTAATCCATCATCATTCTTTAGCTCACTCCACCACCCCAGTTCAGACATGGCCATATGCAAATCAGTCTGACCCTGTGCCTCATGGGAACAGTCCAGCCCGAACTGCCAAGCCATGTCTTCCCTGGACCGGAAACAAGCATCCTAGGACCGGTTTCTGGCATTCCAGCCGTCATCAGCCAGGCTTGCTTGAATCCAGTGGCAAAGTGAGCAAGGGACCCACGTCTGGGCATACCCCGCCAACTTAGGGCGAACAAAGCGATACAAAAGGGGATGATGGACGGAACGTTTGAGCCAATCAAACACTCACCCCCAGTCAACTGATCTGGGTTTAATCCATCATCATTCTTTAGCTCACTCCACCACCCCAGTTCAGACATGGCCATATGCAAATCAGTCTGACCCTGTGCCTCATGGGAACAGTCCAGCCCGAACTGCCAAGCCATGTCTTCCCTGGACCGGAAACAAGCATCCTAGGACCGGTTTCTGGCATTCCAGCCGTCATCAGCCAGGCTTGCTTGAATCCAGTGGCAAAGTGAGCAAGGGACCCACGTCTGGGCATACCCCGCCAACTTAGGGCGAACAAAGCGATACAAAGGGGATGATGGACGGAACGTTTGAGCCAATCAAACACTCACCCCCAGTCAACTGATCTGGGTTTAATCCATCATCATTCTTTAGCTCACTCCACCACCCCAGTTCAGACATGGCCATAAGCAAATCAGTCTGACCCTGTGCCTCATGGGAACAGTCCAGCCCGAACTGCCAAGCCATGTCTTCCCTGGACCGGAAACAAGCATCCTAGGACCGGTTTCTGGCATTCCAGCCGTCATCAGCCAGGCTTGCTTGAATCCAGTGGCAAAGTGAGCAAGGGACCCACGTCTGGGCATACCCCGCCAACTTAGGGCGAACAAAGCGATACAAAGGGGATGATGGACGGAACGTTTGAGCCAATCAAACACTCACCCCCAGTCAACTGATCTGGGTTTAATCCATCATCATTCTTTAGCTCACTCCACCACCCCAGTTCAGACATGGCCATATGCAAATCAGTCTGACCCTGTGCCTCATGGGAACAGTCCAGCCCGAACTGCCAAGCCATGTCTTCCCTGGAACGGAAACAAGCATCCTAGGACCGGTTTCTGGCATTCCAGCCGTCATCAGCCAGGCTTGCTTGAATCCAGTGGCAAAGTGAGCAAGGGACCCACGTCTGGGCATACCCCGCCAACTTAGGGCGAACAAAGCGATACAAAGGGGATGATGGACGGAACGTTTGAGCCAATCAAACACTCACCCCCAGTCAACTGATCTGGGTTTAATCCATCATCATTCTTTAGCTCACTCCACCACCCCAGTTCAGACATGGCCATATGCAAATCAGTCTGACCCTGTGCCTCATGGGAACAGTCCAGCCCGAACTGCCAAGCCATGTCTTCCCTGGACCGGAAACAAGCATCCTAGGACCGGTTTCTGGCATTCCAGCCGTCATCAGCCAGGCTTGCTTGAATCCAGTGGCAAAGTGAGCAAGGGACCCACGTCTGGGCATACCCCCGCCAACTTAGGGCGAACAAAGCGATACAAAGGGGATGATGGACGGAGCGTTTGAGCCAATCAAACACTCACCCCCAGTCAACTGATCTGGGTTTAATCCATCATCATTCTTTAGCTCACTCCACCACCCCAGTTCAGACATGGCCATATGCAAATCAGTCTGACCCTGTGCCTCATGGGAACAGTCCAGCCCGAACTGCCAAGCCATGTCTTCCCTGGACCGGAAACAAGCATCCTAGGACCGGTTTCTGGCATTCCAGCCGTCATCAGCCAGGCTTGCTTGAATCCAGTGGCAAAGTGAGCAAGGGACCCACGTCTGGGCATACCCCGCCAACTTAGAGGCGAACAAAGCGATACAAAAGGGGATGATGGACGGAGACGTTTGAGCCAATCAAACACTCACCCCCAGTCAACTGATCTGGGTTTAATCCATCATCATTCTTTAGCTCACTCCACCACCCCAGTTCAGACATGGCCATATGCAAATCAGTCTGACCCTGTGCCTCATGGGAACAGTCCAGCCCGAACTGCCAAGCCATGTCTTCCCTGGACCGGAAACAAGCATCCTAGGACCGGTTTCTGGCATTCCAGCCGTCATCAGCCAGGCTTGCTTGAATCCAGTGGCAAAGTGAGCAAGGGACCCACGTCTGGGCATACCCCCGCCAACTTAGGGCGAACAAAGCGATACAAAAGGGGATGATGGACGGAACGTTTGAGCCAATTGGCAGTTCGGGCTGGACTGTTCCCATGAGGCACAGGGTCAGACTGATTTGCATATGGCCATGTCTGAACTGGGGTGGTGGAGTGAGCTAAAGAATGATGATGGATTAAACCCAGATCAATTGACTGGGGGTGAGTGTTTGATTTGCTCTAGCGCTCCGTCCATCATCCCCTTTGGTATCGCTTTGTTCGCCCTAAGTTGGCAGGGTATGCCCAGACGTGGGTCCCTTGCTCACTTTGCCACTGGATTCAAGATAGCCTGGCTGATGAGGGTTTTGAACCCGAAGCCGGTCCCAGGATGCTTGTTTCCGGTCCAGGGAAGACATGGCTTGGCAGTTCGGGCTGGACTGTTCCCATGAGGCACAGGGTCAGACTGATTTGCATATGGCCATGTCTGAACTGGGGTGGTGAGTGAGCTAAAGAATGATGATGGATTAAACCCAGATCAGTTGACTGGGGGTGAGTGTTTGATTTGCTCTAACGCTCCGTCCATCATCCCCTTTGGTATCGCTTTGTTCGCCCTAAGTTGGCAGGGTATGCCCAGACGTGGGTCCCTTGCTCACTTTGCCACTGGATTCAAGATAGCCTGGCTGATGAGGTTTTGAACCCGAAGCCGGTCCCAGGATGCTTGTTTCCGGTCCAGGAAGACATGGCTTGGCAGTTCGGGCTGGACTGTTCCCATGAGGCACAGGGTCAGACTGATTTGCATATGGCCATGTCTGAACTGGGGTGGTGGAGTGAGCTAAAGAATGATGATGGATTAAACCCAGATCAGTTGACTGGGGGTGAGTGTTTGATTTGCTCTAACGCTCCGTCCATCATCCCCTTTGGTATCGCTTTGTTCGCCTAAGTTGGCAGGGTATGCCCAGACGTGGGTCCCTTGCTCACTTTGCCACTGGATTCAAGATAGCCTGGCTGATGAGGGTTTTGAACCCGAAGCCGGTCCCAGGATGCTTGTTTCCGGTCCAGGGAAGACATGGCTTGGCAGTTCGGGCTGGACTGTTCCCATGAGGCACAGGGTCAGACTGATTTGCATATGGCCATGTCTGAACTGGGGTGGTGGAGTGAGCTAAAGAATGATGATGGATTAAACCCAGATCAGTTGACTGGGGGTGAGTGTTTGATTTGCTCTAACGCTCCGTCCATCATCCCCTTTGGTATCGCTTTGTTCGCCCTAAGTTGGCAGGGTATGCCCAGACGTGGGTCCCTTGCTCACTTTGCCACTGGATTCAAGATAGCCTGGCTGATGAGGGTTTTGAACCCGAAACCGGTCCCAGGATGCTTGTTTCCGGTCCAGGGAAGACATGGCTTGGCAGTTCGGGCTGGACTGTTCCCATGAGGCACAGGGTCAGACTGATTTGCATATGGCCATGTCTGAACTGGGGTGGTGGAGTGAGCTAAAGAATGATGATGGATTAAACCCAGATCAGTTGACTGGGGGTGAGTGTTTGATTTGCTCTAACGCTCCGTCCATCATCCCCTTTGGTATCGCTTTGTTCGCCCTAAGTTGGCAGGGTATGCCCAGACGTGGGTCCCTTGCTCACTTTGCCACTGGATTCAAGATAGCCTGGCTGATGAGGGTTTTGAACCCGAAGCCGGTCCCAGGATGCTTGTTTCCGGTCCAGGAAGACATGGCTTGGCAGTTCGGGCTGGACTGTTCCCATGAGGCACAGGGTCAGACTGATTTGCATATGGCCATGTCTGAACTGGGGTGGTGAGTGAGCTAAAGAATGATGATGGATTAAACCCAGATCAGTTGACTGGGGGTGAGTGTTTGATTTGCTCTAACGCTCCGTCCATCATCCCCTTTAGTATCGCTTTGTTCGCCCTAAGTTGGCAGGGTATGCCCAGACGTGGGTCCCTTGCTCACTTTGCCACTGGATTCAAGATAGCCTGGCTGATGAGGGTTTTGAACCCGAAACCGGTCCCAGGATGCTTGTTTCCGGTCCAGGGAAGACATGGCTTGGCAGTTCGGGCTGGACTGTTCCCATGAGGCACAGGGTCAGACTGATTTGCATATGGCCATGTCTGAACTGGGGTGGTGGAGTGAGCTAAAGAATGATGATGGATTAAACCCAGATCAGTTGACTGGGGGTGAGTGTTTGATTTGCTCTAACGCTCCGTCCATCATCCCCTTTGGTATCGCTTTGTTACGCCCTAAGTTGGCAGGGTATGCCCAGACGTGGGTCCCTTGCTCACTTTGCCACTGGATTCAAGATAGCCTGGCTGATGAGGGTTTTGAACCCGAAACCGGTCCCAGGATGCTTGTTTCCGGTCCAGGGAAGACATGGCTTGGCAGTTCGGGCTGGACTGTTCCCATGAGGCACAGGGTCAGACTGATTTGCATATGGCCATGTCTGAACTGGGGTGGTGGAGTGAGCTAAAGAATGATGATGGATTAAACCCAGATCAGTTGACTGGGGGTGAGTGTTTGATTTGCTCTAACGCTCCGTCCATCATCCCCTTTGGTATCGCTTTGTTCGCCCTAAGTTGGCAGGGTATGCCCAGACGTGGGTCCCTTGCTCACTTTGCCACTGGATTCAAGATAGCCTGGCTGATGAGGGTTTTGAACCCGAAACCGGTCCCAGGATGCTTGTTTCCGGTCCAGGGAAGACATGGCTTGGCAGTTCGGGCTGGACTGTTCCCATGAGGCACAGGGTCAGACTGATTTGCATATGGCCATGTCTGAACTGGGGTGGTGGAGTGAGCTAAAGAATGATGATGGATTAAACCCAGATCAGTTGACTGGGGGTGAGTGTTTGATTTGCTCTAACGCTCCGTCCATCATCCCCTTTGGTATCGCTTTGTTCGCCCTAAGTTGGCAGGGTATGCCCAGACGTGGGTCCCTTGCTCACTTTGCCACTGGATTCAAGATAGCCTGGCTGATGAGGGTTTTGAACCCGAAACCGGTCCCAGGATGCTTGTTTCCGGTCCAGGAAGACATGGCTTGGCAGTTCGGGCTGGACTGTTCCCATGAGGCACAGGGTCAGACTGATTTGCATATGGCCATGTCTGAACTGGGGTGGTGGAGTGAGCTAAAGAATGATGATGGATTAAACCCAGATCAGTTGACTGGGGGTGAGTGTTTGATTTGCTCTAGCGCTCCGTCCATCATCCCCTTTGGTATCGCTTTGTTCGCCCTAAGTTGGCAGGGTATGCCCAGACGTGGGTCCCTTGCTCACTTTGCCACTGGATTCAAGATAGCCTGGCTGATGAGGGTTTTGAACCCGAAACCGGTCCCAGGATGCTTGTTTCCGGTCCAGGGAAGACATGGCTTGGCAGTTCGGGCTGGACTGTTCCCATGAGGCACAGGGTCAGACTGATTTGCATATGGCCATGTCTGAACTGGGGTGGTGGAGTGAGCTAAAGAATGATGATGGATTAAACCCAGATCAGTTGACTGGGGGTGAGTGTTTGATTTGCTCTAACGCTCCGTCCATCATCCCCTTTGGTATCGCTTTGTTCGCCCTAAGTTGGCAGGGTATGCCCAGACGTGGGTCCCTTGCTCACTTTGCCACTGGATTCAAGATAGCCTGGCTGATGAGGGTTTTGAACCCGAAGCCGGTCCCAGGATGCTTGTTTCCGGTCCAGGGAAGACATGGCTTGGCAGTTCGGGCTGGACTGTTCCCATGAGGCACAGGGTCAGACTGATTTGCATATGGCCATGTCTGAACTGGGGTGGTGGAGTGAGCTAAAGAATGATGATGGATTAAACCCAGATCAGTTGACTGGGGGTGAGTGTTTGATTTGCTCTAACGCTCCGTCCATCATCCCCTTTAGTATCGCTTTGTTCGCCCTAAGTTGGCAGGGTATGCCCAGACGTGGGTCCCTTGCTCACTTTGCCACTGGATTCAAGATAGCCTGGCTGATGAGGGTTTTGAACCCGAAGCCGGTCCCAGGATGCTTGTTTCCGGTCCAGGGAAGACATGGCTTGGCAGTTCGGGCTGGACTGTTCCCATGAGGCACAGGGTCAGACTGATTTGCATATGGCCATGTCTGAACTGGGGTGGTGGAGTGAGCTAAAGAATGATGATGGATTAAACCCAGATCAGTTGACTGGGGGTGAGTGTTTGATTTGCTCTAACGCTCCGTCCATCATCCCCTTTGGTATCGCTTTGTTCGCCCTAAGTTGGCAGGGTATGCCCAGACGTGGGTCCCTTGCTCACTTTGCCACTGGATTCAAGATAGCCTGGCTGATGAGGGTTTTGAACCCGAAACCGGTCCCAGGATGCTTGTTTCCGGTCCAGGGAAGACATGGCTTGGCAGTTCGGGCTGGACTGTTCCCATGAGGCACAGGGTCAGACTGATTTGCATATGGCCATGTCTGAACTGGGGTGGTGGAGTGAGCTAAAGAATGATGATGGATTAAACCCAGATCAATTGACTGGGGGTGAGTGTTTGATTTGCTCTAACGCTCCGTCCATCATCCCCTTTGGTATCGCTTTGTCAGTGTCTATACAGGCAGTTTTTCCAGCCCATTGCATTATTGAACTCTGCAGAGATTGAAGGCCAGAGAGTACAGGTAGATGTGGAGACAAGAGGAGAGCTGGAGTGGTGGCTGGGAAATTTGGGAGCTTGGAATGGAAGGGTTATATTAGGCAAAATTCTGAAGGTGGTTATAGAGTCGGATGCTAGTCTGTAGGGCTGGGGAGCAAGGTGTGGCTCATTAAAAATAGGGGGGAAGTGGACAGTTCAGAAGAAGGCAATGCACATCAATTATCTGGAGTTGGTGGCAGTGTCCTTTGCAATCAAGACTTTTGTCAAGAACCAGGTAAAATGTTGTGCATTATTAAAAATGGACAATATTCTGCGGATGGGTATGTCAAGAAGTTGGGGGGACCACGGTCAAAGACTTTAGTCGAGTTAGCAAGCGACTTTTGTCTTTTTTGTCTGCGCAAGGACATTATGGTACAGGCTCAATATATACCAGGGATGAGCAAAATAATAGCAGATTGGAACTCCAGGAAGTTGAAGGATTTCAGTGATTGGATGCTGAACAAGAGGGTGTTTGGGGCACTCAGCAACAGATGGGGACCGTTAATGGTGGATTTGTTCACAAACAGGGTGAGTGCTCAAATGCACAAGTTCTACAGTTGGAGGCTGGATCCAGAGACAGAGGATGCATTTCTGCAGCACTGGCGAAGGGCTCGCAGTTATGCTTTCCCACCATTTGCAGTGATACAGAGATTGCTATTGAAAGTGAGAAAAGAGCGAGTGGAAATAGTGTTGATAGTTGCTTTTTGTCCATCCCAGGTTTGGTATCCAGACGTCATGGATCTGTTGATAGATGGTCCAGTTCTTCTGCCTGAGTTCGCAGATCTGTTAGTGAATGCGATGGGAGAGAGACACAAGTTAGTTTTGCAGGGACAGTTGAGGTTGAAGGGATGGTTGATTTCGGGAGAGTTTGGCAGGTTTCAGCTTTATTGGCAGAAACTTCGAAGCTCATCAAGGAATCCTGGTCACCAGGAACATCTAAGGCATACAGGTTGGCATGGAAGAGATGGGTGTGTTAGTGTGTTCTGTGGAATTTGGATCCCATATCAGCATCTGTGGTGGAGGTGGTTAACTTTTTGCCAGAGGTTTTCCTTAAGGGGAATTCGTACAGTTCAGTAAATATAAGTAGGTCAGAGATTTCAGCAGGCCATGAGTTGGTGAATATTGTACCAGTGGGGCAGCATGATGTGGTGAAAAGATTGTTGAGGAGCGTGCAGTTGAGGACACCAATGGGCACAAAGTATTCATCTTTGTGGAATGTAGATCTTGTTTTGAGAGAGAATTGTGTTGTGTAGTTGGACAGAGAACACATTTTTGGATTTAAAAAGTCCGTCATTCAAGTTAGTCATGCTTCTTTGTCTGATTTCGTTTAGAAGAGTGTCATATTTTAAGGTGTTGGAGATAACATTGTGAAGATATTTACCAGGAGGAGTAGATTTCAATATCAGGAAGAGGAGTAAGACTATGGGGCCGATTCCGATCTCGGCCGGTAGGGCTCCGAATCGGATTCGGCTTTACCGGATCCGATTCGGAGCCCTATTTCCCGACCGAATCGTACGTGCGTGCGAGCGAGTACGATGCGTGCGCTCGCGAAATCTCCGACCGACTCGTTCGCAGGACCCGACCGCCTCGCACGGGGACGACTCGCACCGCGCAATGGAGACGTTCCCCGGCCGGGTAAGTACGATGCGCACCTCGACCGCTCCGACCGACTCGCGCAGTCCGGCTCCAAGGAGCTGTCGGAGCCGCACTTTGGGGGTCGTGTCGGACCCCCTGGAAGTGTAGGCACGCGAGTCGCACACAGGGGGACCCATGGGTCCCCCTACACGTGCATGTACGGCGCGACCCACATCGACGCAAACACGCTGTAGGGGCGCCCTTGTTCGCGTCGTGCCCATTGAGTCAATGGGAGCCCGTGTACGCGTCGTACGACTGGCTCCCATTGACTTCAATGGGAGTCCGACCGAATCGAGTCCGATGGCATACGTGCGCATCGTACTCGTTCGGTCGGGCTGCCAGAGTCCGATTCGGTCGGAAATCTCTCCGAGTCCGGCTCGGTCGGAGAGATTTCCGGCCCGAATTGGAATCGGCCCCTATGTTGCAGACTTTTTTTTTTTATCCAAGACTTTTTTTTATAGAAGACTTTGAGTAGTGAGATCCTTGCATGAATATGAGAGACAAACATGGAGTTTGAGAAGTAACAGGGAGATGCGGTTGATAATGTCTTTTAGGTATCCTTACAAGGCTGTATCCCCCCTACGTTAGCACGATGGGTTAAGGAAGCTATGAAAAGGGCAGGATTAGTTCTTCCAAGGTCTGTAGCACATTCTGCAAGAGGGGCTATGGCATCCAAGGCTTTAGTGACAGGAGATGGATTGACTAGTATTTTAGCTGCAGTGGATTGGTCAACGGAATCAGTGTTTACATGTTTTTATTTCTAACCATGAAAGGTGCTGTGAGGAATATTATGGCAAGGCTTTAAACATGCATAATATTGGCCTCCGTGCCTCGACATAAAATTCAGATTTTCCACAGCAGGGGTAGGTAGACTATCATGATTTTATTAAAGACATGGAGGCTGATATTATCCCGCCCTGTGTTAAGCCTACCCTTTGTTATATTTTATGTGTTTTCAGGAGGAGGTGACTACAGGAAGTAAATAAGGAAGCCAGAGGAGTGTTGGAAGAGGGTTTATCCAGTACAGGATGTTCAAGCATGAAGATGTTTAATGTTCTTCATGCTGCCAGCAAAAGAAGGAAGATGGCTGCCTGACTTGGGATTATATATAAAGCAGAATGTTAAAAGATTTGTTTTCTAAGTTCTAAGTGTTTGTTCAAGTTGCTTCTTTGAGTTGGCAATAAAGAAGATATGAATAATATTGGCCTCCGTGTCTTTAATAAAATAATGATTTTCTACCCACCCCTGCTGTGGAAAATCTGAATTATGCAGCAGGTAGGTGGCAAATTCTAAAATCTATGAACCTCCCAAGGCAAGTTGCATGGAAGTCTACAGAAGGAGACGTCTTGTGTCAGTAGAGGGTTGGATCACAGATTTGCACCTGAAGATTGGTGTCGGCTGAAGTGCGTCTGGGTTACCATTGAAATACATTTGTTATTCGTGTAATATAGGAGAAGAAAGGTTTTCTTGAAAATGAAATCCAGTAGGTAAATGTGATGTTCTCGCCTTGTGGGGTGGAGGTTATACTTAAATGTTTTGAACAGGATGCTTCTATTGTCAGTCTATGGGTTTGTGATTTCATAATGGATTGTAATGATGCTATGTTAAAGGACTGACATGACTGAAGACTTTTCCACGGCTGTCCAAATTAAAATATAGTTTTTCTTACTGTAAGTTTTCATATATCACAAACTTAATTGAAAGAGTCTGCACAACTAGTACCTTCATTTGTAGAAGACAAAGAATTTGAAAATGCTTTAAAAGCCAATGAACATTACAACTTTTACATATCTTAGCTGCTCTATGCTCAGCATAAGAACAAATCTGAGTGTTCTCAAAAATCTAGCATAAGAACAAATTGGAGTGTTCATAAAAACCTACTTCTAGAATTCTAAACATACTGCTGCTAGATGGCATAGCAATTTTAAAATTGTGAAAATAAGTATGTTTTTGTGGGCTTTATGGCAGTTTGGTTAACGGTGTCATAGATCACAGGCAATCAGTCATTATACAATCCTATTCTGCATATCAGGCACTCTCACCTTCAGCACGTTAAGCTTCAGTGTAAGCTTCTCCATCGTCTTGAAGATCATGTCCACGTCACGAATTACAAGGCTGGAGCCTGGCGATTCTGCAGAAGTAGCAAACTCCGTGCTCCCGAATTGAGGTCTGGGTTCACTGGAGTTGATGCGACTGATTGTCTGTGCACTCAAAGTGCTAGGACCAGCCTTACTTTCAGTCCTGTCGGTCTGACAAGTTCTCCCTACAGGTGCCATGTGGTCATCATCTGTAGAGGAATCAAGGGGTTAGCCGGCAGTGCTATATAAAAATAATTTCCTGCATTATGCAGAGAAAACCAAAATATATGTGCATCAGTTACGTGGGTTGTCAAATACTGTCTATTAAAATCAGAATTTACTATTCTGCATTCACACCACCAGATATAGTAGTACTTACTATGTTATATGATCTGTAACAATGTCTTGCCTTCCAGAGCAAATATTTCTCCAGACTATCACTACCTCTTAAACATCATTTTTCAAGAAGAATACCTTCATGATAAAACATGTTAAATTAGCAACCAGAGAATTCTAGCAGCATCCATAACAGCATAAACTCCCTCTCTAGTGCATGCTGCAGAACATTTTCCAAGCACGTGATATTTCCAGATGACACTAGCTGAAACCCATGCTAGAAGTCCTATCTGATCCTCAGTGGCTGCTATGAAAAACGATACGAGAAGAGTGGAGTACCTAATGGCTAGAGTGAATTAAAATGACATTTCTTCAATCAGATGAGAGAGACACTGGCTTTTAAAAAAAACAATGATAACCTTGGAAATGAACTGCATCATTGAAATCATTTTAGTGAGGTCACCAGTTTGGACTGAATACCAATGTGAAAAGGTGTGGCATAAGGTAACAACCCCACAGCAAGAATTCCTTAACCATTTCAATAAGATGCTACCACAATTCTATGAGAATAGGGTAAAGCACCCTGTGCGGGACTGATTTAAGAAAGTTACCAGTCACATCAAGTTCCCATACCCATGGGTAGTTGACAGGGCGGCAGGCCACAAAGGGACTAAGAAAGCTCCACACTATTGTACAACATTTTCAACCGTGCTCTATGAACCACTGTGACTTCTCTCTTGAAAAAAAAGTTGTATCAAAGCAATCACCGCAAGCGAATCTAGGTAAAGTAGTCAGAATTCCAAACCCCACTGGAGGTGCATTTACAAGAATAATAACACCAGTCATCCATGACTAAACCATTAAATGCATCTCTTGAAACAATACTAGCACTTTTCAAAAGCCTGGAGCACAGCCACAAGATTCAATGCCAGAAAATGAATGCAACATGTCATCAAATTGCACCAAACATTATCTTAACAGCAAGGTATATTTGAGTGCATGATTGAAGAGGAATGGTCCAAAGTAGGTGAGAAGTCAAGGGCTGAAGGGTAGTCTGCACATGAAAACACTGTTATATGTAGCTAAAGGGCACTATCGATTTTTTTTTTTAAGTTTAGAAAGCTTTATTGAAATTAGTAAACATAGTAAATAAAACATTAGTACAAAAACATATGCACTTAAATGGAAAATAGGATGGAATAAAATGCAATATATGCAAACCGTTCCCAAAAGAGGGAAATAAAAACTATACCTAAGAAAAAAAATGCCTTTTAAATTTTCAAGGAGGGAGGGGAAAGAAGGGAAAAGTAGAGAGAAGGAGAGGGGTAGGGAGGGAAGGGCATGAAAAGCATTTACAAATGACAATTACTTCTATAAACAATTAGTAATAAACCAGTAATAAAGTAACATTTGGTACTCTCGGAGAGGAAAGGGGCAACTCAGGAAGCTGGTCTGGAAAGAAAAGTGGTTAAAGGCAACCATATCAAATCCTTTTTGATTAGCAGAGGAACCGAAGTGGCAAAGGCACGATCAAGCCTGTGGTGATGACACAACAGGTTCCACCATGCGTAATATGAAATTTTTGATGTATCCTTCCAGTTAGTTGTGATGATCTGCAGTGATATGGAAAAAAAGAGGTCTATAAATTTACGCACATTGCTCTGAACCTCCCACAAAGGTGAGGAGCCTCCCAAAAATATATGGACAATATCAAGGGGGAAGTCTGTGGATAGGATATCATTTAATTTAGACCAGATACGAGTCCATAGAGTTTTAACCCTTGGGCAATGAAAAAACATGTGAATGAAATCACTGTCCACAGCAGAACAGGACCAACATTTTTTGGTCTCTAGTAATCTAAATTTGTAAAGTTCAGCAGGAGTATAAAAAAGTCTGTTGTAGAAAAAATATAGAGTCTGTGTGGTGCTAGCGGAGCGTGAAGAGGTGTGTATTTTGGACCAAATAGAGTCCCAAGTCTGGAACGAGAACTCCTGGGCAAGGTCGCGTTCCCATAAGAGCTCTACTTTAGACTTAGATCTATCTACTAAAGGACGGGAGAGAAGTTTATAAATGACAGCAGCTTTATGGGGGTAGAAAAATCGAGTGAGGTGGAAGAAGCCGGAACCGGGGTTGCAGAAGGGCTCCTCTGAACAAGAATATGTGACAAAGAGGCCTTCAATAAGGGGTATTTGAGAGAATACGTGTTTGAAATACCAAACGCTTCACGAATAACAAAAAATCCCTCGGGGACTTGTCTGTCAATATATGATTAAACGTGATGATACCTTTGTCAATCCACTCCTTCCAAAAAGCGCTTTATTATTAATCTTTAAGGATTTGTTGTACCAGATGGGAGTTAGGGAGAAAAAATCGTCAAAAGAAAGATGGGAACGAAACAAAGAAAGAGCAAGGGCTTTAGAATGATTAAAAATAGGGGTAGAGAAACGCTTTGGAGGTTGAGATAAGCGAGTCGCTGTAGAAAAGGAAAAGGGTAGGAGTTGTACATGTTCTAAAGAACTCCATGCCGTTAAGGGAGGAAGAGAGGAATCGATTAAAAAAGGCCATATTTGCTTCAACGTGAAAGCCAAGTGATATCGGCTAAGGTTAGGGAAGTTAACTCCACCCGAGTCTTTGGGATGTTGAAGGCGGGAAAAGAGATCCTAGCTTTACGATTATTCCATAAAAATTTTGTTAGAGAACGATTAATGGTGCTAAAAAGGAGAGCGGAAGGGAAACAGGAAGCATTGAGAGGTAAAAGTTGATGATGGGGAGAAGCATCATTTTAATAGTAGCTAGTCTACCCCACCAGGACAAAAAAAGGTGAGACCAACCTTCAATAAGAACAGAGAGTTTTTTAAAGTATTTCGGCATGGTTAATTCGAATTGTTTCTCTAATGGTATTGGCATAAAGAACACCTAAACACTTGATATTTCTGGGATTCCATTCGAAGCTGGAGCCGTGAAACATATGAGAAAGGCAAAATTTATTTAAGGGTAACACTTCAGACTTATCAATGTTCAGCTTATAGCCAGAAACGAGGAATATTCTTGTAGTAACGAGAAAAGAGAAGGCAGGGAAGTAGACGGATTGGAGATATAAAGTAAAATATCATCAGCATAAGCGGTAAATTTAATGTCAATATCATGAAATTGTAATCCTGTGTAGGAAGAGGAGCGCCTGATTTTTTCCAAAAAGGGCTCTAAAGCAAGTATAAAAGAAGCGGGGAAAGGGGACAACCTTGTCTAGTACCTCTATAAAGAGGGAAATATTTAGATTGACATCCATTTGCCCAGATAGAGGTAGAGGGTGCTGAATATAACAATTGGATATATTGGATAATAGGGGGACCAAAACCATGCCATCTCAATGCCCCAAACATAAAATCCCAGCTAACCCTATCGAATGCTTTTTCAGCGTCCAGTGTAATGGAAGCCACCGGAGAATCCATTTTAGAAGCAAGGTGGATGATGTTGAGGAAAGTTCGTGAGTTATCGGTGATTGATCTGCCTTTGATAAACCCAGATTGATAAATATTAATGAGGTCAGGGATAACTTTATTAATGCGAAGGGCAAGTATTTTAGCAAAGATCTTGCAGTCAGTATTAATTAGAGAAATGGGCCTATAGTTCTTACAGAAGCAGGGGTCTTTGTCCTTCTTGGGAATCAAGCATAACATTGCCTGGGTGAAGGATCCCTTCGATTCACCTGTGTTAAGAAAATAATTGATTAATGAGAATAAATGGAGGTATTAAAATGTTTTTGAAGTGAAGAAAAAAATCGCACAGTGAAACCATCGGGGCCAGGCGTTTTATCTTTGGGCAGAAAATTGAGAGCATTAAATATTTCATTTTCCAAGATAGGAGCGTCAAGGGATGTGAGGTCCTTAAGATGATCAGGGGGCTTCGGAATAGAATTAAAGAAGGAGTCAATTTGTGCAGAGGGAGGGGTGGACTCTGGAGTATAAAGGGTAGTGTAATATTGGACAAAACAATCAAGAATTTTTTCATCTGTGGTATGCCGAACTCCGAAATTATCGGTAATGGCTACGATTTTGGATCTTTGCTTTTTGATTTTAAGATAATTGGCAAGAGATTTGCCGGCTTTATTGCGTCCACCATACATCTTGGCATTAAATTTGAGGAGATTATTGCATGCTGAATCCCAGGAGTTTTTGTTATATTGCATTTTTGCTTTGATAAGAGAGGATAAGAAATTTGTGGAGTTAGAGGTGAAATATTGGTGCTCAAGAACTTTAATTTGTTTAAGGATAAGAGAAGAGTCTAGAAGAGCTTTTTTCTTCTTACGAGAAACAAAATCAATAATAAAGCCTCTAGCGGAGGCCTTGAAGGCCTCCCAGATAAAGTGAAATTGAGAAGATGAGGGAAGATTATTATGAAAAAATTCATCAATGAAAAGCATAAATTGGTCAACAAATTGAGAATCTAAGAGAAGAGAATTGTTAAAGCGCCAACGACGGGATTTAGGAGGGGGTGAAGGGAATTCCATATCTAAGATAACAGGAGCATGATCTGATATAAGAATAGAGCCAATTTCTGAATTAGTCATAAATTGCAGGGCATGGAGAGTGAGAAAGATGTAATCTATACGGGAGTGAGATTTATGGACGGGGGAAAAAAGAGAATTCTAGTGTGTCAGGGTGGGAGGTTCTCCATGAATCTGCTAAACCTCTGAGAGTAATGGCTTTATGAAAAGCTTTCTGCATCTTATTAGGAACATATTTGGCTTGTGATTTCCGATCCAAAAGGGGTCCATAAGCTGATTACAATCTCCACCCACGATCAAATCATCTACAGCATGTGCGGAAAGGAGAGTCGAAAAATCTTTCCAAAAGTTTAAATCAATACCAGTGGGACCATAAATATTACAGAAGGAAAGTTGGGTGTTATTAACATTAGTATTTAGAAACAGCCATCTACCATTATCATCATGAGATTCATTTAATATCTGAACATTTAGAGACTTATGAAATAAAATAACAACACCATTTTTGTTATTCACTGCCGGGGAGCAGAAAACTTCTCCCACCCATTGTTTGCGCAGTGAAGACAAATCTTGCAACCTTAGGTGTGTTTCTTGCAGCAGAGCAATATGACATTTCAGTCTTGCTAGATGGGATAAAACACGTTGCTTTTTGACAGGATTACGAATACCCTTGACGTTCCATGAGACGACACGAAAACCAGTCATCGGTAGTTTTTAAATAAATATAGAGAAGAAAATGAAAGTATATCAAGAAGGGAGAGGAGAGAAGGAAATACCTGCACAGAGAGGGTGGAAAATAGAAGATAACATAAGGCGTAATAGAGAAGAAAAACTTGTGCAGAGAGACCAAATAAAGATAAGAATGAGTGAACAATAGAGTACCAAAAGCAGGGAATGAGATGATGGAGATATAAAAGTATGTATAGCAGGAAGAAAAAGCAAGGGAAGGGAGAGAGAAAGGAAAGGGAAGAGGGAAGGTAGAAGAGGGAACCCAATCGCCATGGGAGGGATAGGAAAGCCAAGTAGCTTTAGCCATAACAATCAAAAATACAAAGAACAATAACGGGGGAGGGGAGCGGCAAAAACCAAGACGGCCACCCCGGACGGAGCAACACCGAGAGAAAACAAACTGTCATACCATAAAGATCTAAGGGAAAAGGAGTACAAAAGAACTCCAAGAACAAGTACTTAGACAGTTGAAACAAGAAGGAAGGGAACTTACCATACATTAGGGGACAAAGCAACGGAGTGAGTCAGACATTATAAACACAAGGGTGAAGTGGACTTGAATCTTCGACAACAAATCGACGTAGTAAGGACCTAAAAGATACAAATAAGAACAAACAAGGAAACAATTAACATCTACATACAGAATACACATGTGTTACAGAGTAATGAAGACAACAAAGACATGACAATCAATGTTTGCTGAGTTCCATGAGTTCTCCACGATGATCATGAATGAACTTCCGGAGGTCGGCTGGGTCGTCGAAAGAAAAAGTTCTATCCTTATAAGTCACTTTGAAGTAGCAGGGATGTATGAGGCCATAACGAGCATTCATGGATTTCAGGGCTGGTCTGAGTTCGAGGAATTCTTTTCGTCTGCTAGCTGTTGGCATAGATACATCCTGACTGAAAAAGATTTTGTGGCCAGACCAGATCATCTGTTTGTGCTGTTTAGCAGCATTAAGGATTGCCATAAGGTCAGAATACAACAGGAAGTAGGCAATGATACCTCTTGGTTTGGTGGGAGAGGATGTAGACTGAGGACCCAATCTATGCGCTCTCTGGATGTTAAAGTCCATTGATTTTGGGAGACCAACGATCTGCAGAACTTGTTTTCAAGAAGGAAATCATGTCAGAACCTTCAGAGTTTTCCGGAATTCCATAAATGCGTAGGTTATTACGCCGGTTGCGGTTTTCTAAGTCCTCTGTAGTCTTCTTGAGCTGGGCGACTTCTTTAGTTAAGCCGTCGACTCTAGTAATAACATCCTGTGTGTCGCTTATCTTCTGCTCGACATCAGAAAGTCTCAAATCAAGGCCGGACCACTTGTCCTCTATTCTCTGGAGTGTAGCTGAAGTATCTGACATAAAGGGGCGAATAAGGCGCAACTCTTCCATGACGTCCTCTAACGTGAGGGGAGAGGTGATTTGGATGGAGAGGAGGGATCCTTCTTAACTCGTTTATTGGTGGTGGCTGCTGAGTCTTTACGCCCACCGCAAGAAGCACCCACAGCCCCATGACCTTTGTTAGACTGCGTGTGATCCATGGTGAGGGGACAAGTGAGTCAAAGTCAATAGCGCAAACGATAAAGGTGAAAAAACCACAATAAAAATATCCAGTGAAGAACAAAAGCCTGAGAGCACAGAACAACAGAGGATGCAGTAGAAAAAGAGACTTCCAGGCAGACGAACTCCACCGCGTAGCAGATACAAGAAAATGCAGCCACAAGCAAACAAGTTGAAACCTCCGGACAGCCGAGTACAGTCAATGTACTAATCAAGTAAAGCGTTGGTAAAGCGCTACTAAGAGCCAGACATACGCGTCAAAAGAAAGGCAGCTTTACTATGACCATGACCCTGATAATCCAGCAGTTGACAGAAGAGGGTATAGCAGAGATACTTGGCATATGCAAAGAAGTGGCGCAGTTACTGTGTGAGGAAAAAGTTCCAATGCATAATGTCACAAAAAAAAAATTCTGCAATATTTTGCTGGACTGGCCACAAACATACATTTGATACATGCTGAAGAAGAGGCAGTCACAACCTCCTGAGAGAAAAATCATCCAAAAGACTGTGCCACAGCCATTTGCGGGACCGCTGCAAGAAGCGAGAAACCCAAAATGGCGGCCGTTAATATTACAGGCTCTGAGGCGCGCCGGCCAAGCGAAAAAAGAGGGTCAAAACGCCCATAATTTCCGTTGGAAAACTTGCCTCAGCATTCCTGGCAGTTTCCGACGAACATGACACCCCTTTGCGAGTAGCAGCGCTGCGGGAGAAAGGTCCCTTCGGCGAGAAGAAAATCTCGGCGTTACGGAGCTCCTCAAGTAGCGGCCATCTTGTCGCTGCCGCCGCGCGCTCCCGGCACTATCGATTTTTGACAGGGTCTCCTATCCACTGCTTCAAGATAGTAGAATAGCCTGTTATTTTACGTCTTAATGAGTATTCAATATAAATCTGTATTCGGTAAGTAAAATCACCATAAAAGAATACAGATCAGAGATGATAAAATCAAATTCATCGGTTAAAAAAAACAGACAATAAGATTATTCATAAGAACACAAAACATATAAAACAGTTAATCCGGTCTCGTTTTCCTGGACGCCCAGACAGCTTGTAAAAAAGATAAAACAGTAAAGGTCACATGCTCCGTAGGGAGCATCTGAAGGTACAAGGCAGGCCTGACTTGTTTAGACTGCAGTGAGTTCAGCAAAGGGATTAAGAAACGCTTCCTATGCCAGCTGAAATAGGAGCAAAACATTATAAATTGGAGCAGGTCCTGCGAAGACACATTGTCACAACCGAAGGGAGCCCTTACCTCAGGCCGTACCCACCCACATGGGGAAGCCAAAAAATGGTGCAGCTGATTAAACCTAAGCCTCACCAATAATAACCTACCATGCTGTGAGCGAACCAAGCCCAAGTATGGCTCCATCCATTGTACAGTTTTTAAAAGAATGTGGCCCCTAATCAATGGCATCTGAAGTTCTAAACCTTCTCTCTCAGATCGGGAGCGTCCCAGGAATAATCTTTTAACATTCCCCAAATCGTGGGTGGAGAGAGAAATCTGATTCATAAAGGTATCGGGCCTGTCTAGAGAAAAAAAGGATACCTTAACATAAACAATCCAAGGTACACTAGTTGCCTGGTCCAGAGACAGACAGTCCTCGAGGATCAACTGGCTTAGCTTCAGCTCCACCCTGCTCCAGATCTTAATCCAACACAGGAGCGGGCTTAAGGAGATCAGGTCCGAGACATAATTGAGCCCTAGCACCGCATGCACTTAATGAGTATTCAATCGCTCTACATAGTAGGAAATCTTTTGGTGATACTAAAGACAATAGTGATGGTGCTTGCCAAGTAAGATAGTGAAGAAATAAGCATCCCAAAAGTGGTTAGTAGCCAATTTCCAATGATTTGCCAAGATGGAACGTTTTTACAAAATAAAAAAAAAACTGAAACCCAAAGCCCAAAAACACCATATTTGTGAAGTTAAATAGGATTGCCTACAGCCCTATTACATTACTGCACCATGGAATTCAATATAAATCGAACTTTCTCCTCTCATAAAAAAAGAGGCGCACACAATATAGAAGGTGGTTAAATTATAACTTAAAAGCTTCACCAATAGGAAGATATTTCCGATGGTATTTCATGCAGCCAAATAATGAAAGGGGTGCCACTTCCATCAACAACTAATGAGACACTAAGTATTTTGTCTGAATCACTTGCAATGCTTGTCTGCCATCTTCAACATCACATTAAGGAATTTTCCTTTCATTTTCCTTACTCCTGACTGTGCAGGTCTTGCTGTGGGCATCAGCTGGTGGGTCATGTGTGTCTCAGAAAGTCAGTAAGGCATTTACATTTGAATATTTTATTTTTCATGAGTGATAGTCATGTCCTTCACTACTATTGTGCTGTGCTTGGGTGGATGGATAAATGGAGCAATGGCTGTGCTGTGTATTCCTGCCCTGCTGCCTGGCGTTTACCTATCCTATGTGTATAAGGAGACATGGGCTGCTAGTGCAAGTAATGATCCCATTCACTGTAGAGAAGGAAGTGTTTACTGCTGCATCTCTGCTCTACAATATGTATTTGTGAGGAAAGTTTGGCTAATTTAATTTGCTGCAACCATCTGGTGCATTAAAGGATAAGGGCACTGCTGCTACCTGTTGGTGTAAGAAAGAGTGCACTACTGCTGCCTGTGCTGTACCTGTTATGTGTTTGTGTGTGTGTAACTTAAGCTGCTCCTGCCTGTGCTGTATTGAGCGTGTGTAAATCCAGTAAAACATCACTTCTCTTCGTCGACCTTCGTCTGCACCCGAAGGAGTGAGGAATTTGCTCAGAACTATACAGGAAACAGAGGACAGGCAATTCCCTCTTGTGCTATGACAGCTTCTATCCAAGTGCCTTTAGGAACAATTTGCAAGTGGGACAAATCTTAAGGAGCAGGAGGAACTTCACTGACGTAGCAAAGTTTAAGGAACATGGAGAGACGCTCAGCACCCATTTGTCCCAGAGATCGTACCCTGACCAACTCATATACAAAGTGGCCAAAATGACCAGGAAATACAATAGAGAGTCCCTCCTAGAGACACATCCTAAATGCCCCATGGACAGGCTTGTTTGTGTCAGTGCCTACAGTCGCTTCACCAATACCATCAAAAGGGACATAACTAAGAACTGATCTATCCTTAATACAGGGGACAAATTATATCAGCAAAGTGTCCAGAATCACACTGTCCAGATCTGCTTCCTGACATGAAATTACTTTACTTTTCTGCCCTGTCATCACCGATTCCAGTGAATTGAAGCATA
Source organism: Calotriton arnoldi (assembly GCA_963921515.1). Taxonomy (NCBI): domain Eukaryota; kingdom Metazoa; phylum Chordata; class Amphibia; order Caudata; family Salamandridae; genus Calotriton; species Calotriton arnoldi. Next base: position 5,281,873 of record CAWUFW010000186.1, read on the forward strand.
CAGATTTTCACTCTGTCTATATTACACACACAGTTCTTCACCAAGTTGATCCTGCATTTCTGTCCAAGGATATAAATGTTGTACTTATCGCTCTCATTACTACAAAACCTCCTCCAAGTCCCTTATCAACGTTACAAAGACAAATGCGTACACAGGCAAACTGATGAATCATCTGCATTCGTCCATCAGTAGACCTAGTTGTCTACAGCATAAGCATCCAGTCAACTGTCCCACAGCGTGTTTATTTGGTGACAGCCATGAATCCTGGAGGAATTACTGTGTTCAAGAAATATATTTAATATACCATGCTGTAACAGCAAGAACAAGTTTGCAATCTTAGCTAGAAGGTAAACTATAGGGTCAGCAAAACATTTGGAGAACTTTCTTTTTTCCAGTAAAGTAGAGTCTAAACCACAAAAACAAGAACTATTTTCAAACAAGCTTATATCTCTGTACAGTGTGCAGTTGCGCCAAACAGGTCTCTGGATGAGAGGGGATCAATCATTAATTACAACTCTAATCCATTTTAGAACATTGAAATGTTGAGCGTTCCATAGAAAATAATGGCATGCTCTGGGCTTCTAATGGCAGGTAGAAGCTCAGAGCATCAACATTCCAATGTTTGTTCACAGCAACAGCTGTAAACAAAGGCCTGTCGGAGCCCAAGGGGATTTCAACCCCCTTGGGCTCCGTGAGGCCTTTGTTTTACAAAATAGAACATGCGCTCTAGGGGCGAATGTTCTAAGAGCCTTAGAGCCCTCTGTAGCGGGCTCTACCAGCCATTAAAGGGCCGCTCCCTTGTTAAAAGCCTGACGCTGGAGCACGCCTGTAATGGCCGGTAGAGCCCACTACGGCGGGCTCTAGGGCTATAATGGAAGGAATCGAGAACCCTAAGAGTTAACATGATGACTCCATCCTCTGCAGAGTGAGCCCTTCACAATGGCTGCCAGCCAAAGTAAGCCTTTTTGAATAAATATCAAGCAGCAAACTCAAGGCACAAAATTAATCAAAATGTGACTGTTCTTATTCTAGCTCACTATCTGATCAGATGAGTTAGCTTGTGAAAACCTCCCAGCCGCATTTTTAGTGTGCCACAGTCCTCTCAGCCTGAAGTTGATCAAAGAAACAGTTTTGATTGTGTGATTACACGTTACCAATATAAGGACGCCTTAAATAGATTGTTGTATCTCCCAAAATCAACGACCAAGCAAAAATGAATATGCAACATTTAAGAGCAAAAACTAGTTTGGAAGGAAAACGTATAGTCCATTACTATCTTCATCCAAAAGCATAAGAGTCATCATTGGAAATAAGCCCATAAAACAGACAATTGAAAATATTCGCAATAAAACATATAAAATCAGCATTCATAATTAAAATGCAAATAACTATAGCAGCAATTGAATCATTGGAATTCATTTAGCACAGTAATAATAATGTAAAAACATCAGAGTAAAACATGCAGATGTAAGTTATATTTAAAATCAATGAGCAAAACGATACATAGAGGCAAATTATGTCATCCAGTTCATAATAGCAAAGCATCCAGTTGGCCAAAGATTTAAAAGGAGGAAGAGTGTCCCGTCATACTAGTAAGCATGGTTCATGGGAAGAGCAGTTTCAAATGTAGACATACATCAATAGCACAGGGATTCAAGTCCTAGCTGGATTATATAGCGGGTAGCTACCCAGGCTTAATGCCCTAGTAGCCCAATGTGCATCATCTCCATGAAGCATGCTAAATAATTATAGTCGGAGGCCCAGCGATTTCCTTATGTGTCTAACTGCTAAAAGATAACTTCCCAGGCTTAGTGCCCTAGGGATACTGATGTCAGTTCTTAGAATCCGAAAGGCAACACTAAAATGTCTTGTGCCCTAAGTAGTGCACATTGACCTAATCCAGGACCTTCTAGATTTTACATAAAGTGGATAGAAAAACAATACATGTTCAACATCCTCAATGCTATCAGTGCAGATCATGCAGTTCTGCGATTTAGAGTAGCCTGAGTCCCATTTATGCGTAAATGTATTCACCTGTGAGATGCCATGTCTCGATTTCACTAACAAGGTATGGACTAGCTGTGAAAAAAAAGCATCCATATAGGCTCTAAAGAGGGGACATGTTTAAAGTCCAGGAACCAATCAGTCAGCCTACCTGACTTCACATTACGGGGATATGACTCAGTCACATAGGTCCAATATTTCTCCTTAACAATTGACTTGGAGTTAGGTTTAAATAGTAAAGGGTCCGACCAGTGCATGCCCAATCAACTTCACATTGCTGAACCAGGAGATTGTAATGCAATTCCCCATGCTAACAATCTCCTCAAGTGCAGACCTATAGGCAGTCAGTTCAGAGGAGGACCACAATCGCACCCAGAAAAGTAGTGGTCTTATTTTTGCTAAGTCCCCGATTTGTTTAAGTCGTATCTCAAAACACAGGGGAAGTGTGGATGTACTGCTGGGTAAAGTAAATAAGGTTTTTATAAGACAGTTTTCTTTGGTGGTCAGCCCCTTAATGTCCTCCATCCCCCACAGTTCAGCTCCATATAGGGCTACTGACTGTGCCTTGGCCCTGTACATTTCTACGACTAAGGACACTGATTTTGGTGCAGTGGCTTTGTAACATTTGGTAATACAAGTCGATCCATGAGTCAATGAAAGCTCAGATTTCAATAATTGGGTTTTCCAATTAGTAGATTTGTGAAACCTCACCCCTGGATAGTCAAATTGATTAACCTGCTAGAGCTTGGCTACGCACATATAAAAAAAAAACTACTATGGGATTTGTGCGGGTTTAGAGACAGGATCTTGGTTTTGTAAGCATTAACTTCCATGCATCTAGATTCGCAGTACTCTGAGAAACTATTCAGCAGGTTCTGCAGGCCCATGGGCATTCAAGAGAGCAGGACAGTATCATCCACAAATAATAATATGGGTGTTGGCCAACCCCCTATCCTGGTGCAGTCACGGATGCATATTGACAAGTGGTCCACCGTGTCATTAATAATAGAATAGTGTTGGGGCAAGAACGCACCCCTGACGCACTCCTTGTGCGGTGGGTAGGCGTTCAGTGAGCTCCCCATTGGTCCCCCATCTCACCTGTACATAGGTCCCCTCATGTAGTCTCCTAAGTATGTTCAGCAAATAAGGATCAATGCCCAATCTGGTTAGGGCGAGACGCAAACTACATCTCGGGACCAGGTCAAACGCGGCCCTTAGATCGACAAAAGTGATGTAAAGATGGTCTTTAGAAAGGTTCAGATATTTCCATCCTATTAGATTCAAGCGAAAAGCCTGGTCAATGGTGCTCACCTTTGGGCGAAACCCTGCTTGGAAGGAAGAAAGAATCATTCTCTCATTCGGCCAGTCTTGTAGCCTAGATCGGATTTGATGGCAGAAAACCTTTTCCAGGTTATCAGTCGACTGATTGGTCTGTAGTTACTTGGGGAGGTTCTGTCTCCCTTGTTATAGATGGGGATTATTTCTGCAGCTAACCATGAAGGGGGGATGCTAACGCCCTCCAGGATTTTATTAAAGAAGGCATTAATGTAGGGGCCTCAGACTGTGGATCATTATTGCTTAAAAAATTAGAAATCCAGTATCAGGAACACCAAGCGTAATTTTACGTTACCTTTGCTCACAACTTTAATGCTGCCTCGTCCATGTGAACACTGCTCCTCCAAGAGCACCGGTGCTTCCAGTGGTTGAGACTCCAGTTGCTGTTTGATTCTCCCTTGTTGCTGGCACTGCTGCCTTTTCAAACCGGTAATGTTCATGTCTCTGAAGCTAAGGCAATCTATAGTATCTATAGGAGCCATGCAGCTCCCAGAGCTGCTCCCTGAATGTCCTTGGGTGAAAGCTGCAGCCAGATAACATCCATCTCCAGTCTCCAACCGTGTATCTTGATGGACTGTCACAGTGTCACATGGGTGCCCCTTCCCTCCAACCAGAGAGGGTGTGGGGGTCAGGTCATCCTCAGGTGCGAGTTTCAAATCCCTCTCAAAGTCACTATCATTGTGTGGTGAAAGGTTCCGCAGAATCAAATGCCGTAGGATCATAACTGTAAGAAAAATGGACCATGTAAGTTTTTCTCCAACTTTCAAACACAAGTTAAAGATATTATTCTGTTTTACACCACGGCTACTTATAAATACTTGAGAAAAATGAGGTTTAAGTCATATGAATTGTCAGACAGGATCAAGTGAACATGAAGTGATATATACACCAATGAGACACAATAGATACAGTTTCTGATAGCATAACACTGTCACTGGAGATTGCAAAGAATGAACAAGAAATGTTATGGAACCTCATTTGGGAAGTTTATTTGCATATCTAAATTATGAAATCCATCAGCGAGGCTTGCACAATTGGAAAAAAAAGACGGAGTCCCAGGGTTAGTGGTATTTGCATGAACAAGGCTTGAGCAACTCAAGACTGACTTACCCTTTAGGTACTTTGGAAAACTAAATGTGTCCTCAATTTTATAGTTTTTTCACTATACTTTCAAGACCCAAATGGTGTGGATAACTTATATACATTCATCCCACCAATATGATTTTGCTTTATAATATTTTGTTTAAAAATTGTCAAACTGATTGACATTTTTACTTCGGGAACTACTTTAATAAAGAAAGACTTTCTTCTATGCTCTTAGTTCATAGGGTACTGCTGTCCCTAAGAGTTTTACATTAATTATAGAATATCTGGAACATGTGTAAATTCAGTCAAGTTGAGTGAGAACTGAAGCACAAAGTGACAGCTTCTAGCTTTCACGGGCACTGAGAAACAAAGGTAGGTTAGTTAGGGTAGGAGAAGGACTCTACACTTTCCAATAGGCTGATAGAATCTACGTTAATGCACTGTGGTTAAAAAAAAAGAAAAAAGGAGGTTGAAATTACTAATTTAGTTATGTCTGGCAAGTGGTGCCATGAGGAGACCATTGAAGGCAAATAATAGGTATAACATCATTAAATCACTCCGCTGTTTCTATAAAGTGTTACATACTCCCATAATTTAGCTATTTTATATTGTTTTATATTAAAGGGATTGGGATGTTTGATTGAGTGAAATGGAATGGAGCACTACACAATATTTTAACAAACGCAGAATAGTCTTTCTGTTTTCATTGCACGGTGCTTCATCTCGAGCTCTGCAAGTAAAGATTTAGGAGCACTTGCACATTGCAGAGGTCAACTGCCCAAGACAATCGAATGGTCAGAAATAATCAAGGAGCTCCTTGAGAAGGACAGCAAATGACTAAAGGAAGAAGCCCTGAGACAACATTCTCCATGAGCTCCACAGACCACAAGCATGGAAGATGTATTAAAAGAAATCCAAATGCTGATCCCTCCACACAGTCTATAATGACAGGCAATCAATTTTGCGAATTAATCAATTCATGTATTTTATTTTCATTTTTACACGAGTCAATTGTAATCTCTCTCTTTTTCACATGTCTGCCCCGTTGACCCTTTTAAGACTCACTCACACCTGATTTGAATTTACCACATTATTTTGGTTTGCCCATAAATGTAATGTGTTCTTATAAGTTTCTGTTTCATGCTGACACTCCTAGATGTGTATTCTGCACTATACAGATATAACATTAAGCCCAAAACAAAATTGTATACTAGTCTCCTGATTTAAAAAAAAAAAAAAACATGTTTTACAAGATTGTAACCATATTAAACATTATATAATGCTCTGTAGACATAAGGTTTGGACCAGGAAAAAAGACCTCCCAATTGTATATTCAACAGAGGTTTGGGTCTTCTATGACTTTAAGTGAAGACACATTTTTCTCAATTCCCAAAGTCCCATTCTCCCTCGCAAGTCAATGAAGTCTATGATATTTCTTAACTCAGCACTCTATAGAAGTTACCATTTTTTATCATAGTAAAATCTGGACAATACTTAAGATAAGTGATATAGTAAACATGTTTTCTGAAATGATGCCATATAAACAAGTTACTTACCTCTGGTAACGCTCTTTCTGGTAGAGACTCTCTATAACCGCAAATTCCTCAACTTTTGAATACTCTCTCATGCGCCAGATTGGATCTGGAAAATCATCAGCAATAAACATGCGTGCTGGCAGGTGGCGCAAGCATCTCCGCTGTGTCGTCATTCCGCATCACATGTGACATGTGCATGCATACATACATACATGCCACAAAAGCGTGCTGGCATCAGTTGTTTTTTTGATGCATCAGTACCCACAGACATGGAGTCAATCAGATTGGTTTTGACCAGTGTGCAGATTCCAAAATTGGGATCTTTTTACATAAAGAGACCACTTCATGGAACGGGAAGGTGGGAGGGTCATTGAGGAATCTGCAGTTAGATAGCATCTCTACCAGAAAAAGCATTACCCAGAGGTAAGCCACTTCTTATTTGAATAGAGACTTTTAACTAGAGATACCTCACCTTTTGAATAGATACCTAAGGAATTTCTCCTAAGTGTTGAGTTCGACAACTGACCAAGCTAAAAATAAAAAAAAGTAAGGACCAAGTGGTCAAAGTGCCCTTACTGGCAGACCTGATTGCATAGGCAATATGTCTTGTGAACATATTCTGTGACACCCAAATAGCAACCTGACAAATATCGAATACTGGCACCCTATGTGGCAACATGCCGAGTACGATCTAGCATGAGATGGTCAGCTTCTGCAGAGCCTTGCCTTTCTTTGCTCCATTGAACCTGGTAAACTGTTGATTATTCACACGTAGTTCTTTGGTGTGATCACCATAGAAGCGAAGTACAATTTTTGGATCTAACCGATGATGGTTGTCTTCCTCCTTAGAGGGGTGAGGTGAAGCAAAGAAAGCCAGAAGAGTAACATTCTTAGCAACATGAAAGGGAGTCAACTACCTTCGGAAGGAAGGAGGCTCAAGTCCGCAAAGCCAGCTTGTCTGCATAGAATGTGTTGTAGGGCAGGTTATTAGAAAGAGACTGCAACTCGTGGATCCGTAACCCCGATGATATAGAGACATGAAAGCTGGCTTGATGTTATGGAGCCTAAGAGGACAACTGCGTTAGAGCTTAAAAGGAGCACATATGAGGAATGTGAGGACCAAACTTGAATCTGATTGGGCACAACAAACACAAAAGAGAGGAACATATGTTGTGACCATTTAAGAAAATGCATTACAATGAGATATTTAAATAATGATGGCTGGTCCGGCACCTGTAAGAAGGCTGAAAGAGCCAACAGTTCCCCTTTATCAGTGCCCAAAGCAAGGCCTTGACTTTAAAGGGACAGCACAAACAACAGAACTTTGGACAGTTTGTCATGGATTGGGTCTATCTGTTTAGTAGCGCACAAGACCAAAAACATATCCCAACGCCAGGGGCATACAGCTTTAGTTGAGGGATGCCTGGCTGCCAAGATGACATTAACGACTTCAGCATGAAGGTTCAAAGAACTCAACTGTCACTGCTCAATTTCAAAACATGGAGGTGAAGATTACAAAATTTCGGGTACAGAACCCTGCCCTGTGGCTACAACAGGAGATCCTCCTGAAGAGGCAGCCTGATAGAGGGACAAATGCTCAAGCCCAGGAGCTTGGGGTACCATTCTTTCTCTACCCTATCAGGAGACACTAGGATGACTTGGGTCCAGTCGAATCTGACCTTCTTCAGAACTCAGGGCAGGAGAGGTATCAGCAGGAAAGTGTACAGGTGTCCCGAACTCCACCCTACATGGATTTTGTCTCCCGGCAAGAAACTCCAACATGCAAAAGTGCTGGCATGCATTTTCTGCAGTGGCAAAAACATTGAGCCAGTTCTCTCCTCACTTGCAGAAAAGAATATAGGGGCAGCTCCGGATGTAATGGCCAATCATGATCCGCAAGGCTTGATGTCTTATTTCATTCGCTCTGATGTTCAAGGAAACTGCCAAGTGGTGTGTCACCAGAAAAATCCCTTGGTGAACTAGCCACGTCTAGAGATGCAAAGCCTCCTTGCACAGGTTCCATGACCCCAACTAGCCCTGCTTGTTTTAGTACCACATGGCAGTGGTTTGGTCTCTAAGCACAGGCACTGGCTTCTCTTTGATGGAGGGCAGGAAGGTTTTCAACAGCCAGAGCGTGGCTTTCAGCTCCAGAAGGTTGATATGGAACTGGTCCTCTGCTGGATGGCCTCCCCAACACAGAAGCGATGCATCAGTCAACACTGTGAGATCTGGGTAGGGAAAGTACTACGACCAAGATGCCCAGAGGTAATGACGCTGAGACGTGATGACAGTGTGCTCCTACCCCCTTTTACTGTTTAAAAGGCTCCCTCGAGCCGCCTGAGCTGACGAGCTTGGGAGCGCCTGCATGCCCTGAGTGGAATTATGCCTGTGAAAATTAAGCGGCAGCATGTCCAGCAACCTACGACCTTTTCCCTACTGATGACGGAGGAATCCAGAAACACGTGTCTAGGGATACGCGATAACAAATTAAGGCATTAGCCTATTATTACTACGAACTTTGTACTGAACTGAAAATGATGCACTACATCGACCAAGATGCCCAGAGGTAATGACGCTGAGACGTGATGACAGTGTGCTCCTACCCCCTTTTACTGTTTAAAAGGCTCCCTCGAGCCGCCTGAGCTGACGAGCTTGGGAGCGCCTGCATGCCCTGAGTGGAATTATGCCTGTGAAAATTAAGCGGCAGCATGTCCAGCAACCTACGACCTTTTCCCTACTGATGACGGAGGAATCCAGAAACACGTGTCTAGGGATACGCGATAACAAATTAAGGCATTAGCCTATTATTACTACGAACTTTGTACTGAACTGAAAATGATGCACTACATCGACCAAGATGCCCAGAGGTAATGACGCTGAGACGTGATGACAGTGTGCTCCTACCCCCTTTACTGTTTAAAAGGCTCCCTCGAGCCGCCTGAGCTGACGAGCTTGGGAGCGCCTGCATGCCCTGAGTGGAATTATGCCTGTGAAAATTAAGCGGCAGCATGTCCAGCAACCTACGACCTTTTCCCTACTGATGACGGAGGAATCCAGAAACACGTGTCTAGGGATACGCGATAACAAATTAAGGCATTAGCCTATTATTACTACGAACTTTGTACTGAACTGAAAATGATGCACTACATCGACCAAGATGCCCAGAGGTAATGACGCTGAGACGTGATGACAGTGTGCTCCTACCCCTTTTACTGTTTAAAAGGCTCCCTCGAGCCGCCTGAGCTGACTAGCTTGGGAGCGCCTGCATGCCCTGAGTGGAATTATGCCTGTGAAAATTAAGCGGCAGCATGTCCAGCAACCTACGACCTTTTCCCTACTGATGACGGAGGAATCCAGAAACACGTGTCTAGGGATACGCGATAACAAATTAAGGCATTAGCCTATTATTACTACGAACTTTGTACTGAACTGAAAATGATGCACTACATCGACCAAGATGCCCAGAGGTAATGACGCTGAGACGTGATGACAGTGTGCTCCTACCCCCTTTTACTGTTTAAAAGGCTCCCTCGCGCCGCCTGAGCTGACGAGCTTGGGAGCGCCTGCATGCCCTGAGTGGAATTATGCCTGTGAAAATTAAGCGGCAGCATGTCCAGCAACCTACGACCTTTTCCCTACTGATGACGGAGGAATCCAGAAACACGTGTCTAGGGATACGCGATAACAAATTAAGGCATTAGCCTATTATTACTACGAACTTTGTACTGAACTGAAAATGATGCACTACATCGACCAAGATGCCCAGAGGTAATGACGCTGAGACGTGATGACAGTGTGCTCCTACCCCCTTTTACTGTTTAAAAGGCTCCCTCGAGCCGCCTGAGCTGACGAGCTTGGGAGCGCCTGCATGCCCTGAGTGGAATTATGCCTGTGAAAATTAAGCGGCAGCATGTCCAGCAACCTACGACCTTTTCCCTACTGATGACGGAGGAATCCAGAAACACGTGTCTAGGGATACGCGATAACAAATTAAGGCATTAGCCTATTATTACTACGAACTTTGTACTGAACTGAAAATGATGCACTACATCGACCAAGATGCCCAGAGGTAATGACGCTGAGACGTGATGACAGTGTGCTCCTACCCCTTTTACTGTTTAAAAGGCTCCTCGAGCCGCCTGAGCTGACGAGCTTGGGAGCGCCTGCATGCCCTGAGTGGAATTATGCCTGTGAAAATTAAGCGGCAGCATGTCCAGCAACCTACGACCTTTTCCCTACTGATGACGGAGGAATCCAGAAACACGTGTCTAGGGATACGCGATAACAAATTAAGGCATTAGCCTATTATTACTACGAACTTTGTACTGAACTGAAAATGATGCACTACATCGACCAAGATGCCCAGAGGTAATGACGCTGAGACGTGATGACAGTGTGCTCCTACCCCTTTTACTGTTTAAAAGGCTCCCTCGAGCCGCCTGAGCTGACGAGCTTGGGAGCGCCTGCATGCCCTGAGTGGAATTATGCCTGTGAAAATTAAGCGGCAGCATGTCCAGCAACCTACGACCTTTTCCCTACTGATGACGGAGGAATCCAGAAACACGTGTCTAGGGATACGCGATAACAAATTAAGGCATTAGCCTATTATTACTACGAACTTTGTACTGAACTGAAAATGATGCACTACATCGACCAAGATGCCCAGAGGTAATGACGCTGAGACGTGATGACAGTGTGCTCCTACCCCCTTTTACTGTTTAAAAGGCTCCCTCGAGCCGCCTGAGCTGACGAGCTTGGGAGCGCCTGCATGCCATGAGTGGAATTATGCCTGTGAAAATTAAGCGGCAGCATGTCCAGCAACCTACGACCTTTTCCCTACTGATGACGGAGGAATCCAGAAACACGTGTCTAGGGATACGCGATAACAAATTAAGGCATTAGCCTATTATTACTACGAACTTTGTACTGAACTGAAAATGATGCACTACATCGACCAAGATGCCCAGAGGTAATGACGCTGAGACGTGATGACAGTGTGCTCCTACCCCCTTTTACTGTTTAAAAGGCTCCCTCGAGCCGCCTGAGCTGACGAGCTTGGGAGCGCCTGCATGCCCTGAGTGGAATTATGCCTGTGAAAATTAAGCGGCAGCATGTCCAGCAACCTACGACCTTTTCCCTACTGATGACGGAGGAATCCAGAAACACGTGTCTAGGGATACGCGATAACAAATTAAGGCATTAGCCTATTATTACTACGAACTTTGTACTGAACTGAAAATGATGCACTACATCGACCAAGATGCCCAGAGGTAATGACGCTGAGACGTGATGACAGTGTGCTCCTACCCCCTTTTACTGTTTAAAAGGCTCCCTCGAGCCGGTTGAGCTGACGAGCTTGGGAGCGCCTGCATGCCCTGAGTGGAATTATGCCTGTGAAAATTAAGCGGCAGCATGTCCAGCAACCTACGACCTTTTCCCTACTGATGACGGAGGAATCCAGAAACACGTGTCTAGGGATACGCGATAACAAATTAAGGCATTAGCCTATTATTACTACGAACTTTGTACTGAACTGAAAATGATGCACTACATCGACCAAGATGCCCAGAGGTAATGACGCTGAGATGTGATGACAGTGTGCTCCTACCCCCTTTTACACGGGAAAGTAGAGAGGTCTGCTGCCAATCCAATTAAGGTTCCACAGCCATCACTCACGATCTTTTGCTTTCTCCTCCAAAATCTAGATAAAATCAGAATGGTACCCCTGGTTCTAAGCCTACAGGGACTTCAGATCCCTCATATCCCATTTGGTGTGCTTGACGAGCAAGATGAAGGAGGTTATCAGTCCAAGCATGCTCAGAGTCATCCTCGCTGTGATACAGGGCAGAGGTTAAACATTAGCCCACATGTCCTGGACTCTCCTCTCCGAGGCTAGGCACTAAACTACAGCTTGCTCAGAATGGCTCCAATGAAGGAGAGCTTCATCGAAGGAGTAAGGTGTGACTCAGGCACACCTAAGTTGTCAGGAGATTCGCCATAGTCTGAAGGAGGTTGATGTCTGCTTGGGGCAAACGCCCCTGCAAGAACCAGCCGTCGAGGTAGAGGAAGACCTTGAAGGAAGTAGTGGAAATAACAACCATGACCAACTTGTGTCACCAGTACCCTCTTTATGGCTCTTTGGCCAAAAGACCCTGCACTTCCTCCTGCATGAGCGACAGGCGGTTTACTGCCAGCCAAGCTGTGGCCCTGCTATCTTTGAACCACTCCAGGGCCCAGTCTGCTTTTTCTTTAAAAGTCAGAAGCCGTAAACTGGCATGTCAATGAGACTGGCTTGAATGTCCCCTGAAAAGCCAGACAACCGCATCCAGGCTTGCCTGCGATTGCCCATCCCAGTGCTAATAGCCCTACCAAGGGAATCAGTGGCATCCAGTTCACAGCGGATGGTGCACATGGCTGCAGCACAACCATCTTGCATTGTCTGTGAATCAAATTCCCAGGCTTCTTGCAGGACTATGGACATCATATGGCCCATGGAAACCCAGAGAGAGTAAGAGCAGCAGCCTAATATGCAGCTGGCTTTCACTAAGCAAATGGCCAAACTTTTAGAGGAAAACCATGCTTACCATAGGTGTCTATCCTTTACAATTCCATGTCATGGGGAGTAGTGGGAAATTAGTTTGGTTTAACTCTACTGGCTGAAGATTGCACCACAGTGCTCTCAGGAGTAAGGTACTGGGTGAGGAAAGCTGGATCACCTGGAGCTGGGCGATGGTGTCTGGCGATCTGGAGATGCACAGGTGGACCTGAGCAGAGTTTGGCCCAGGAACCTAGTAGTGTATCAGTGATAGCATCATTTAATGGGCTCAGAACTTGACTGTCCAGGTTGTACCACCTCCCTCACAACATTGGCTTTTAACTTCCTGAGAGTAAAGTTGAAGATCAATCATAGCAATAATCATAGCAAAGGAGTCACTGTCTTTCTTGGCAGGCCCTGGGGGGGTGAAAATAGTCCAGTGCCTGAGGAAGTAGCCAGACCACTGAAATCTGCGAGATCCTCATACCAGTTATACTCTGGGTAAAGCAAGGTAATCTCATCCCCAGCATCTTAGCCCCAATTATTGGAGTCAAAGCCAAATGACTCATGAAGGACATGAGGCCTTCCTGCAGGTAGAGGCACTGTGTTGGAATAAGAAGAGAGGTAAAGAGGTTTAGGCCTCGGCCGAGGTAGGAACAGTGCCGTCTCGGGGTCAGTCAGCACTATGGGTTGGCCAGCGTAGTCTGGGGTTGTGTGCCGGCGTAGGCTGTGGTGTCATGGAGGAAACTGGTACTTAAGGCGGTCCAGAGCCCTGAGCAGATGCAGAGGGCCTAACTGACACAGTAGAATGATCCGTCCACGGAAACATGGTTGGGAGGCCTCTCGGCTCCTTAGGGCCCACAGATGAATCACAGTGAGCCATTAATATGCCAAAAGAAAGCACCATGGCTTTGCAAAGTCCTTAATTTGCTGCAGCGTTGCCAATGTCCCTAGAAATTCCAGTTACCTAAGAGCAAGGATCAGAATCTACTCTGAAATAGAGTGAATTTGGGACAGCAACCCAGAGGCACAATGACGCCCTCATGCCTTCTCTGGAAATCAAGTGGGGCTTAGCGGACCAAGTTGTGCTTGGATTTCTTTTGCTTCTTCTTAGTTTTGCCCAAGGATCTCAATCGTAAAGATGACCTGTCACAGGAGTGACCTTGGGAGCACGACCAGCCCTACCTGTGACCTCAACTGATCCCAGCACATGGTCTTCAGGTGCTCCGCCATGAAAAGTTTCACTTCTCAGTCTTGAATGGTCTTGGAATGCATCAAGGCACAGTCACTGCAGGTCTTGGAATTGTGGTAAGACCACAGGCAAACCACATATGGGTTAGTCACAGCAGTGGCGTAACGAAACTTGAGGGGGCTCCCCTGCAAAGTACATGGAGGGGGCCCCCCATTCTCCGTGCCAGTCAAGAGCTCTCAGGCCAGCGACCCGCCATACTGCAGGGGCTCACCCCGGCCATAAAAAAAGGATTCTGGTTCCTCCATTGGTCACATCCGCCCCCTTATCGGGCAATTTACATACATCATTAAATACTGCTGCTGCGCCCTCCAGCAAGGTTACATAACACTGCCTCCAGCCGGCCCACCAAACACATCCTCCTACTTGATGACCCACCTTCAAGCAAAGCCCGCTCAGTTAACCACCTCCAAACACAGACCACTGCCTTCGTGCCTGCTACTAACGCATCCATTAACTCTACTCTCACCCCTACGAAACCTGCAGTTGTGCTTTTCCGCCCACCTTTAAAACCACCCCTCGTATATCACTGCGATCCCGTGACCGCCGCCCACTGCTCCCCTGTCCACCACCGACAGAAAGACTGATGACAGGTCCCCATCTAACCACTGCCTACCAGTACAGACAGAGCCTTTCAGCTGCTGCCCTCCCCAATGCCACTGTGGAAGTTTAAAACATGTTAAAGAATCTCTTCAACTGACCACCCCAAAACAGTGCTTCCTGCCAGCCTCTACGGCACCAAAGCTGTTCCTGCTACTTTTCATCCTCTGCATGGTGCACACAATAATATTAAATGTACAAAGTGTCCGATTTTTGTTTCCTCACGGCAACATTAATTTACACTATGTACCCCACTAAACCATACCTCCTGTCAAAGGCAAACCTGATCCCATGTGTAGCATCAGTCAGCAAGTACCCCACGGACAAACACCAGAGAGAATGCGCGATTCATGTAATTAAATCTCCAGTGGCAACGTAGCATTTCCCCACCCACTGTCAGCCCAGCGAAGTCTGCAACCGCACAGTAGCCATCAATACCGGCAACATCTAAAGCGCATTTCCAATACTTCCTTTCATTGGCAGGTCCTGATACATATACCTATGACTTCTGGGCGGCATCTACCACAGACCACAGCATTCTTTGTCTACCTAAGACTAACCGAATGCTGTTGGTGAACGCTTCTCTTCCCCCTTCCTTACTAATAACTAATGGAGGATAACAACAAAAAAATATATAGTATTTTCTTATGCAAATAGCGTATCAACCACTTGCTGCCCGCAGTCCTCACCAGATCCACACATATCAATATTCTGCTATTGCACCTTCCTGTCAACCGTATTATTATCTGGAGATGTTTTTTATCCCTTCCGTGAACTGGGAAAAGCAATACCTTGCACGAAAACAAGTCCCTTTAAAACCTTTGCTACTTATACAGGCTCGCAAAGCACTTACTTGTTTTTACTAACTGTCGTTGTAAAGCAAACAGGTAACTCATTCTAGGATTGGAATTACTGCTTAGAAGTGTGGAAGTTAATACTGAGACCTAGGATGATTTTTTGCATGTCTGCCAGACACTCGTTCTTCCCTGCATGCACACACAATGCAACAATACAATTTAGCTTAACAAATTGTTCAGAAATGTACCGGAAGGTAAAGAAACAGCCCATAATATTTTTCCAAAGAAAAATAGACAGTCAACTTTATACCCCATGATATAAAAGCCTTAGCGTGCACAGCTTGTCCAAATCCATGCCACCTAATTCTACCACACACAGCACATTCGAACATCTCATAATTCCATGCCACACAATTCAACTATAAATAACTTAACTCTACAACATTCCATACCACATAATTACAATCCTAAAAATAAAAAAAACACTCTACTTCACTCCATACCACATAATTCCACATCACATAATAACATTCCACACAACTTAATACCACTCCAAACCACATAATTACGCTCCACAAAACATATTTACACTCGACTCCAAAACACATAATTACCCTCCACAAAATACAACTCTGCAACATGCTGCATAATGCCCCTCCGCACAATTATACACCTCACCATGCCACATAATTCCACACAACACACAATTCTACAATTCATCCCCACACAATTCATCACACAACATAATTACACTCCACATAATACCACTCAGCACCACATAATTAACCTCCACATAATTAAGCTCTACTACATACTGCATAAATGCACTCCACATAAATCCAGTCTATGCCACGTAGCAACACTCCACATAACTACACTTCACACCATGCCTCATAATACCACTCACATAATTTTTACTCAACACTGCCCACTTCCACGTCACAATTCAACTCTACACATTTCCATTCCACACCTCATAATTCAACATCAAACTACATAATTCAAACCAAAAACACAATTACACAACACACCACATACATCCAATCTACACCACAGAATTCCACATCATGCTACAATATTTAACAGCACACCACATAAGTCAACTCCACCACATACCACTTCACAACACAAAATACCATTCCAGATAATCACACTCCAAGACACACAATCCCACTCCATGACACACAATCCCACTGCATGACACACAATCCCACTCCACATAATTCCAGTACACTAAATACCACATAATTACACTGTACACCATGCCACATTATTTCACTACACAGATCCAATCCACACAACACAATTGCACAACTAACAATTCCAATCCAAACCACATATGTCCACTTGACACCACACACATTCACTCCACTCCAAACAGAAAACGCATAGGTAAAATACATTGTCCTTTACAACGTCAATAGCTCTAACTCTCACAAATGCGAGACCATTTGCATTGCAAATGCTTGTTTACCTTCCAATGCGTCCCAGCAGATCCTGTTCCTGGAGCTGCAAACATTCTCCTGGCCCTGTCAGCATTGTGCTGCCTCGTCAGAGGTGCAGCATCCCATAACACAATACAAGGCAATACTCTACAAAAACATGCAAATAGGGATGGTTCCTTCTACTGTTTTATATCCTCAGATCGCAAACTATCTCAAAGACTCCTCCCACTATATTCCTAAAAGCCTGCATCAACAACTGACCTTGAGTTAAAGTTATTGTTACCTCTCCTTACTGTCCACCCTCATCTTCCCTTAAGGTTCATGTCTGCCTGACAGATTTTCTACTACTCTATCTATGGCAATTGTCACACCTCATTTCACAGCTCACACTCTGGTTCTTTGAAATCATAGCCCTGCAACCTAAAAATACTTAATCTCCATTAGACTATCTATACTCGTCACAAAGCGTTTCTATGCCTCGTTCAGGGGTAGTAAGTGCAATTTAAATGTAAATACAAAAATACAGTACCATCATACATATATAACAGTCCAACTGCTTCAGGATGCACACTTCCAACAAACCTTCCATATCTGACTGGAATTCGTGCATGGCGAACAGATATTTTACAACTTTCAGCTGGAACACAATGGAGGCTTGACTTTCTTTTTACAGAGCTGTCGACAAAGATCATCGCCCAGATAAGACCGATGACTTTTAATATTATGTATGTTCCATCTCTGAGAGAACTTTATCTCAGTGGCATGTTTCTTTTTCCAGAGATAAGGAAGTTAACTCACTCTCCTCAAAACTGAAATGCTTCAGTTCTCAGCGCTGTGTTTTCAAATCATTGATAGTGGAAAGTTAAAACAAATGGGGTTGTCACACTACTCCTACTTCCGGCGACCACGGACCACTACGAGTACCTTATTACGCAAGTCAAGACAAAACAGAGAAAACCATGTAATGCGTGAGCTTTGTACAGTGTGCAATTACAATGACTAAGCTTTTATAAGGAAGAGATGGAAAAGTTTGGGTCTCATAACAGATTGCATAACAAACAAACTTGGTTTCCATCCAGATGTGAATGAACGCCCTCAAGAAATGAGTCGCGCCTTTTGTGTCAAGTAAGGGTAGACATTCACATGGCAGGCAAGTTTCAAAATGTTAAACTGGGGGAATATGGTGTAGACAGCAACTTTAACTGGGTAGACAGATTTTCCGAAAACGGGACATACATGCATGTGGTCGGTCATTCATTAGCCATCCGAATTACACCTGAGGCGTTACGATACCTCAACACCACTGTTATCTACACAAAGCTGAGCGGGTATGAGTGAGAGGTAAAAAAGAACGAATACAATAGAATTATTCATTTCGCTATGCAAGACGCCGCGCTGACCGCTACTGTGCGCTTTAACTCTACAGAAATTAACACATACGAAGAAGCAATTAATACCAGAGCTCTTTCCAAATCAACTGGTAAAAGACTCGAGAGGCTGCTAGCCGAGGAGCTCTTTTCACAGTTGTTACTTAGGCACTTGGTACCCCTCACCGTGTTGGAGCGTCACACACTGAAGCACTTAAACCTAGAGGTGGGCGGGCAACTTATAGCTCGAGCCGGGCTCTGGGTCAGCGCCAGGTTCTCGTGGAACCTCGAGCCCAAACAAGCCAAGTTTTCACGTGGTTCTGTCTGCCACCTTCGCTCTACCGTAGCTCACAAAGTTTAAAACAAAGCATTAACAGTTGTGGTAAAAAGAAGACCGATACCCCTTTAGTGGTTGACTTGTACAAAGTGAAACCAGAAAGTCCGGGATGAATCTCAGCTTCCCCACTTAACCACACTGTATTCTCAGGCAAATATTTTGTAGCACCCCCCTTTCTTCATTACCTCTCAATATAAACCTTTAATGTAACTTATAAATGTCAAACCTGTAGCATGTCAAAGAAATGCACTATTTTAATTTTGAAGAGAATGTACTATATTTTGAATGATGGTAACATTTCCAGGGCTCGGCTCGTGCAAGGGCTCTAAGAGCCAACCCAGACCCTTGGCTCGACTCTCCCCTGTTAATTTGTTGGTGTGCCACTGCCCACCTCTACTTAGACCCAAGGCTGGAATGCCGAAGACAGACCCACTGGCTCTAACATACATCATCCACAGGCACAGAACAGAAAACATCAGTGTAGAATTAAATCGTTCATTGTAAGGTCTGGAAACCCCCTCCCATCCCGTGAGCCCGTCAACTGTACTGCACATGAAACCATCTGGTGGGGCCTTAGTCGGGATCCCCCGGCCTCACAAGAGCTCAGCAGTTCTCACAAAAGCTAAACACCTCGTGGCAGCAGCATGTGTCAGTTCACCACTGCCAGGGCATAAGTCCTAAAAAAAGAAGTGGGGGGACGCTGACGTCACGACAGGAAGTGACGTCACGAAAGGTGGCTTGCACCATCAGACTCATTGCCTCCCCTCGCTCACCCCTTAGATGCGATTGCATCAGAGAAGCCAGCGTGTGAGCAGCGTTCTGAATGAGCTCCGATCTCGCCCCAGAGAGGCCAAAGAGTGAATGTGTGGCTCCATTTGCTCCAGTTATCGAGCTCCCGGTAAAATAAGTGGGGGGACGCCGTCCACCCGCGTGGTACCCCGACTCGAGCCCTGACCACTGCTGACGAGAGGATAAGGGCAGAGCGTGTTTCTGTCACTCACCAAAAGAACAGCTTGGAGCAGAAGTTGGCCGTCTGTAGGGGGTTGGGTTTCTCGTCCCTGGCCGTGGCCTCCATGCTGCTGCGGGCGCCGCAAGAGCAGGCAGCCCGGTCTGCTGTAGTCTACCAAGCAGCGAGGGAACAGGGAAGTGTTTACTTTACACACAACTAGCCCGGGAGAGGCACCGGGACAGCCGCCAGTTCCTGTCTCAATGCTCTGAGAGATTAACGTCCCTTCTCAGAGGAGCAGTGCCCTGTGGGGAATGCTCTCTCTGGGGCCCCCACCCCCATCCTTTTTCCGGCCGGCTCTGACTGAAGAGAAACAATGTAACTTGTTACTTTGTTTCTCTTCAGTCCCGGGTCAGCGCGAGGAGTAGGCTGCACACTGCAGCTGAAGCCTGCCTCTCACAGCTCTACCGAAGAGCTGAGGGGGCCCCCTTCACATACTGAAGACTAGGGCCCCCCCCGCACTGCGGGGGCTGCGGGGGTGTTTGTTATGCCCCTGAGTCACAGACCTTTGTTTGGACCATTCCCCACAGGATTTAAAGCCTGTAGATTTGGCAGGTAACGCATACGATCCACATTGTTTTTAAAAAAAAAAATCTTGAAGAAGTGTCACAATGAGATGAAAGGTTGCTCCGGATCTCCGTCAGTTAGCGGGGACAAAAAGGAACCGATAGCGCACGTGAGTAGTGCCTAAATATAGGATCACACACATCATATCCAAAACGGCATTGACACAGAGCCCCCAGCGCCACCTGTCACTGCACGTGTACTGCAAAAGATTTTCCGGATCCAGTCTAATGCCTGGGGAGTATTCAAAAGGTGAGGAATCTGCGGTTAGAAGTCTCTATCAGGACAGCACATTCATGGACATAGAGCAGGTAACAATATGCAAATGATCTGGACTCACCATCCTCAAGTGCAGAGTCTGCTAACCCTCCTGTGATTTCGGGGGCCTGGGAAGAACTCAACGCATCACACTGAGTGAGCTTTACAGGATACTTCTCTGTTTCCCGTTCTTTCAATGGCGCAGTCAGTTGAGTTGGCATCAGAGGAGCCTCTTTGTCTTCTTTGCACCCAATCTCTGGCTCTTTTATTAGAACTGGAGGTTTCACTCGTCTCAGCAGTTCTGAATTGTGATCATCTAGAAATGTGAACAGCATATTTGTTAGAAAACATGTTTTACAATTCGACAGATGCAGCAATATTTCTGTAGAGTCCTTTCTTGGATAAATAACATTCAAACAAAATATGTTCTTATAACTTGAATGATCTCTACCGAGGCAAACTTGCAATAACCTGAGAAATTGCAATCAAGACAAACTGCAGTAATGATAAGAACTATTATTATTTTACAACCAACAAGCTACATTATGATGCTGTAAGGACTGCCAACTTTAAATGAAAGACCCTCTTCTATTTCCTAAAAGGCTGTCAGATGACCAATCAACAAAACCACTTTAGTTGGATATTATCAGATAAGCAACCAGAAAATGATTTTTGTGTTGAGAAGCACTCGTATGATTTGGCCTTCTACTATGAAGATCACTGCCTTTTTCATTATGCATTTAATTCATACTACTATTTCCAACTAAAGCATTTTTCTTTCTTAGCACGTACTGGATTTGAATTTTTGACAGGTGTACAGGCTTTAGCGGCTCTGAAAGGGGCAGAAAGAATACAGAGTACAAAATGGCAGCAGTTATTAACCTGGAGCCCACCAAGCCGACTCAGGGGGCCACTGACTGTTTAGAAAATGTAATAATGTTAGCATATTGATAACATCTATATACATAAAAAGGAAAATGTAAAACTGAAAATGTTAACATGTTCTGTAAATGTCAAGGTATTTAAAATTAAATTGATGGTTAACAAATTAAGTTGGAATCCATAGATTGACTTGTGGGAGCAGTGCAACTGCAGCAAACTGTATCTACTATGGACGATTGGTGCCTCAACTGAAACACTGGTATGCACAGACAAAAAGAGAGCATGCATTAGGAGCAAAAAAAATCTTTAGGTGGAGATTAGCATATGGCTTCGTCTTTTAGAACTAAAACTAAAAACTTTCCACTTAAAATAGAAATTTTGATTTTCGCATATTTCGAAATGAAGGATCGAACTGTAGAATGATCAAACCTCAAATAACAATTATTGAATAGAATGGATTGAAACGCTGGAAACTTCCACTTTTCAGTTCTGGTCTGGCAACAGAAAGGCAGCAAAAGATTGAAGCCAAAACCTGATTCACACTTGCAGAAATGTGGCCATGTGGTTCATTGTTGGCTCCATACCACCCTGGAAGTGATAGAGTGGAGTCGCACCTAAGCACCACCCCTTTGTGCTGATATCAGTTTCTTATTTTTTATTTTCCATGCCCTTAGATGTTGAGCATCAGCAACTGTTGGTACAAGTGGGCTGAATTCTAACTTGGGACCTTCTTACCTGTTAAAAAGTAAGCCACTCCACAGAACAGCACTGGAGGGAGAGCATTGAGGAATCTGCAGTTATATAAAGTCTCCACTAGAAAGAGCGTTATCAAAGGAAAGTAGCTTGTTCTTCTGATGGATCCTTCTAAGCACAAAATTCCTTATGTTAGAATAAATAGCAAAGCAGTACCTCCCCAGGCGGAGGGAGGGTCTGTGGAGAGGACTCAGACCAAAAAAATTTCAAAGCAATGCAAGCAAAGTGCCTTCTCCCAGACCTGGCTGTCAAGGCAGTAATGCTGTGTGAAGGTAGGCAATGAGGCCCAGGATGTGGCCTTGGTAGATGTCAAGGACAGGTACTCTAAGAGCCAATGTAGTGGTAGCAGCCTTAGTTCTGGTAGAATGCGCTGTCCGAACTTCTAGGGGCTGCTTCTTGGCCAGTACATAGCAGACCTTGATGTAGCAGACTATCCACCTCAACAGTGTCCTCTTCCACACAGACATCCCTTTTTTCACCCCCACAAAAAGCTGATCGTTCATACGGTGTTCCTTGGCACCATCAATGTAAAATCGTAAGGTGCCCTTCCAGCCCTGTTGATACAACCTCTCCTCCTTTTTGGATGAGGTGAGGAGGAGCAGAGAATGCTGGCAAAGTGATGGACTGCCCAACGAGAAAGGAAGTTACCATTTTGGCAAGAATGCTGTCCGAGTACACAGCATCAACTTGTTTGGATAAAATCTGGTGTACGGCAGTTGCACTGAAAGCACCTGGGGCCCTATTATGTAAAGGGCACACTTTCCCTGTTTGCGCTCCACGCACCTGTTTTAAGATGTGCCAGCCACAAACAGGGAAAGTTGGCCCTATTTCATGGAATGCGCTGCCGCAGAGCAGCCGCGAACTCAAGCTGCCCTCGGGACAGCACATTCATGTGAAAAATGGAGCTGCTGCTTTAAAGCCGCTCCGTGTTTTCACAGTACAGGCGGCACCTGACTGCACTTTCAAGAAAATGTAACGTACAAAACTCAATGGTTAACAGATTAAGTTGGAAACTATATATTGAATTGTGGGAACAGTGCAACTGCAGCAAACTGTATCTACTATGGACGATTGGTGGCTCAACTGAAACACTGGTATGCGCTGACAAAAAGAGAGCATGCATTAGGAGCAAAAAAAAGTGTTACTTTGGAGATTAGCTTATTGCTTTGTCTTTCAGAAATAAAACTAACAACTTTTCACTTAAAATAAAAATTTCGATTTTCGCATTTTTTTTGGTTTGTAAATTAAATAATCCATAATCTTGTGTATTTGTTTAATGTATCCTTTTTTTGTATTTTAAGGGTCTAATCGTAGATATTGCTCGGGCAGGGGTGACTTGCTTCCATTAATAATTCAGTGGAGTGCTACACAAGCCAAAAAGTGAATAACCAGTGTTCTATGGGAGTATATGCACTTTACACTGTCTTTAAGTGCGACTAAACCCTGCTCACAGTGGCATCAGTGAACTATGCTGTGCCTTTAGGAAGAAGACAGCAGATGCAACCAGCCTAGCCTCCTGCACCCAAGAGACAATACAAGAATCCATGACTCTCTTTTACCAGCCCATTAACATGCATCATCATGCAAACTCTATAAAGAAGTAAGCAGCACAAGACCAAGTGCATCTGTTTCTAAAAGCCTTCTGGAGATGTATGCTGAGTTACTGAGAAAGGGCTTAGGCTTGAAGTCCTCTCAGACTACTCTATGCAGCCGGCCCATTCCCTTTCTGTGTTATACTTGCATTCACCGCTGCAAGCGCGGAAGTCTAAGAGTAAGGCACATTATTTTCTGGTCCAGCACCCCTGAGGCCTTTTCTCTTGGTCCTGCTGAAGTGCTTACTGGCCAGTTCCTAGGAAGGGTAGTGACGTTAGTGTAATACAACTAGATAACCGTGTTCCTCCTCGACTCTCCAAGGATAGTAATCTATAAGTGCTCCAGGAGGTGGATGGAGGTTTGGACCTCGGATAGTTTATAACACATTAATACGAGACATTACACTCAACGCTCCGTCAAAGCTGCTTCTTAAAAATGAGTGGCTCAAGGTAGCAATATGACTCCAGGCTGAAACAGTCACTAAATACAATTGGTCACTTTTACTTCTGAATTCTGAATCCTTGGCCACAATGGTGATAGACAATTTAATTAAATATAACAGCAGCTGCAGGTGTTTTAAGTTTATCCTTATAGTAAAAGTATGCCTCATGGAAATAGTATCTGACATGATGTATGATGTTATGATGGGGGTATCAACAGGATAGTTAGCACAAGATAAAACTCAGCTTTTCCACAATGTCTATATTTAAAGTAACTAACTCACAAAAGAAAGCAGATAATCCACTTCAAATATGGGTCTCCTTGCTGTCTGGAGAAAGGAGCGAAGAAGTAAATATAGAATTGAGATTCTGCAATTGATGATTTTGAGACCCGTTTGTGCACATCAAGGATGTGAAGGCAGACAAGCCTGTGCCTTGGCTGAAAAAGTATCCTTCAGAAATTATCAGAGTCAATGTATATATATGAGAACTGTAGGGGTGGAGATATGTGATCATAGGTAGTCTTTGAAGAAAGAAGTTGATGGAGAACCCATGAAGTATGAACCTTCACTGAACTCTTCCTGAAACTACACAGTTTAGGTTACTCTACATTCTACATCTAGGTGGTGCAAAAGTTAGTTTTTAAGGACCTATTCTTAACGTCATTACCAGAGAAATTGACTGCTTGAAGCATGAAGGTTAAAACCTACAACTTAAAGCAGAGGAAGGACGTGGTACAAATTCAGTTCTGAAGGAGCAAAGCCCTTTGCCAAAACAAAGTGATGTACTAGGAGGAAGAGGTTTTATCACTAATTACACTAATACTGGTAGAGAAACATAATTGAAAACACTAACGCTCAACTTGTTCTCAGACTCCTTGGTCTTGCTTTGAGCTTAAAGAAAATTCAAAGTGACGGATCAAACTGTAGAATGATCAAACCTCAAATAATAATAATTATTGAATAGAATGGATCGAAACCTCCAGTTTTCAGATCTGCTCTGGCAACAGAAAGGCAGCAAAAGAATGAAGCCAAAACATGATACACACACATGCAGAAATGTGGCCATGTGGTTCCTTGTTGGCTTCATACCACCCTTAAAGTGATAGAGTGGAGCTGCACATAAGCGCCACCCCTTTGTGCTGATGTCCTTTTTTATTTTTTATTTTCCATGCCCTCGGACATGGAGCTTCAACAACTGTTGGCACAAGTGGGCAGAATTCTAACTTGGGACTTTTTTAGATGTTAAAACGGAAGTACTCCACGGAACAGCACTGGTGGGAGAGCAGTGAGGAATCTGCAGTTATATAAAGTATCCACTAGAAAGTGTTTTTATTTTATTTATTTATCAAACGTTTTACAGAACAAACAAGAAGCAAAAAGCGACATCATAATCACTGTGAGACCCACGTGTACAAGACTTTGGAGACATTCAGCATTGAAACAACCAGATCCATTACCTTTCAGCACCACATTGCGTAGAAAAACCATTAAGTATGCAAAACGGTCCCACACTACCGATGTTGGCCACTTCTATGCAAGCCCCTAGGGGCCACCTCGCAGGGACGGTCCCAGCTCTGCAGTCTATGATCACATTCGAAGAATAATACAATGGGGGGGAGGGTCAGGCCTTTGGCACGTCGTGGGCTTGAGGGGTTTGGCCACTGGCATTTTCAGTCTGATCTGGTCCCTTGGCTGCAATGTATGTCACATATAGTCCCCAGAAGTTTTTGGGACGGCTCCTGGGGGGGGTAATAACTCACTAAAATTCTCTGTTTGTGTGCAGCAGTATAGCAGGTCGCGTGACCACTGTGCCATAGTGGGGGTAGGACCACGGAGCCAATGAATCGCTACTCTACGCTTCGCCAGCAGCAATGGCATATCAACCAATTTGCGCTGCGCTCGCGGAATTGTTTTAGAGTAGCCCAGCAGAGCCATAGCAGGTTCCGGGGGAAGTTCCGAGTCCGTGATGTTCGCCAACTCTCTAAAAACCAGTTCCCAGAATTTGTATATCCTTGGGCAACCCCAGGCCAAGTGCATAAAGTCGGCCCTCGTTTCCGTGCATCTTTCGCAGGCCGAGGAGTCCCTCAACTCGTACCTGTGCAGTCTCTCCGGGGTGTAATACACCCTTTGGAGGTACTTAAAATGGACTAGTCTGTGCCTACCGTTTAGCGATATTCGCCGCGTACTAGTACAGCAATATGTCCACATGGCGTCATCTATCGGTTGTTGTAGACCACGTTGCCACTCCAGCCGAGCCCTCGCGTACTGATGAGCCCTATGAGACATAGCCATCCTATACACATTGGAGACTATCTTGCGTGGCATCTGAGCTTTAATAACATATGTTAATTCCGCAACCTCGGGTGGTTCAAGTAGATCGCCACCCAGCAGGTCTCGCAGTGCATGCCTGGTTCTATGAAACTGAAAGTGTTGCAGCATAGTAGGAGGAGGTTCCTGCCGCCCCAGATCTTCCCACCGCTTACCCGCACCATTGTGAAACAGGTCCCCAGCCGTCTGCAAGTTCAAGGAATTAAGCGCTTGTACTACCCCTTGGTCTCTGCAGGGGCGTAACCAGCGAGCCCAGTCTAGTGGCATAGCCGGGGAATATAACAGGGCGCCCGCCTGTAACTGCAGCAGATAACGCCAGGCATGCCGTGTAGCATTGATAGAATCCAATATGCCTGTCCTGCGATCAGCTTCCTCACAAAACAAAGCTGGGAGAGGCAACGGCTCCGCCACAAGCGTCTCTAGTCGGAGATGGGGGGCATCCGGCGGGCCATGAATCCAGTAATAAGCGTGAGCGCACTGCGCAGCTCTATAATATAGATTTAAATCTGGTGCTCCCAATCCCCCCATATGATACGGCAAAGTTAACGTTTGCCACTTTATTCAAGCTTGTTTGCCCACCCAGGCTAATTTTATCAGTAACGTCGTGACCCGTCTAAAAAAAAAAAAAAAGAAGTGGGCAACACCATGGGGATATTCAGAAACAAAAACAAAAACCG
The DNA here is from genome assembly GCA_963921515.1 of Calotriton arnoldi. Classification (NCBI taxonomy): domain Eukaryota; kingdom Metazoa; phylum Chordata; class Amphibia; order Caudata; family Salamandridae; genus Calotriton; species Calotriton arnoldi. The sequence continues at coordinate 5,308,666 of CAWUFW010000186.1, forward strand.
CGGTAGCACCACCATCTTCATAATGGAGATTCTGCCCAAGAGGGACAGTGGCAGCCTAATCCAGTGTTCCATGTCGTCCTCCAGCCTGCTAACCGCCACCCCATAGTTTTCCCTGAATACTACCTCCGAATCAGGGTGTACTTGGATACCCAGGTATCTGATCGAGTCCGTGGACCACTGCAAAGGATATTCCAGGTCGTATTGCTTAGTAGCTGGCGTGAGCGGAACAACAACTGACTTAGTCCAGTTAACTCGCAGTCCTGAGAGCGCGCCAAAGTGCACCACTTCCCGCAAGACCGAGGATAGGTTATTTTCGGGATCGCGGACATACAGTAAGGTATCATCCGCATAAGTGGAGACTATGAGCTCAAGCTTCGACAATCTTAGGCCCTTGTGACTATGGTATTCACGCAGTGCACACGCCAGCGGCTCCGCTACTAGGGCGTAGAGCAACGGGGACAGCGGGCATCCCTGCCTTGTCCCGCGGGAAATGTTGAAAGGCGCCGTCACCAGGTTTCCAATTCGGACTCTGGCCAAGGGGCGATAATACAGCACCTCAATCAGTTGTAGAAAAACCGGACCCAGACCCATCCTATTCAGGACGTGCCGTAGGAATGGCCACTCGACAGTCGAAGGCCTTTTCCATATCTAAAAAGACCGCAACTGCCGTGGTGTCTTGTCTAGTATGCTGCAAAGCCCCAAATACCGTGCGCAAATTATAAGTAAGATTCCGCTCTGGGATGAACCCGGCTTGCTCGGGGGCAACTAGGATCTGTGCGATGGGGGCCAACCGATTGGCAAGAATTTTGGCGAAGATTTTGATGTCAACATTCAACAGGGAGAGCGGACGATATGACCCGCACTCCTCAGGACGTTTCCCCGGTTTGGATATAGCCACAATCACTGCCTCTCTCATGGTAGGCGGCAACGTGCCTGTTTGGCACATGTCATCAAAGAGCGCAGACAGATGAGGCAAGAGAATGTCGAGAAATGTTCTATAAAAGGGCACAGTGAGGCCATCTATCCCAGGTGCACTTCCGGATCTCATCCCCTTTAGGGCCAGAATAATCTCATCCTTTTCTACAGGCCGCATCAGAAATTCACGGTGTGCGTTCGTGAGGGAGGGCATTTTAATATAGGAGAGATAATCCATAATTTCCTCCTCATTCCCGGAAGAGCGCGCTGAATATAAGTCAGCATAATAGCTCCTAAAGCGCTCCGCGATGTCTGCCTCTTCTGTTAGTACCTCACCGTCCGCAGACTTAAGTTCCGCTACTTGAACCTTACTGCGGCGCCTCCGCAGCAACTGTGCTAGAACCGCTCCCGGTCGTTCCCCCTCCCCGTATGCCCGCGCCGTGGCGTATTTACCCAGGTGTTTCAGTTCAGCATCCGCTGCGTCCTGATATTCCACCAATAGTGTCTTGAGTTCAGAAGCCACAGCGTCATCTGCGTGTAGCAACAGGCGCCGTTCCAGCTCACCCAACCTCTTTTCAAGATCTGCCAGGCGTCGGCGTATGTCCCGGAGGACACCCGAGTGCTTGGACATGGCGATGCCCCGGATAAACACCTTGAATGTTTCTCAGATTACTTGAAGACTGTCCACGGACCCCATGTTTGTCTCAAAGAACGTCTCAATCGCCTCCGCGAGTTCAGCCTGAAAAACCGTGTCCAGCAGCGAGTATGGAGGAAAACGCTATGTGAACGGCGGGATGCCTCCCTTGGGGGTGTTAATCGCTATCAACAAGGGCGAGTGGTCGGACAGTGTGCGAGGGAGGACCCTGCACTCCCGGACCTCTGCGTAAAGAGGAGAAGATGCCAGCCAGTAATCAATCCTAGTGTGAAGGTTATAGTAAGCAGAATAGTGGGTGTACCCCCTCTTTAGAGGAAATCTAGCGCGCCATACGTCCTGTAAGTCCAGGCGCAACATAGCGCTTTCCAACGCCCCCGCGGCCGCTGTGGGACGTCTCTCCGGGCCCCCCGATCTGTCCACCCCTGGGTTCCTGACCACATTAAAATCCCCTCCCCAGAGGAACCAGCAGTCCGAATATTTGGCGACTACCGTCACCAGCGTATCAATGAATTCAGGGCAGTCGTAGTTTGGGCCATAAACATTCACAAGGACCAAATCATTGCCTTTCCCCTGACATCTGGTGACAACGTACCTACCGTCCCTGTCAGTGTCTAACGGTGTAATAGTATATGAAGAATTAGGGTTAACCCATGTAATCACCCCTCTAGCATGTGTGGTGAAACCTGAGGCATGTGTGTTGTCTTTCAGACCTCTACTGCGTAAAAGGGGACTGTCGATCGGGAGGTGCGTCTCCTGCAGTAGAGCTACGTCTATAGTATGACTTTGCAAATAGTTTAACACCTTACGGAGTGTCCTGTAGTCATTTAGACCCCTGACATTCCACGTCAGTGCTCTGAACATGGCAACCGGTGCATTTGTGTAGGCTGTATCAGGCGTCCCCATCACAGTCGTGTGTTCTCATTTCGTATCTGGATCTGAGCGTTGTACAACATTGTCCCAAGCAGTGGATGTGCTGGGAAAAACCATCACTCTGTAAAGACATCAGCTTGCTTCTCAACACCCAATACCCCCACCCACAGCAGACCTCCCCCAACATGGTCGCGAGCATTACCCGTACCCTCCCCATGCCTCCCCCCACCCCAAAAACAAAGAACGTGCCCAGGTGTGTTTCACATGTGGGCAGAGGTCGCTCCTCAGGCTAGGAATATTCCCAAGCTAGTTATGAAGCCTCCGTCAAAAACCTTCTAGCACATCTAATGCAACTGTTTAGTATATAATGATCCCCCCTCCCCGCACCAGCTAACATGAGGCCAGAGACATGAGTTTCCAACAAGGCCCCGCCAGCGCGCCGGTGGCGCCAGACCTCAATCCCCCAATCAGATGCAGAGTCAACCATACAATACTAGCGCCTGTGGTCTGTCCACAAAAACCATAGTCTCAATGTTGGTTGTTGTTCTCCTGGCATGGGTCCCGGGCAAATCCATGGGACAAGAAAGGGATCCCAGGCAGCTGGCCCCTCCGTGGCCAGTGACCTAATCAGGATACTGAAACCCCCCCCAACCACCAGCCCCCCTCCCCCCCCCCACCACCAAACAACAGTGTCTACCATGTCCCAATGTTGAGTACCATATACTTATCACTCCGGACCACCAGCCACGATTCAGTCCTGTTCGGCCAGTTGTCCTCCTGCCGCTTCATCCAGGGGCCGCCGCCGGACTGGAGCGCATTTCTCGCGACCATTCTTTTAGCGCTTTCTGATTCGTGAATATATGGGATCGGCCCTGTCTGTTGACCCACAACTTTGCCGGATAAAGCATGGCTCCGCTCCCAGCTCCGCTCCCAGCTCGTGCAGCTGTTTCTTCATTGGTGCAAACTGGCGACGCGCCTCCTGGACGCGGGCGGTAAAGTCCGGGAAGAGCGAAAGCGTGGATCCCTCAAATTCCAATGGTTGCTTCTCCCTGGCTAGCTTCAGCGCTACATCGCGGTCACGATAGTTAAGTAGCTTTGCTATGACTGGGCGAGGGGGCGCCCCCGGAGGCGGGCGAGGCCCCAATGTGCGACGTGCCCTTTCCACCACAAACATGGCCGAGAACGAGTCCTCTCCCAATAAGTTCTCAGTAGCCGCTCCGTGAATTGCTCCATATTGCCAGTTGACGTGGTCTCCGGTAGACCCGTGATTCTGATGTTGCAGCGCTGAAAACGCGCTTCAAGATCTTCTGCTTTGTCTTGCAGGACTCGAAGCACTCTGCCTAGCTGTTTGTGTTCTGAGTCCAGGGTGGTGTGGGCCTCCTCCACCTCCGTCAGTCTCCGCTCGGACATATCCAGCCGCTCAGAGTGTTTGTCTAGTCTCGCCATTCGGTCCATTCTGTATGTTAAAGCATCAATTTTCGTACCAAGGGATGTAATACCACCCTGCAGGTTCTTCTCCATGGCCACAAGCATGCTACGTATGTCCGGGCATGAGTCGTCTGCAGTCTGCTCCTGCATTCCGGAGGCGCCCTCCGTAGACTTGTCGCTGGACTTGGACCTTTTCTGTGCAAACGAAAGCTTCGGCTGCGACCTATCCACTCTGCCCATCCTAGCCTCGTGTAGAACACGCCGCCAGCACCACCGCCAGGACCAGGGGGGTCGGTATTTCGGGAGGCGAGGTCTCACGGTCCACAGGTCTGCGTCGCAATTATCTCCTCAGGCCAAAGACGACCTAAGACCAGGTTCAGCCGGAAGCACTCACTCCCACTGGGGGGCCAGAGGGCCACACCAGGTCCCAGGACAACACCACTACCCGTGGACGTTGTTGTGTGTCTTCAGGGCAGTCTCATCATAGTTGGGGGAGGACACTCCAGTCACCAGCCAGGTCCGCACGTGTCTCCCCTTGCTCGCCAGCAGCTTCCAGAGTGTCGCTACAGACCCAGCCACCACTGGCGTCTCAGTGGGGCTCGGCGCCTTCAGTTGTCGAGCACAATGGTCACTCCGCAGCGCTAACGCCAACCAGGGCCAAGACCCTCGGTCGGTGCCCGCACCGTGGCCCTTAGGTTCATATGGGGCCCCGCGGCCCGCCAGAGGCGCCCCAGTGTCCCGCCACACTCCTCACTTGCAGCTCTGCTCGCTCCTGTAGCCCACCAGCGCACTGCTTATGTCCCGGTGCGGGTAGCCACCCACGTGGATCCGATCCCCCAGGTGCCAAAAACGGCAGACGCACAGTGGCCACAGTGCCTGATTTCCAAGTGTCTATTCACTCAGAGCTGGGGAGGGAAGTAAGCCGCACCACAAATGCCCGCCGAGATCCCCGCAGGCCAACGCCAGGTAGGTAATGCGCGCTTATTCCAGCGCCTCCGTTGTTCGCTCACAGGGCACTCTGTATCACCTCGATGGCTCCGGCCGACCGCAGAGCACCTCCCCCGGCCCGCTCGATTGCGCTGTAGCCGCACAAAGGGGGAAGGCCTCCGCCCCCTTGTAGCACACGCAAATTCCTGACCGCGATGCCTCCTCCGGAGCTATCAACAATTCTGTGCGCGGGCTGCTCGCCTCCAAGCCGCCGCAGCCGTGCCCCACCTACAGCAGGCACGCAAGTCCGGTGCTCAGGGCCCCGATCGGCCGGGTCCGGGACGCCCGTTGTGAGTGGCCCAGCGCTCCAGCGCGACAGTCAGGAACGTGACAATACGTTGCACCAGGTTCCGAAGCTCGGGGGCACGCAGGGGAGCTTTCAGATCGGCTCAGTTGCAGGATAATGATCGGATTGTAGACGGTTCTAGCGGAGCGCTCGGCTCAAGCGGGCATCTTGGTCGCGAGCAAGCTCCGCCCCCCCACTAGAAAGAGTGTTAAAGGTAAGTTATTTGTTCTTCTGCTGGATACTTCTAGGCACAATATTCCTTATGTTAGAATAGATAGCAAAGCAGTACATCCCCAGGCGGAGGATCTGTGGAGTGGACTCAGACCAAAAATCTTGCAAAGCAATGCAGGCAAAGTGCCTTCTCACCAGACCTGGCTGTCAAGATAGTAATGCTGCTTGAAGGTAGGCAATGATGCCCATGACATGGTATGGTAGATGTCAAGGACAGGTACTCTACGAGCCAATGCAGTGGTAGCAGCCTTAATTCTGGTAGAATGTGCGGTCAGAACTTCTAGGGGCTGCTTCTTGGCCAGTCCATAGCAGATCTTGATGCAGCGGACTATCCACCTCAACAGTGTCCTCTTCCACACAGACATCCTTTTTTTCACCCCACAAAAAGCTGATTGTTCATATGGTGTTCCTTGGTATGATCAATGTAAAAGCTTAAGGTGCTTTTCCTGTGCAGTTAATACAACCTCTCCTCCTTTTTGGACAGGGTGAGGAGGAGTAAAGAATGCTGGCAAAGTGATGGACTGCCCAACGTGAAAGGAAGTGACCATTTTTGGCAAGAATGCCTCCCGAGTACACAGCATCAACTTGTTTGGAAAAAAGGTGGTGTACGGCAGTTGCACTGAAAGCACCTGGGGCCCTATTATGCAAAGGGCACACTTTCCCTGTTTGCGCCTGGCGCACCTTAAAACAGGTGCGTCGGGCGCAAACAGGGAAAGTGCGCCCTATTACATGGAATGCGCTGCCTCCAGGGCAGCTGCGAAGTTGCGCTGCCCTGGGGGCAGTGCATTCATGTGAAAAACGGAGCGGCTGCTTTAAAGGCTCTCTGTGTTTTTACAGTGCAGACGGCATCCACCTGCACTTTGAAGAGGGATTAGAGATCTCCTTGCAGGCGGGTGCAGTCAGTGATTGCACCCGCCTGCTAAGGGATGTCTGAGGGGTCCATAGGACCCCTTTTAACCCCTCAAGAGGGCTGCTCTCAGGGATGCGCACTGACAGTGTGCCACCTGGGTGGCGTACTCTCAGTGCGCCTCCTGAGAGCTTCTTTGCCTCTGCGCCCGCATCTGTAATACGGCACGGGCGCAGAGGCAAAGGGATACCATCATTTGCATGGGGCACGCCCCCATGCAAATGAGGGAACGCCACCTGAAGATCGTGCTAGTGCTTATGTGCGCCAGCGCTATCAGTATTACAGAAGGGGCCGCACAAGCATCTGCGGCTCCTTCTGTAATGCCAAAGTCACCCGGGGGCGCAAAAAGTGGGTGCAAACGCCCGTTTTGCCCCCGGGACACCTTCTGTACTACAGCCCCTGGAGTTCACTCACATGACGAGCTGATGTAATCATGATGAGGAAGACAGTCTTCATAGTCATGAGACGCAGTGAGAAACTATACATCAGCCCAAAAGGCGTACATTTGAGAAATGTCAAGATAAGGTTAAGGTCCCACTGAGGCACCACAAATGGCTTTGGAAGGAAATTGTGCCAAACCTTGAATAAATCTCATCACAATAGGTGATTTAAACAAGGACAGTTGACCCAGTAAATGTAGAAATGCCCAACACAACGTTTAATTGCGCCCACTCCAAGACATTGTTGGTTCAAAGATAAAAATAAAGAAAAGGATGTTTGACAGGATCGCTTGATACAGATCAGTCATACAAGCCCAACCCCAGACCACAAAGTTATCCCAGTGCCCGGCATAGAAGGGCTTTGTAGAAGTTCACCTAGTGTAAAGGTTGACATCCACCACTTCTCGTGAGAGATCAAATGGAGTCAGTTGCTGCCTTTCAACCTCCATGTATGTAGGTGTAGACGACACTTCCCTGTTGCTGCGACAGAACAACCTCACAAAGCAGTAGCCTGAACGGAGGACATATGCTCATGTCCAGATGTTCCGGGTACTACACTCCCCTGGCCCAATTGAGAGCCACTAGGATTACTTGTGCTCGGTTGTTGTTGATCTTTACAGAACTTAAGGCAGGAGAGATAGGGGACGGAATGTGTAGATGTTTCGCTCGTGTTTCATTCTATCCAAAAAGCATCTCCTAACTAGTGATCTCACAGAAACTGTAACGTGCAAAACTTTCAGCAATTTGCATTCTTGGCAGTGATCAAAAGATCTAGCGAGGGTTCTCTCCACAGTCTGAATATTTCCTCTGCCTCCTCGAAATGAAGACTCCACTTGTGCCACCTACTCAGCCCGTTTGCTCTGGCAGTCAGGGACCCTGCCAGGTGTTCACAATCAGGAAAATTTCCCAGTGCTCCAACCAACCCCAGATGTGTAAAGTATCCTGGCACAAGACCCTGGACCCAACTCTTCCCTGCTTATTGCAGTACCACATGGTAGTGATGTTGTCAGTGAGAATCTCCACCAGCCTCCACATGATGTATGGTAGGAAGGCCTTCAGAGCTATATGAATGGTCCTCAACTCCAATAGATTGATGTGGAGCCGGGCTTTTGTAGGATACCAGAGTCCTCTGATCCCCATCTCTACTAGATGACCTCCCCAGCCCCGGCAGGGATGTGTCAGTCACTTCTGAGTAGGGGGAGGGAAAGGCACCTGCTGCTGGACCAATTGCATTCAAGCTTCTACCACTGCAGATCGTGAGCAGTCTCCTCCAAGATCTGCCATATTTTGTTGATGCAGAGCCTACTGGTTTTTCAGGTACCATTGCAGAACCCGCATGTGCCACCCCGAGCATAGCTGACAAGACAGATGAAGTAGGCTAAGAAGCCAAGAATATCCTAGACTCATTGCAGCAAAGAAACGTCTTGGAACTGCACAGATAGCTCAAATGAATGGAAGGCTCTGTGAAAGAGCCATGTACGACTTTGGCTCGCTGATAGTTAACTCTGCCGATGTCAGGCAGTTCGCAGTCGTTTAAAGGTGGTCTATATCTAACTGTGGCAAACCTGCCTTCAACAACCAGTCATTGAGGTAGGAGAAGATTGGTAACCCTGGCCTCTGGAGGTGAGCAGCAACCACCACCATTGCTTTTGTGAACACCTAAGGGGTGCCGTTGAGGCCAAAGAGGAAAACAGCAAACTGAAAATGCTCCTGGCGTATCCTCAACCTCAAATAATGTTTGTGGGACTGAAGGATGGGTAAATGAAAATGCGCTTCCTCCAGGTTTGAGGACACCATTCAGTTGCCTAGGTAAGGGCAGTTTAAATTTGTCCTTCCACAGGAAGGCATTCAGAGGTCAAAGGTTCAAAATAGACATGAGACCCCCTTCATTTTTTGAAACAAGGAAATAGCCAGAGTAACAACTGTCTTCTTTTCCATGTCCAGTTCCCTTCTCAATAGCTCTCATCTTCTACAGCAGAATGGACAGGTGCTCTTCTGAAATTCTCTCTGATGTGAGGAGAATATATGGCAGGACAAAAAAATTAAAAGTAAGGGCATAACTATTCTGACAGTTTGTAAGACCCGCCTGCCAGACATGATGGATCACCACCTTGGTAGGAAATGAAGGTTTGTGCCCCCCCACCAACTGATGCCCCTGCTGAACTCTGAGCTATCTTCCAGACCTGATACATAGCCTTGAAGGACTTGGGTGACTGCTGTACTAGTTGTGGAGACCGCCTATGCTTATACACCTGCCATCCATAACAGCCTCTTAACTTTTTGAATTGGTGTAGAAACTGGTTGTCAGGTATCAACTGACTCAAGGGATGCAGCTAGATCTGCTTTTCTTAAAGACCTCCAAGGCAGAATCGGCATTGTTACCAAAAAAGTGGGACACATCAACATAGCAAATACAACAAAATGATGGACTGAGTGCTGAAAATGTCCAACCACTCACCCCCAGTCAAGAGATCTGAGTTAAATCCATCATTCTTTAGCTCACTTCGCCAGTTTAGACTCAGCCATATGCAAATCAGTCTTGACCCTGTCCCTCATGGGAACAGTCCAGCCGGAACTGCCAAGCCAGGTCTTCCCTGGACCAGAAACAAGCATCCTGGGACTGGTTTCGGGGTATTACCCCTCATCAGCCAGGCTAGCTTGCATCCAGTAGTAAAGTGAGCAAGGGACCCACGTCTGGCAATATCCTGCCAACTAAGGGCGAACAAAGCGAACACAAGGAGATGATGGACGGAGCGTTGAAACTTTTCAGATACTCACCCCCAGTCACAGATCTGGGCTGAATACATCATCGTTCTTTAGCTCGCTTCGCCACCCCAGTTCAGACACAGCTATATGCAAATCAGCTTTGTCCCTGTCCCTCATGGGAACAGTACAGCCCGAACTGCCAAGCCAGGTCTTCTCTGGACCGGAAACAAGCATCCTGGACCGGTTTTGGGGTATTGCCCCTCATCAGCCAGGCTAGTTTGAATCCAGTGGCACAGTGAGGAAGGGACCCACGTCAGAGCATACGCATGGCCACTTAGGGCGAACATAGCAAACACAACAAGATGATGGGTGGAGTGCTGAAACTTTTCAACCACTCACCCCCAGTCAAGAGATCTATGTTGAATCCATTGTTCTTTTGCTCACTATTACCCCCATTTCAAACCCAGTCATATGCAAATCAACCTTGACCCTGCTCCTCATGGGAACAGTCCAGCCCGAACTGCCAGGTCAGGTCCTCCCTGGACATCAACAGGCATATCATTGGGGGAGTCCTGTATATCATCGGAATATCCTATGGAACACCTCCACAAGTGTTGATGAAAAACCAACACAAGTATCAACTACCCTCCCCAGGATATCTGTAGAATCCAGACCTTGTAGTTGCCCTAGGAATTTACACTGTGTATTATTTCCCTGCCTAGAGGAACTCCCTATTAGTAGCAGGGGGGCCTTTGTCTTTACATTAATTTACCCGCAGCCTGTCTGCGTGGTGCGTGTTTGTTTCATTGTCATTGTTGCTTCGTAATTTGAGTTCGAATATTTTCTTCTTATCTCTTTTCATTTACTAAGGTGAATTTTTGGTTTTTGGTTTTCCTTTCACTTCGCACTTGGTTTGTCAGTATCCTTACGAGTTTAGTAGGAACTTCTGAATTTTTGGGTTTTGTTTTCTTTCCACTTCTTTCTTGGTTTGCCAGTATCCTCACGAGTTTAGTAGGAACCTCACTAATTTGTAAGCAATGGAACCTCTCCAGACGTTTGGTTTCACAGATGAGCAATATGCCTTGTTAGTAGGTAACCAGAGCAATTTTGACCAACATGCGCAGACTAATAATACAACCTCTGCTAATAATGAAGACATCAATAAACTGTTATCCTTAAAAAAGAAAGTTACAAGAATTGCAATGCATAGACAATACATGCTTGAGTATCTAAAGGCAGAAGTTATACCCCAAGGCCTTAGAGTCCGTAACATTCCTGGACTATTTGTCCAAGTAAGACAATTTTTAGAAAAATGGTCCCTCATCGCAAACAGATGTTCTCGTGATCTGATGATTCTGATAGTGGAGACGGCTAAAGAGTTAGTACAGATCTTGATAACAGAAATAACAACGTTAGAAGATAAGATTAAAAAAGAAATGGTCTAGATGAAGCAAAAAAGAAACTAGAGGAAATAAGTAAGGAAGTAACATCATACTCAGAATACTTGACCAAGAGAAAGACGGACAAATTGAAGAAAGACATACGATTCTACTCTAAAGAAAAAACATATCCTTACCTGCATGAGCATTTTTACTCCCAAGGAGAATATCAGGACTCTGGTTTACCTAGTAATGTGCAATTTAGACAGAAAGTAACTACGTTCTCAGACACGTCTGATTCGGACAATGAACATAGCCCACATCACTTTAATTACGAGGGCGAAAGACCTATACATCAATATAATACCCCAATAGGACAACCTTTTTTTAGGGAGGCGAGGAGCACGTCGCGGCCCGTGGAAACCGAGGTATCAATCGAGATAGTGTAATTTCAAACACAACAATTTCCAACAAAACAATTCCCAGTAGTTGGTCACATGCAATGCCCAGTACAGGAGAACATAGAGGAAATACCTATTTTTAATTGATCAAATAAGCCCTTAGGAACCACCACAGAAGCACTACTCTCTAGAGGTTTGTCTTTTGTACCACATACTGGGCCCAACATCTTTGAATTATTTCAGGACATCATGGCGTTTTTTCTAAACATACGATTAAAGAAATTCTTCGAAGGCACTCCCACCAGTGTGATCAATGAGGAGAATTGCTCAGGTTTACGTCCTACATTCACATTCATTCCCACCTTGGACCAAGTGGGTCCAGAGGTAAGTATCTTTGAGAATGTGGTAATGACTAAACTCAAAGCAGCTACGAAATATAACATACGACCATCGCCAAATTTACAAAAAGATTAACTTGGTGCCCTATGTGAACTTAAAAAACCCACTGATATAACGGTCAAAAATTGTGACAAAGGAGGGGGGATTGTTGTGATGGATACTGATGCATATGTTACCAACATGCATGCCCTCCTGAGTAACACAATCCACTACCTACCGGTGAAATTAGATCCAACGGTCAGAGTACAGAGAAAGATACAAGGTCTTACTAAAAAGGCCCAAGAACAGGGGACCATATGCCAAAATGAATATGAGTTTTTGAATGTCATCCATCCCCATATGGCAAGTGTATATGGGGTACCTAAGATACACAAGGATTGCAACAACCCTCCTTACCGCCCTATTGACTATAGGGTCGGTCACTGAACCTATTTCTAAGTATATTGACTGAATTTTGCGCCCACATATATCGAAAACTACCTCTCACATTAAGGACACCAAAGAAATGATGAGCAAGGTGGAAGGCCTTCCATTCAATGCTACTAGAGACACTCTAGTCACCCTTCATATAGAGTCTCTCTATAGCAATATACCGCAACAAGGGGCTCTGAATGCAGTCGAATGGTTCATCACCCATTACCATATAGACTGTGACCTGTCGTTCATCTTAGACATTCTTCACATTGTCCTAGAAGAAAATACCTTTGAATTTAATGGAGACCTTTTTAAACAAGTGAAAGGGGTAAGTATGGGGGCATCTTGTGCCCCCACAGTGGCAAACATCTATATGGCCCTCTTTGAACATCTTTTCATCTATAATGAGGTTGCCCTTTTTATGAATCCCTAAATCATTGGTCGCCATATACTGACAACATTTTCTTTGTATGGTGTGGTAAACCAGACGTCCTTGCAGAATTCCTTGAATGGATCAATTTGTGTGATGAGAATCTTCGCTTCACTGCGAACACAGACACACACAAAATAGAATTTCTGGATATCGAAATTAGAGAGTGTGATTCAAAGCTGGAAGTGGATTTATATGTGAAACCCACGGCTAGAAACACTCTCTTACACTTTAGCAGCTATCATCCTAAGAGTCAGAAAGAAAGTATACCCATGGGCCAATTTTTACGCCTGAGGCGTAACTGTACCGACGTCAAAGACTATGACTTGAGAGCTGTGACTATGAAAGCTAAATTTATCAACAGAGGCTATCCGAGAAGATTGGTCAGGGAAGTCTAGAAAAGGGCTCGTTTCTAAGATAGAGACCATCTGTTACAGAACACTTGCCCTGCAGAAAACTCTAAACTAGTCTGTGTCACAAGACATTCTGTCTTCAATGAGAAGATACGACAAATTATAAATGCTCAGTGGCATATTCTTAATGCCAATAGTGAACAAAATGACATCCTACCACGTCCTATGTTTGCACATAGACGCAACAAGAATCTGAAAGACCTTGTTGTACAATCCAGGATGAGGACTAGCACTGCCTTTGTGCAAAAAAGTATTGACGGACAAAATGCTGTTATGGGTAACCATAAATGTTTCTATTGCAAAGCATGTGATGGGACCATTGTTACCAACACTTATATGTACAACAGTAAGCAGATCAGTTTGAAGTCATTCACAAACTGTAAAAGAAAAAATGTTATATACTTGTTGTTATGCCCTTGTGAGTTGGGCTATGTAGGGGAGACATCACGGCCCTTCTCCACGCGTCTAACAGAACACCGTTCAGCGATCCGGACAAAAAAAAACTGTCGCACCATTGGTTAAATATTTCCTGGAGATGGGTCACACCCCTGAGGACATCAGATGGATGATCCTAGAAAAAAATCAATAACTGAATAGGAACAGATACAGAAGAGATAAGGAAGCGCAGAGAAGTATACCGGATCTTTGTCCTTGACACCTGTTCCCATGGTTTAAACTTAGAGATACCATGGGACCAAGCGATCCGTTACAATAATGGATAATCCCCTCAGTAAAGCGCAGCTCATCACTGTGCCTCCAATACTTTCAATATCAGTTTCTCTGTTGACTTCTCCTCTCTGTGTAAACATTCATGTCTCATTCCCTTTTCTGTATAAGGTCTCTATTTCCCTTGTTAGGTCACCAATTAGATCACCACATGTACATAATGCTGTATATAACACATTTGTGTTCACAACAACATGCAATGATAATGTAAGGTTATCATTGGTACATCCTTTGTGCATAATGTCATATATAATACACCTGGATGCATTCATGTTTACAAAGACATGCAACGATAAGATAGAACATCGGATCAAGGAAAAAAATTATTTTCAAGTTTATATCACAATGAGTCATAGATTTTATATAACTGTTAGGTTAAGGGTTCTCATTGTCCCTTCATACTTTGTTACATGAATTTCTGTTCATGACTTCAGTATTGATATTCTACAGTTTTCAAGCGCAAAATATGTCTCAAAAAATGTAGGGAAGGAATACAAAGTACTCGTCAGATAACGTATGCCTGATTCATTATATTCAGGGCTCTATTCCGATTTTTAATTATTATTATTTTTATTTCTTTCATTGTCTCCCCTCTTGGGTATTCGATCTTGACTTCGGTCGATGGAAATTTACTCTTCCATCATGGCTGCCATAGACTCCGCAGTAACAATAAACATTTCAAACTAGAAACGGAAACATGTGATCAGTCACACGACCTCCGCTAGACCATTTCTATGATCTCTGGGCTTTTACAATGGTTACATCGGCGTTCAACCATTACGCGTGTGGTATCCGGTAACGCGCGGTGGAGTGTGGCTCGAGACACATCGCGCAGAGACAAAAAAACACTCTTTGTTGATAAATAGCAAAAAAGGTCACCTTTATTTAATAAGACAGGCAAGAAATAAATAGATCAATAAATATAAATATATATATATATGATAAAAATATCAAAATTCATAAACATTGTGAACAGTCAAAAAACCCCAATAAACGCATTAAAGTTTGAAATACAAACCCCCAACATTTGAATGACAAATACCAATTCTTTTCTCCAACAAAAGTTGCATCATTAAAACCATGTAAAGCAATAAACCCCATCATTTCTTTTCCCGTCGTTAGCTTACTGAACCACCCCCCCGCCACCCCCCGAGGGATGGATAGCCCGCTCTAGACTATCCTACCCCCCAACAAAAAGCGCTACCCAGGAAAACCCAAAGAGTTTTCCTGGCCGCCACCAAGACCTTAGAAACCCCAGCTACATAATCTAAACGATATTCCTATTACACCATAAATCTACATTCCAAAAACGAGCAAGGAACTCCCGTATTTCCAAAAGGTAGTAAACTTGACCCATTTGAGAAAGGTGTACACCATCTTCCCTAAAAAGGTGACCTTCTGTACCCAAGATGTTATCATGCAACAATACCTGAATGCCCATTGCTTGACAAAAAACTGTCATCGCTCTATTGAGCTTCCGCCTCGCCTTTTCCAAAGCTGTGTGGTCCCTCGCCCAAGGAAAAAACCTCCCGTCAGCCGCCGTCCCAAAGATTCTCCCGCCCGCCAGCGCCTCACGAGCGCAGCCCGCTAACCCCGCCCCCTAACTATCAGTGCCTCGCGCCGAGTGGATTTTTCCACCGCGCGAAAAACCCCAGGGGGATACGGCGGGCTCGCGCCCTGATCCCCCTGGGACCCCACTGTCCAGAACCTTCTCAAGAATTTTCTGAGCAGCAATTAACAATGGTAAGTTTAAGAATAACCCATAGTAAAAAAAAAATTAAGAATTGTGGCATTACTTTGCACACCAACTATATTTCACCTTCGGCGTTTCCGATGTCTGCGGTTTCTAGCACGTTTCAGTCCCCGTCCAATCGCATGTTTCTCTATGACACTATTATCCGTACCAATGTGGCATGGATACAATCGCCGGCCCTGAAGGTTCCTTTACTCGGTCGTTGGCCATGTTTAGTAGTACCAGCCCTATGCGCACCATCTATTGCGCGCAGCGATTATGATGTTCTCAGCTACTTAATTCATACATGCCAACATAAGGACAGGGACGTGGGAGGTTTAAAATAAAAAAATCGGGAGAATGAAAATTCTCCATTGACTTCTATTGTAGAAAATGCAATTTCAGGCGGGAGACAGCTTAAATGAAGCCATTTTTGGCTTGAAAATCGGTAGTCTCCCGCCTGAATCGGGTCTGTTGGCATGTATGTTAATTGGATGTCTGGATATTTATACTAATGGTCATTTCTGTGCCCATCACAAATATTCAATATATTGATAGGATTACCGGCTTATCAAAACCTGCTGACTCCATTTTTTGCCAATGCTCAGCAGTGCCACCTACAGAGGCACATGATGCTGTCTAGCCATGTTTGACTGTTGTAGAGCTAGTATCATGTTTATTATATGCAATATCGAACGTTGGGCATTTACATCAACAGTTAGTTACTTTTTGGTATAAGTCTCTAATGTCACATCCAGTTCTGCTTAGTCCTCATTTAGAGATTTATTATCTTGCTCCTTTTAAATTATTAAACCCAGTATGCCATAGACAAAGGACGCAGAGAGCCTTAATACCATTGCCAGTCATCTGTAATCTGCATATTTACATGATTGTATGAGCTGATAAGCTCTGTTAACCTATTGATCTTTCCATTTTGGGAAGACATCAGGACTAGTGATAAGGTAGCATAAGCACGTGGACCTCAGTTGTCTGTTTTTTCCATGTAGGAAGCTGTCAAGTGATGGGCCTTTCGAGCCCCTAATAAATATCTTCGCAGAATCATCGTTCAAGCGTTTACTGACGAACCAACTGGTAAATATGTCCTTACATGTACTCACACATCCATTGTATGGGAGTATGGCATCAGCACTATGTCAGCTGTTTACAACCCTTTTCACTTCATTTCACTTCATTCAGATATCAGTCCATGTTTCTTCTTAAATAAGACGCAGTTCATTCTGTCAAACGTCTGGACAGACAGACTCCGCATTAGAGGGTAATATATTAACAATGAAAAAACTGCATGATTCAGGATCACAAATAAGAATTTTGTAAGAAGAGCAATAGTGGCTAGGCACTGGGTATCTTTCACAAAGATAGTAAGTTCAGTCATAGCAGCATGCGATCTTATTCTTGCTACTCCTTATCACTGGTGAAATTATTATTATTATTTTTTTTTTACTGAATTGGTACTTTTCTCTCCATCTTTTTTACTAATCTTGTTTTGTTTGTCTAACTCTTAAATTACTGTTGGATCTGTTGGTCTCTTAAATACGAAGCTTTCATCAAGAGTTGATATATTCTATTTATAGTGTTTTGCTAAGAGAGATGGACTACATGTGTGTTCTTGCTTATAGTTACAGAGAGTGCCTGTATCTGCTGTGGCTTTTCCTGAAGAAGGCATGTTTATGCTGAAACGCGTCTAGAAACCATCCGGGATTTGCAGCCACCCTATGACACAGATACACACCTGCAAAGCCTATATATAAGGCTTATTTATAGAAAATGTTCAAACAAACATCATACAAAAAGTGTCTACCATGAACGTAATGTTTTGATTTATGAATTTCAGGTGTTAAATATACCTGTACTGTATACATTATGAATGTTGAGTGTGAATGAGGAGATATAAGCGGTATCTATGTGGTTTGATTTGGTTCTAGTTTTAAATGATGAAATAATGAACACATTACTATCAATAAACAACTATTTTTGTACTTTTGAATATACACATGTCTAGCTGTCTCTCTTTTAATTAGAATTGTTATTATTCAATATGACATTTATCTTGTAGTTGCCCTAGGAATTTACACTGTGAATCCAGACCTGTGAAAATAAAATATTTAGGCGTGCTCTGTCTATCATGAACTGTCGGGCCAAAGGGGTCTCAAGGTCTTTTGGGACTGCCGAAAAACCTCACCAGATCACGCTGGCAATGTCCCACAAGGCATTTGTATAGCGACCCAGTAAACAAATAGCATTTATTGACTGCAATGCTAGAGTGTCAGAGAGGTGCTGCGGCCAGAGCTGCTGACTCAGGAGCTGGGGATCTGGGTTTGAGTCTCTGCATCAGCGCAACATCCTGTGATTCTGGGCAAATCACTTAATCTCCCCGTGCCCATGGGCAGCGACTGGATACCCTCACAGGTGAGAAGTCATGATCTATAAATATACAAACAAATGTTGGATGAAAACATATGCTTTAAAAGGCCTCAATCCTCTTACATTCTGTATTCACAGGAGAGGTTAGGAACGAGTTGGGATTTACTTTACTGGTTGATTTTTGGGAAGAAAATCAGGGTTGGAGGTTCCAGTCTGTGATGCTTGGCTAACTGCCTTTTCACTGGTTAACAGGAACTGGCCACAAGCAAGTGCCCATAAAGATATCTGTGTGGGCCTTATTAAAAAAAGAACAAGGGCTCAGGAGTAGCTGGCCCTGGCTGTGACATCTCTGTCAGAATGATCTTTCGATGTGAACTGAAGGCAGCTGTTAATCCTGTTCCTCAGCTCTCCCTCTGATCTCCACTGCAAATGAGCCACTTTATTCTGTTTGTGGCCCACGTGGTGAATGAAGCCTCGGGAGAGGTGTCAAGCCCACTGGCAAATCTATGTAGAAGGAATAATCTGTGTAGTGAAGGGGGAGAAATTGTCCCCATCATCATCATCATCCACATCCTGGGGTGTCCTTTGTTCGGCACAGGTTCAGAGTCTGAGTCATAAATAGTATGGAGTTTCTGCAGATATGCATGAAATAGAAGAAGCATCGAATCAAATGGATGGCTTAGAATCACGCTTCGGCTTACTTTTTAGGCTTGGACTTTGATTTCAAGCACAAAGATGAGCATTCACAAGAACGGCCTCAGGAATGGGAATGAGTCCACACACACAACTTACAGTGGGAGCTATACTTATCCAAAGACCATGGCTACTTCTTGTGCTTGCGAACATATAGCTCCATTTCCCAGTTTCAAATTGCCTCGGGTCCATGGGGGCACATTTTATCACACAACTTTGCACCATGGCCTGAGCCCACTCACCAAAGACAAACCTCACTGAGGTCTGTGACCAACATTGTTTTTTGCAGATGCAGCATGGTTTGAAACCTGTTGTTTTGGATGAGAACATGGTTCGTTTTAGGAGTCGTGGCAGAACCAAACAAATTAGGAGCCTAGCTCTGGAACTGCATTTAAAGGGACAGAAAGATAGAAATTGATGTCAGTGCACCGGGCTAATGCTTATATGCAGCTCCACTCCTACAATTCCGTGCGGCATGGAGCTGCACAGTACCACATAGGGCAGTGGTTCCCAAACTATTCTGACCCTTGGCTCCCTTGACCAGTTGGCTGTTGTTCATGGCTCCCTATTACATTACTTTTGGTTTGCGGGGAGGAGGGGAATGTTACATGGCTAGATGGGTCTCTGCTTTGAGACCATATTCTCAATCAAGAGATGTCTTTAAATCTGGATATGACAGTGCAGTGGATACCTGTCCTGGATAAAGAGAAACTGTATTGTTTAATTTGTCTCTACCAGGAACGTTTTAGGTCGGGCGTTACCCAAATCCTTTGTTTTTTATACTAAAAAATATATGTAATATGCATACTTTCAGGGGCTTTCCGTCCTCCGTGTTTATCCATTATTAGCCTACTGTGGGGTCATTCACATTTTGCTCCTGCCCACCACAACATATGGCATGGGGCACAGAGTAGGCCCACTTCAACCATTGACTTACCTGACTGTGAGTAACAGCATTTTGCAATTGCACAGTGTGCACTAGCAAATAATAAGTAGCCCCCTTTAGTGTCGACTGTATTGTGTCCTTTTACATAAAAAACAATTTTGGGGCCGATTCCGATCTCGGCCGGTAGTGCTCCGAATCGGATTCGGATTCACCGGATCCGATTCGGAGCCCTGTTTCCCGACCGAATCGAACGCGGGTCCGGCCGAGCGAGTACGATGCAAGCTCCCGGCTCCCATTGACTTCAATGGGAGTCCGACCAACTCGAGTCCGATAGCATGCGAATGCATCGTACTCGTCCGGTCGGACTGCTAGGGTCCGATTCGGTCGGAATTCTCTCCGGGTCCGGCTCGGTCGGAGAGATTTCCGGCAGGAATCGGAATTGGCCCCTAAATGTTTTGTTTTGGAATTTCCACTATGATGTATTAAGTTCCTTTTTTCCAAATGCAGTTGTTTCTTTAATGCCTCTTCTTGCCTAGGAGATGGCACTCAATGCTGGTGCAGTCAGATTTCAAGAGCTCAAACAGTTCCCACTTGCTCGCTCGACTGCCCTCCTCCTTAAATTGGAGCAGCAGAATCTCAACAGCTAAGCACACTCACTTCAAACAAGTCTCACAGTTGCCTCCATCCCATTTGGAGGCTTAGTGATTGTAGTCCTTCGTGCACTATTGGCTGATCACTGCTCATGTTGAGATGCTGAGCGCCACACCTTTAAATGCCCTCCTCCTTAAATTGGAGCAGCAGAATCTCAACAGCTGCGCACACTCACTTCAAACAAGTCTCACAGTTGCCTCCATTCCATTTAGAGGCTTTGTGATTGTATTCCTTTGTGCACTATTGGCTGATCACTGCTCATGTTGAGATGCCACGCACCACACCTTCAAATGTCTGTTTCAGAAGGGGAGACTGACAGATTACAGGAAATTGCAGAGCTTTACTTTGTTCACAACAGAACCGATTGCAACCATATTCTTGTGTGACCTGCATCCGTTGTGCAATGACAGGAGATGAACAAGCTTTGATTAGTTACTTAGCTTTACTTTACTTATCTATAATGCAGCCTTCAGCAGTTTGTCTGCCTCAGTCACTGAGGCAGAGCATTATTTTAGCTCCTGCTTGCTCAAACATGGTTCACAATACTGTGATTTGTTGCTGCAAGGATTTCCAGCTGTTCAGGGAGGCTGGACGAAAACTCACTGAAGAATGTAGTTTTCTTTTGTATCCTGATGTTTCTGCTGCTCCCAAGTCTTGAGGCGTGTGCTCATACTCACATCTAGTGGCTCTTATAAGAACTGCAGTTTGTTGAAACGATCTGATAAGCTTCATTGCTGAACAATAAGGTATGCAGCATTAATAGTTTTGTAGTGACTGGGGCACCCTTGGCTGGTTTTGGCGGCGCACAGGGATGCCCCGGTGCACAGTTTAGGAACTACTGACATAGGGGCATGCGGGACCTCTGCTTAAGGAACGTTTACAGATGCGGTCAGGCTCCTGGCAAGTATTCATAAGTAATAGTATGGCTGTTAAGCCTGTTTTCAAATGAAAATCATTCACTTTGGGATAGAAAGTTGGTACAGACATTCGTCTTTGTAATAGTAATCATATAATAGCAAGACTCTAAGTGGATCTTGCCTATGACATCATATAGTGTAATCGAAATCCAAGATGGACGACTAATATAAAAAATCATTTTAAATCTTTCGATTTGCATCAAATTTGGCACAAAAGTTCATGTATACACTTCTGTACATTTCATGTTCATGCCCATGTTGGATCTAGACTGTGATGTCATACATTTACAATCAAAATGGCCACCAAAATCACATAGAAAACTTTAAAATTCAAATCGGTTATAAATTCAATGTAAATATTCATACTTATTGACATGTATCAACATTTATTCATATGTGTTAATATGTGCCTTTCTTTTTTTTTTCCATCTTCAACACGTTTTCTGTAGTGCCTGAAAATGAGTACCATGCCGAAACAATACCTTATTGCAACACCCACAACCGGTGGTCAAGCTGTCCAGCATGATGAGCTTGTTGCAACAAATTGGTCCAGCTGTGTTTTTTGTCAGAAAAGCACTACAAAAAGACCAGCAAATGCTACATCTGAACATTTATGGGTCTGGATATAGTTTTAAGGCCATATCTTGAAGACATGTAAAAACTGGAATGCATACCTATGAATATTGAACTGGAATGGCTTAATGATGGTTCTGGTATTGAGCAGACATTAAGGACGAACAATGCAGTATGGCATATATTGTCTTTTAAAAAGAGCGACAATCTAAAGCTGCAACGGGCTCCGAAATGAAAACATAGTGATGCAGATCTATATGGTAGCCCATTTTAAACACGTTCGGCATTTCCAGTTCCGAATAATTCCTGGAAGGAAAGCATGTTTCTTTTACAACGAATCAGATACATATGTAATGCATAAAGCGAAAACAGGTGATGTGAATGCTAATGTTCGTCAGTGTGCACAGTTAGTTCAAGATACAGCACTTATTGCAAAATTGGCTATCGGTGATGTGCATACACAGAATACTGAATACTATCATAAATGTTTAGTTGCACTCTATAACAGAGCACGCAGTGAACGAAAGAATAAAAAGAATCACCTAGTGAGACCTCAGTTGAAGAAATAACTTTAGCTGAGCTTGTATCTTATCTGAAAGACTCATGAGTAGGAGATGTTAAAACAATTTTCAATTTCTGTGACTTACTAAACCTTTACACAAGCAAAGTAAAGCAGCTTGATTCTACTGAAGGTAAGATTAACTCGACAAGACGAAAAGAGAGAATTGTCAGAAATATAAGAGGTTTGAAGGCATACAATGAAGCAAGAGATGTCCTGTTAGCTTTCAAAGATGACGTAGGATCTGCATTAGTATTTTCCTGTAACAAGTCAGCTTCCGACAATGTAAATATTGCTAGTGCAACAAACGTTGTTAGAAGGGACATGATCCAGAAATCTGAAAACTTCAATGAAACGTTTGGGGATGATTGTAGAAACCAATCAATTTCAGAATGGCTTCTTGCCCTTGTTAAAATGATAATCAATGGATCAGACATAAGAGATCAGCATTCCTGTGAAACAGTCACTACCAATATAGTGTTGTCAATTTCCGAATCACTGATGTTTAACAGTGTAAAGAATTCAAGAACAGACTCTTCTTCATTTACTAGACACCAACAAAGGAACTCATCTGTCCATATACATTGCTCTTTCTATCCACCGTCAAATGAGAAATCGAAAACTTATAGACAAGTTCTATACACCAGGAATTTGAATTTCTTATGATAGGGTTCTGCAAATATCTGCTGACTTAGCATTTGCGCCATGTATGAGAGTGAACAAGTTGTGTGTCCTCCAAAACAGAAGTTACAAGTTCTGACCAGTCGAAATATGGATAACATATCAGAACCCAAGTTCCATGACCGCTAAAGACTCGCTCCATGGAACAGCGATAACTCTGACACAACACCCAGAACAAGAACTAGAAGGAATTGATTGTGGTTTTGTGGTGATTAATCCAAATATGGCAAAGTCAAAACAGATTTCAAATCTTCCAGTACTGTATACAAATATCTAACCAGCTTCAATGACAATACACATTATCAGGTTCCATTACTAGCTGTAGTAGTTGATCCTGCTAACACCTATCGATATAAATTGCTTGAAAGAGTGATGAGCAATGTTGAGAGAAGAAATATTTCTTCTGATGAAAGCATATCTTGGGCAGCATGTCATGCATCATTGCTACCACTTATCAATAGACCACTGTCTACTGCATTGTTACTGCTGTTCACAGAAAGTGCTCATTCTAAATCTATGATCTTGCATTGCATAAAAGTCACTAAAGAGTCTGTTTATTATCTCAATCCAAGACCAACACCTATTATTTCAATGGATCAACCTCTTTGCTCTAGCAAAACAAGTTCAATGTAATATACCACATTTATATGGTGAAGATAAATAGGTTGTGATTATGGGGGAACGTCATATCGAAATGACTTTCTTTAAAGTACTTGGAGACTGGCTTTTGAACAGTGGACAGACCAGTATGATAGTGTGAACTGACATCACTACCATAGGAAAAACTGGTGCTATATTGAAGGTTTCCCACTTAACCAGTACATGTCGTGCTCATCAAATTACTGTTGCTGCGCTGTACATATTACGGAAGAAGGGTTACCATAGTTATCTTGAATCTAGACAGTCCCGTGAAGAAATAAGGACGTTTTCTAACTTGATTAAGTGGAAATTGAATTAGCACCCACACTTTCAAGTTTGGGCAATTGTTATGAATCTGCAGATACTTGCACATAAATTTGTTTGTTCAATTAGAGAGGGTCATTTTGATTTGTATGTACAAGTACTTGATCAAATGGTTACATGGATGTTTGCTACAAATCTTAGTCATTATTCTTTTTTTTTTTTTTAAACTTTGTTTATTGGTTTAAACACAGCCATACATAACATGATTGGACGACATGTGCAAGATTGGCAAGATGATAATTGAGCAGACATTAATTCTAGCTACATATTAACCATTTCCTACAGCACTCGCTTGTCTATGCATCTCCAGTTCAACAGTAGGCGACACACAGGGATCCCCCCGATGTCTATTCCAGTGCGACCTCTTCCTATCCCATTTCTTGGGACACCCCCGAGCCTTAAAAACCTCAGTCTCTGCCAACATACATCTATCCATTTCTTTGGCCCACAAGGTGACGAGTGGCGGGTTCGTTCCCCCCCCAACCTCTAGCTAGCTCCCGTTTCACCAGCGTGTATCCCAGTGTCGTAAATTGCTGTTCAGCTTCCGTGAGATCCGTCGCCTCCCATATGTTTAACAGCCCCAGTTGTGGTGTCAATACTATGTCCTTTCCCAACGCTGTGCGCATGTGGTCTGAGGCTCCCTCCCAAAGAGCACGTACCTTTTGGCAAGTCCACAGGGTATGGTGAAATGTGGCCTGCTGACCACATCCCTTCATACACCGGTCGTCAGGTCTAGTTCCTATTCTCGCCAAAACTTTCCCTGTGAAATATGATCGATGGAGTATTCTAAGTTGAATCAGCCGGAATCTCTGTGTGATCGCCGCGTCTCGAGGGGACGTGAGTGCCGCCTGCCAGTCCTCATCATCGATAGGACCAATGTCTTCTTGCCACCGCTCTCTGAGCTTCGGGAAGGCGTCTGGCAAGGTATTACTCAACTTCTTATAAGTTAACGATATTGCCTTCGAATGGAGGGGCCCATCTAGTAGGCGGTCTTCCAGCGGTGACGACTCTGGTATATCTGTGAGAGACGGGAACCCCGCCTGTATCGCATGCCTGATCTGTAAGTACCTATACATTTCTCCTTGTGCCAGATGATATTGTTCCTGGAGCTCACCAAAGGTAAGTAGTGCTCCCTTCTTCACCAGATCCCTTACCGCTGATATCCCGATGAGATCCCACTTATCAAAACCGGGCTGATAGCATAGCATGCCCAGCTTCTGGGTGAACCACAACGGAGCAGCCTGCGAGAGGACGCCCGTCCATCCCAGCCGGGAGGTAACTACCCGCCAGATTTCCAGTGTGTGTTGGGTAGGTCCAAAGAACCTCCCCTATTTTTCTTATCAGTGTTGTATAGGGCCCCCATATATCCGGATCGATCAGTTTGGTATCGGTCAAGGGCATAAGCTGGGTCATCCGGGGGTGGTACATCCAGTGATTGACGGTCACCAATTGCGCCGCCCAGTAATAACGCTGTAGGTCAGGAAGTGCTATGCCTCCGTCGTACCATCCTTTTGTCAATTTCTGCAGTGCAATTCTAGGGGCCTTACCATCCCACAGCAGCGTGCGAATCTCCCCATCAACAGCTCTAAAATATGCGTCTGGGACCCTATGGGGACAGTTATGTAATGTATAAAGAAAACGAGGAAGGGCTAGCATTTTAAAGAGTGCGGCCCTCCCCAGTAGTGTTAAGGGCAGAGACCTCCAATGTTTGACATCCGCTCGTAGTCGGGCCAAAAGGGGGGCCAGGTTTGAGCTATGGAAACAAGCCGGATCCGAAGTGACAAAGATCCCTAAATAGCGAAACCCCTCTGTCGCGACCGCTATAGCGCATTCCGCCGGAAGGCGGGGGACCTCGCCCCTCAGCATAAACAATACGGACTTGTGCCAATTGATCGCGTATCCCGAGTATTTACCGAAATTCGTGAATATGTCTAGCACCACACTTATTGATTTGTATGGGGATGCTAAGTATAGCAGTACATCGTCTGCGTAAAGGGATATACGATCCTCCACTCCAGCTGCCCAACGCAGCCCACGCACCCTCACGTCTCTGCGCACCCAGGCCGCCAGAGGCTCCAATGCAAGAGAGAAAATCAGCGGGGAGAGTGGGCACCCCTGTCTAGTACCTCTTCTTAGTTCGAACGTCCGAGATGTAAAACCATTAACCCTCACCTGTCCCAACACACCGGTATACAGCAGCTTTACCCAGGCTATGAATTTAGGGCCCAACCCCACCTTCCCCAGGACCTCGAACAGATACGGCCACTCAATAGAATCGAATGCCATGGAGGCATCGAGAGACAGCACTGCCGCGTCCTCTTCAATATACTTCCTACGAGCCATCACATTATGTAAACGCCGTAGATTGAGGGCCGTATTTCTGCCCGGCATAAAGCCCGATTGGTCTGGGTGGACCAAAGATGTAATAACTGTCGCCAATCTGTTCGCCAGGACTTTTGCCAACACCTTTGTCTCCACGTTAATTAGCGAAATTGGCCTATAGGAGCCACAGTTGTCTGCTGGCTTGCCCTGTTTATGGATGACTACGATGGTGGCTAATCGCTGATCTACTGGCAGCCCCCCCACTTCTAAACTTTCTTCATACATGGCTCTCAGGTGTGGCACAGTCAGTGAGGCATTGGCCTTCAAGAACTCTACTGGGATGCCATTAGGCCCCATCGCCTTTCCGGACTTGATCTGCCCCACGGCCTTGCTTATTTCTTCGTTCGAAAGGTCTGCCTCCAGGGTCTCTCGTTCCACTCCTGAAAGGCCCGGCACATTGCTATCCAAAAGGAACTGGCGGGAGTCCTCAGCCATGTATTGAGTGGAGGGGAGGTACACCGTCTCAAAATGATCCGCGAACTTTTCCGCTATTTCTTGTGGATGAGTCACTACTTCACCCCCCCGTATCATCAGCTTATGTACCCATCTGGATCCCTGCTCACGCCTTTCTAACCACGCCAGTGTCCTACCTGCCCTGTCCCCAAGCTCATAGAGTCGATGCTGGGTGGCACGATGTTTAGCCACCATATGCTCCCTGGTTTTTATCCTGTATTCGTCTTGCTTCAATAGGAGTTTATGACTAGTGTCCGGTGAGGGATCCTGTGAATGCTCCCGCTCTAGTTCGAGGAGGTCTGACTCCACCTTGGCCAAGAGTTCGTGCTTTTTGCGATATAACTCGTCTTTAATGACAGGGCTTGCCCTTTGAGAACCACTTTGTATGCTTCCCAGATTGTTTGTGCGGAGTCGACTGAGCCCACGTTTTCAGTAAAGTAGTTCTCTGTTTGTGTTCGGAGCTCGCCTCTTATATCTGGTATATGTAGAAGCCATGGGTTAAGGACAATTGTGGTACGTGGTTGTCGTTCCCAGTGCGTATAGTCCGTCCAGACCGGGGAATGATCCGAAATGCCCCTGGGCAAGACTTTAAACTGGGCGAAATTATCTATCGAGGACAAATGCGTGAGAAAGTAGTCAATACGTGATAAGCTATTGTGGACACTAGAAAAATGCGTGAATAATTTACCAGTAGGGTGAAGCACATGGCCTACATCTGCCAAACCCATCGCCTGCGCAAATTCGGCCATTAGGTCGTTAGACTTCTCCCTCGTCTTCGGTGGGTTGCGGTCAACAGTGTCATCTAATGTCATGTTGTAGTCTCCTCCCATGATAAGTGTGCCCTCTCGGAGTCTCGTCAGCCTATTACCTAGGTCCTCTAATGCTGCCTTGCTCAGAGCGGGCGGTAGATAGACAGATAGAATGTTGATGTCCTTTCCATCCCATTGGGCCTCTGCCCCCACGAAGCGGCCCCCCGTGTCCGCCCATGTCTTATGAACAATAATGGGCGTAGTTTTCTTTACCAATATAGCCGTTCCCCTCGAGCCCGTGGTGTAGTCCGCGTGTATCAGGAGTTTGTATCCCCATCTATTGAGGGCCTTGGATTTCTGACCTACTAGGTGCGTTTCTTGCAGCAAGACCACATCAGGTGACTGTCTCTTTAGGTACTGTTGCACTATCCCCCTTTTAATCTTATCCCCCACACCGTTGACGTTCCAGGACATTATAGACAGGGTATGGTCTCTATCCAGCCCCATTGCCACATATCCCACCCATTTCTCGTACTCGGATCCTTGCTATGTAGGAGGAAACTTGAGTCTGTCCACTCAGCGATTGCCGTCCAATGCTCAATATGACTACTTTACGCTTTCGAAACACAAAATCACATTGCTTACCAACAATACAATCAAAAACATAACATCCCCAAATTCTAGGCCCCCTGGTACCCACCCACCTCCCCACCCCTGGGTCCCTAGCACTATGCATCTTCAAACCCCCACCCCCAACCCCTCAACAGCTACCCCCTCCCTGCCCCCTGCCCGTGGATTTAAAACTACCCACTCCCGAACCTGGCAGAGTGCCTCTCTCCCCCCCCGAAATGCTAGAAATGCACGGGACGAGCAACTCCCTTCCCCGCCCATTCACATCACAATTAACTTGTATTTTTGGCCATCCACTAATCGTGTAATTCAGTCTCATTCAGATCACATAGATTAAGCCCATCAGTCCCAAACCTTACACCAGGTCTTCTCTTTGTAAGTCTCGCACCCGATGGGTATATCAACCCTCCCCCCAGTCCCCACTACTTGCGCTTTCAGTTGGGCGTCGGCCCTTCATTGATGAGGCCGAGGGTCCTCACTCCCGCTCCTTCAGCGGATCTTCTTCCTCTGCAGGACCAGTCTTTGCCGCGTCTGGACGAGGACCCCTACGTTGGCTAATCCTTTCAGAGCGTTCTCGTCTCGGGTTTCCCACCGTACTCCATCCTTCCATCCAGTCCCAGACTGCATCCGGTGAATCAAAAAACCACGATTTGCCATCCGATTCCACCCTCAGTCTCGCAGGGAAGAGCATCGCATATTTCACCTCCCGGTCCCGCAGTTCCCTCTTCACTGCCTGAAAGCTGCGACGTTGGGCTTGGACCTTAGCTGTGAAATCCGGGAAGAAGGCCACCTCGTAGTTATCTATTTTCAGCGGGGGACTGGACCTCGCTGTCTGCAGGATAATGTCCCTGTCCCGGTAGTTGAAGACCCGAGCTATAAGGGGCCTCGGAGGTGCGCCTGGTCTTGGTCTACCTCTCGGTACTCTATGAGCTCTTTCAATGGAAAAGTAGCCGGACAGAGACTTGGGCTGTAGGTGCTTCGTGATGAGGTCTTCCACATATAGGTCCGCTGCCGGCCCCTCCGTTTTCTCCGGAACCCCTAAGATGCGGATGTTATTGCGGCGGGCCCGGCCTTCATAGTCATCGAGCTGCTGTGCCATCCTCTCCTGTTTCTGCTGCATTTCACGCATCTGCGTCTGGAGTTCCGACGTGTCCGCCTGTAGGGCACCGGCAACCACCTTAAGCTCCCTGACTTTCTCGTCCATCTTTCGGAAGTCCGCCCTAATAAGG
This sequence comes from Calotriton arnoldi, assembly GCA_963921515.1. NCBI lineage: Eukaryota > Metazoa > Chordata > Amphibia > Caudata > Salamandridae > Calotriton > Calotriton arnoldi. The sequence goes on from CAWUFW010000186.1 coordinate 5,337,733, forward strand.
GAGACCTCCACCGTGACAGAGTCCACCGACGCACGCACTCCGTTAATAGCTGCCATGACATTATGCAGAGTTGGCTCCGGTCCTTGTTTGGAGGCAGCCGCCCCTCCATCCGTCCCCGGTTGCGGCGGATCCTCCTTATCTCCCCCTTTGGACCAAGAGAATTTGGACAGCTGCTTTTGGGCGTTCGCCTTGGGCCCCTTCCCTCCTGTCGCCATGGATGCGCAGCAATGAACGCCCCGCTAGGTGAAAGCACAGGCCAGCACCGAAGGGTGGACCTTAAATTGATGACAATATGGGCCGAGTTTGTAGGAGTTTCTTCCGGATTCTCAATCTGGGTATCGCGGCCCTGGAACACCAACTATCTTGGCTAGGCTTCTACACCCCTCGCGGCCCCCTTCAGTGCGACGTGGTTACCTTCGTCGGCATTCCGGAGGAGGCTTCTCCTCCCTCTGCGTACGGCACTCCAGCGTAGTATCTCCTACGGTGCTGGAACTTTCAGCACCTTCTCATGGTAGTGCAGTCCAGGTTCAGAAACACCCTTCAAGCCCTAGTTCGGTTCCCAACGCACCAACCTGTCCTCGATCAGTTGGGGGAGTCTCAGGGGTTCCCTCGCCCCCCTCCACGCTCGGCGAGGTCTTACAGTGGCTATCAGCTCCGCAGGAGGCGGCAGCAATCCCTTGCGCCAATGTAGTCTAATCGTCAGGGCCAGTCACCCCCGGCCTCAAGTGTTCCCCCTTCTTTCAGCGCTAACCCAGGCCAGCGCCCGGTGGGCTACGGCGCTCCGTCTTCTCACTGGCCCCCACCATTCGCCACAGCGCCTCTAGTTTAGTCGCAGGGCGACACTCCCGAAAGGACGGCACCTTCCACTACTCACTGGCTCCCAGTGATGGGCAAGCGATCTCTTCTAGGACCTACGGGTCCGCACTACTTGTCTTTCAGCAGCCACACAGACCACCTCCGCTGCGACAGTATCCAGGCCTCCCGCACCACCTCTCAACAGCTCCCCACTACAGGCCGCAAGGTTGGGGTCTCGCCTCTCTCGCAGAGGCAGATTGCTGTAGGCCTGGGGCCTCCATTCCCACTCCTTTGCGTCGGCTCTTAAGGAGGTGCCAGTCCTCACTGTTGCCGGGTCTCCACCATGCCCCCGCTCCTCACTGGGTATCCCGTTAAGCTGCAGCCTCCTTGGCACCAGGAGTCCACGTATAGCGGCCGCAGCGTGTAAAGGCCGCAAGCCGGGGGCTCAGGTGCTTGCGTCACTCACCGGATCCTCCCTCTCACGGCCGCACCGCGCGACGCGGGAGCCCTCAGCCGGTTCTCGTCCCCTCTGTGCGCTGCTTCAGAGTTGAGGCACCTCGGGACCCCTCCCGGACCGCTTGTCTGCCCGGCTTCTTTAGCGTCCCTCAGACACCTTCGACGCTTTCACTTTTTTGTGTTGGGGGCGTCCGCCATTACCGCCTCATCGGGGACGCATCAGAGGGGCCGCCGGATTCACCATGCGAGTCGCAGCTCCTGTCGAGTCTCTCCTGGGAGGTGAGGAGTGAAATACTGGTTGTTTTTATACTTTTGGGATGTGGATGGCCTCGGATATTGAGGGATTTGCAGCGGGGATTCAGGAGCTCTCTCAGGCAGCGGCCATTCTCGTTGGCTGCTAGCCACGCCCTTAGTCATTATTCTTGATGGCTCTCAGTCCACATTCGCGGCATGGCGACACGAGCAGAACGCCACCCAAATATTCACTCAGAGTTTCATAAAGGAAAGTTTGTTGTCAATAAAAGCATCAATTGCTCAAGATCAAAATTATGAGCAGGAAAATGCCATCGTCAAGGGAGATGGAGTCGCTGTAGGTTTGGCGGAAAATCCAGGAGCTCTCAGAAGACAGATGATATATGGGCCAGAGATTTCCAGAGTAGTAAATGAATTTGAACAAACATTTGTGAATGCCAAAAAAAACATCCTTTGCCACATGAAAAATACCCAGTGTACAAAAATCTTTCATAAAAGATATCAAATCTCTACTGCACACAATTGAGGAAGTTGGTAACTCGTTTATGGAGGAGAGTGGTGATCTGTTCAATCTGGGCAGCAACAACGTCAGTGAAAACAGCACATGAAATTGGTAGAGCGCAATATAACTCCTATTTTCATGAAGTGTTGCAAATGTGTTCGAAGCCCATAACAGATACAATACCAAGGAACAAACTTCAATTATTCAGCACCAGCCTGCACAAAACTTCTGAGTCCAAAGACAAACTTTCCTGTTAAAAAGTATTTGAAATCTGTTTTCTAGATTATATATAGGGTGTCAGACAAGAATTTTTCAAGCAAGAGAATCAGTCTTTTGGGCCATCTAGATCTGTGAATGGAAAACTGAAACAAGGACAGAAGTTGCAGCTATTGGACAGCGTTGCCGAAAGTACCAATATATACAACACTGCTCCAGAGGTGGATGTAAATATATTAGATGGTGCAGCTATGGTAAGTATGCTACCTCACAAGTCTTGTAAAACATTTGGTGATTACACTTCAACATATTTTATACCCTACATAGAAACTCAAGCAAGGAATGTGAAATGATTGGCTCTTGTGTGGGATATATATATATATAGATTACTGAAAGCATCAAGCAAAGTGTTAGAGAAAAAAGAGGTGAGGGTCTTCGCAAGCAAGTTGAATCTAACTCTCCTGTAGCCAAAGATTGGCATAGTTTCTTTAGGTGAAACAAAAACAAGACAGAGTTTTTTGGTTTACTGAGTGGGAATGTGCAACTTATTAACATCGAATTGAAGCAAGTAATTGTCACCTGTCAGGATAAAGTTCCAAGTTCCACACTAATTATGAATTTCAAAATGACATCGCCTTGCAATCATGAGAAAGTGGACACACAAGTTTTGTTTCATCTTTTCATGCAGCAACTGAAGTTCATTCCGGAATAATGATCCGTACAGTAGATACCAATGTAGTAGTTCTTGTGATTGCTATTTTTAAAAATATTGAATGTCAACAATTGTTTTTAGCATTTGGTACAGAAAAAGGTTTTGCTACATACCAGCTCACAGTAATGCAGAAAGCTTAGGCATTGATATATGTGAATCTCTGCCTTTTTTCCATGCTGTTACCGGTTGCGACACCATGTCGGCTTTTCATGGGAGAGGGAAGAAAGCAGCTTATGACACCTGGATGGCACTATCTTCTGCTACTCCCATAGTTCAATTTCTGTCAGTTCGACCAAGGTCTGTTGATCCTGTTCACTTCGGAAATGTTGAGGGATTCATTGTACTAATGTATAGCCACAGTTGTCCATTGCATTAAGTAAATGGTGCCCACCAATTTGTGTTTTCAAGTGGAAGCAGAACTATTGAAAACATCCCACCTAGACAATATGCTCTTCTTCAACATGTTAAATGATCTGCAAACCAAGGGGGCCATGTTTTGGGTCAGACTTGAGCGCTCATGCAAAAATTGCCAAATTTAAATGAATGGGCTGAAAGCAGATTGATGGAGTAATGGTACCACATTGGACAACCATTCCGGACGCTTTTAAGGCATGCAAAGAACTTATCTGTTGTGGTTGCACAAATTTGTGCTGAAATCAATGCAAATGCTCAAAGGCGAGCCTCCTGTGCACAGACCTTTGTTTTTGTAGTGGAAACTGTTATCAAGATTTAGACAGTATACAAACTTGAATCATCATTGTTTCATATTCTAGAAATGTTTTCAGGGTTTAATATATCCGTGTATTTTTTGCTTACAATAGAAACATTATCCACATGTTTATGGTATGTGTTGTAAGGATACGAATGATGCAAATTATAAGTTTACTTTTGCTACAGTGTGTGTTACTTACTCCTGGTGTCCTCACTGCGGCCATTTTGGGTTTATATTTATGACATCACAGTCTTGATCTAAAGTGCACATGACATGCACTGACATGTACACTGGAACTTTTGTGCCAAATTTGACACAAATCGGAAGTTTTAAAATAATTTTTTTGATATTTGTCAGCCATCTTGGATTTCGATTAGACTATGCGCCTGATTTAGATCACAGAGAACAGGTTACTCCATCACAACGGTGACGGATATATCCTCCACTGAAATATAAATCCCAATAAATCATATGGGATTTATATTTGGACTGACAGGATATGAGTCACCGTTGTGACAGAGTAACCCGTCCGCCGAGATCTAAATCAGGCCTTATATGACGTGATAGGCAAGATCCACTAGGGGTCTTGCTCTTATATGATGACAAAAACGAATGTCCGTACCAACTTTCAGCATTCTATCACAAAGTTACAGATTTTTCAGTCTAACAGCTATACTAAAAGGAATCTGCAATTAGAAATATGCTTTGGTAAATATCCTTTTTTTTTGTTGTTTGAATCCGTTTATTGAGAGTTTTGTCTTTCTTGTCCAACATACATTATGACAATAGCCAAGCACTGAGACGCAAGTCATACATTAGGATACATAAAGATATGAAATTCACAAGAATTTAAAAACATGGTTTTTCACATCAACTTAGATTAGGATTCTTACATTCCTGCTTTGCATTATAGGACTGATACCCTAGCACTGGGACACGTCAGTTGACGTAGGTATATGCTTTATAAATCTTATTATTATTATATGAAAATCAAATATAATGATATAGTATCCACTTTGCAGAAACTGTGCTGATGCAACATAATAATGAAAGGGCTCTGCCGACTTACGCAACAGGGTATATGGTAATTCAGGATACAGTCATAAAATACCAGTGCAACTGATATAGTTGTATGCACCAACTAAGGCAACTTTATGATACACAATAATAAGCCATATCAAATGATATAATGTATAGATACATGTTTTGAAACCAATCAACAGTTAAAACTAAAACTTAATAATGCACCAGACCACACAGCTAACTAACCCAGTACTGCCCAGTTCATTCACCTCTGCTGACATATGTGGTGTGGGGTATTCAATACTAGGAACTTCAGGACATGGGTGTATGAAGAGGGCGCTGTAATAATAAAGATAACAAATGGTTTTGGTCTACAATCATACTCTTATAATGTCGGGACTGCTACTGCTGTATCCGCGTTTCCTTCAAAGTCGTATGCGCAGTTGGTTTGGAAATTTGTGAAAATAGTGTCCCAGCAATAGGGTTTTTTCTCAGTTCGAGCATGACCTCCCTGTGTAGGGCTGTACTTTCAGCCTGTGCCCAATAAATCATAGAATGCCTCCAGGCCATGAACGGCGGAGGGCTTTCATCCTCGAGTGATAAGCTGCTTAGCCACTACAAACTACAAATATAGAAAAGGGAAGTGACCCTATGTTTCTTGTGCCTTCAATATAATCCCAGGAGACATATTTCCCATTTATGCAGGTCTGGACGTTCGGCACAAGTGGATAATGTTGGTATGCCAATAACTATGTAGTTGAGGGCAAGCCCAGAGCATGTGCAGTAGATCAGCGTTCACACATGTACAACACGAACAAGCCGCGTCCTCTCTATGATAACATTGATTAATATTGGCAGAGGTGAGGTAGGCCCTATGCATCATATAAAGTTGAATAAGCTTAAATCTGGCATTGCGCAGTACACATCTGGGTCCCTCCAGTAAAGCAGCCCATTACTTGTCTGTGCAAAGGCGCATCAGATCTACATCCCAAAGCTGGTGTAGCATGAGAAGTTGTGGGGCAGTGTGGGAGCGAAGAGATTCTGCAATCCACCGTATGGGGTGACTGTCTCTCCCCATAACCTGTAAATATTGGTTCATATGATGGATTGGGAGCTTGGTGGACATGTCTCTCCAGTGGTTCACCACTGCATTAATCAGTGAATTATGGAGCAGAAATTGACCCGGTGGCAGACCTTCCTCTTCTGTCAGTGCCTCGTATGACAGTAGAGTGCTGTCCCTATATAGATCTTCCAGAGTATGTTTGCCTGCAGCGTGCCATGGAGTTCGTCCCACTGAAATAATTGGCCCAATGGTCCTAGGCATGCCCAACAACACCAGTCCTGGAGCATGAGCGAGCATATGGCTAGTAATGCGGAGGCATCCATGATAGCATCAATACGCAACCCTCAGTAAGAGCGACTCAGGTGGCCATGCTCTCGCGCAAGGGTGAAAGAGGCGCACAATAGCCTGTGGGGTCCAACTGGGTGAGGATGTGGCTGTGTCCTATAGATGTGAACCCGCTAGCCATTTCGCAATCCATTGGATTAGGGCAGCAAGGTAGTATTGCTCAAAATGTGGGGCAGTTAAGCCACCCTTGCACGTGGGTGAACAGAGCTGTGCCAGGGCCACCCTGCATCTCAAGTTGTTCCAAATAAAGTCCCTGACCTGTTGACTGAACAGAAGAATGCACCTGGGGTGTAGAGAGGAAGGTTATTAAAGAAGTATAGGAGGCGGGGCAGAACCACTATTTTTAACAGAGCTACCCTCCCTGCTACCACCAGTGGCAATGTACGCCAGAAGGTCATTTGGGCACGTAAGGACGCTACCACCCGAGTGGCATTCCCATCAAACAGGTCCGCCATGAAGTGGTATATCCTGACCCCCAGGTATCTAAATGTATGATGCTGCCAATACAATTCTGCGCCTCCAATCACGAAGCATGGGTTGCTGGTAACTGGTAGAAATGGGAATAAGCAGGATTTCGTCCAATTGACTTGCAGCCAGGAAATGTTTGTAAAGCGTGTCAAAATAGAGGCAATCATAGAAGGAATATTATGTGTGTCCCTGGGGTATAGTAATATATCATCCACATATAGTGATATTACGTGTCCCATTACCTAAAGGAATACCCCAATGTCTGCCCCAGTGTTGCAGTGTCAAGGCTAATGGTTCAATCGCTAGGGAGAACAACAGAGGAGATAAGGTGCAGCCCTGTCTTGTCCCCCTGTGAATGGGGATGGCTTCAATATGATGAGTCTCGTCTTGACTCTTATTAAAGGGTCAGTGTATAGTAATTTCACCAGACGAAGGAAGCAAGTGCCTATACCATATCAAGTCAGCGCATTTCACAGGTAACCCCACTCCAAGGAGTCAAAAGGCCTTTTCAAGGTCTAAGACCAGACGTGGCCAGGTAGAGAGGGCATAAGTTGGGACCCGGAAGAAGTGGCGTAAGTTCAAGGAGGTGTTACGTGCTGGTACAAATCCATTTTAGTCCGAATGGACCAAAGACGGGACCATGAGCACTAGTCGATCTGCAAGCACCTTTACCAATATCTTGTAATTGGTGTTGAGTAAAGCCAGTGGTCTATACGAGCCAACAAGTTCTGGGTCTCTGTTGGGTTTGGGCAGGGATATAATCATTGCTTCACTCTGAGAATCAGACACCACGCTGGGGATAGGGCTTTTTTGTATACAGTCACCAGCTGTGGGGCTATGTGAGTTGCATAAGTTTTGTACAGTTTGACCGGCAGACCATCCGCTCCTGGGAATTTGCCAGTGGCCAGTGCCTTGATTGCATTTTTAACTTCTTCCAGTGTAATGGGTTCATCTAATTCCGCCTGTTGATCTAGTGGTATGGCGTATATTGATGTCAGTAAAGAATGCAGCGTATTAATCTTGGTCTGTGTCCACCACAGATTGGTATACCCTCGTATAGTGCTGTCAGTTCTGCATGAATAGCGTGCTGTGTAAAGAGTAGGGAGCCTGACTGACTGTTATGCCATCATAGGCCTTTGCGGTTGATCCTGATGGATAAGCCATGCTAAGAGTCAGCCAGTTTCGTCTGCCCTTGCATGCGTGTGTGACGAGTGTGCAGCATAATTGAGGCAGCGCAACCTCTCCAGGATCGCACCATGCTTATGACACGCCCCGCAGCCTGAGTCTCCAGATCTAGGAGTGCACATTCCACTGTTGTAATGTCCTTCGTAAGCATTTGTCTCATGTTACCCTGCATGCCCAGACAGTGCCCTCGCAATGTTCCTTTGAAGGCATCCCATTCCACTAATTTTGTAGTGGCTGTGTCAGCATTGTCGCAAAAGTATTGTTATTTTTTTTCCTAGGGCGATCTAAACGGGACATCCTCTAACAATGCGTGCTGATAACGCCTTGTGGGAAGGGGAGTTATTTCAAGTGCCCAGTGCAATTGTAATATTTGGGGATTGCGATCAGAATGAGTATGACCCATGTATTCTACACGTGTAATGGAGGGCAGCAATATGTCGGCGTGGCCACCAACCTTTCAATGCAGATGAGCAGGTTATGAGGGACGGAGTAGAAGGAATAAACCCTTGAGTTTGGATTCCGAAAACTCCATGTTTCAATCAACAGCCATTGCTGGAGCCAATCAGTTAGAATTAGCGCATTAGAGGTCGCAGCCATTTGGGGTAGCGAGGGAAGGAGCGATTAATGTTGGTTTAAATACACTATTAAAGTCCCCTCTAATGAGCCATGGCACAGTACTGAATTGATAGTGTGGTGGAGAGTGCTTAGAAAAAGCGTGTCTGCTCAGTGTTTGGGGCATAAATAGAGCTCAAAAGGATAGGTCGGTCATCGAATCGCCCCTTCACAAGAACATATCTCCCCTCTGGGTCTAGTATAGCATCTTCTGAAACAAACGGGGTCTGAGGCCTAAATCATAACCTCACCCCTCGGGCATAGTCGGTGGCAAACACTTGACCACACCAACGCTGCTGTAGTCTGATGCTCTCCGTGCGAATAAGATGAGTTTCCTGTAACAGCGTGTCACCTACCGGATGTCCACAGCGCCCCAGAGACAGGATCTGACCTGATCCTCCTTGTTTGCCCCGGAAGTCAGGCAGAGGGGAGGAGTCAAGGAACCCTATGCGAGGCCACAAAACCGGAAGGCGACGCTCTAGCGGGGTCGTCCAGAGTGCGCAAGGAAGAAAAGCCAGAAGGCGGGGAAGACACGGTTGAAGAACTGAAGAAGAGCGGAGCTGCTGACCCACCGCGTGAGGAGGAGGAAACGGAGCTCACCGGGAGAAGGAACGAGGCAGCGGCAACGTTGGAGACAGCGGCTCGAGATACCGAAAGAAGAGAGAAGCCTCCTGTCCGTTTGAAGCCACGCCGACCCTGCCACGCCCCTGGAGGGACGTGCCTGCACCAGGTGCATGAGAAATTCACCAAGAAAGGCCGGAGGGCCGTTTTGGGTGAGGGGGTGGGAAAAGAATTTAAAAAAGGGGGGAAACCCAAACCTGAGTATGCTAAAAAAAAATAGCAAACAAAGCAGAGTATAAAAAGAAATATATTCATGATCCCTTTATTTTAAGATTTTGTTTGTGTAAGGAAACACAGAAAACCCCCTTAATTTCCTGACCCAAAGAAACCCCTTCTTCCCCCTTTCCACTCTCCAGCACTAACCATCACTACCCATCTTCTATAGTAGAAGTAAATCTACTATACCCTGAAGTCTGTACTAATTCACCCGAAGTACTTCAGTATTCCCCAAGAACGAATTCTTACCTGCATTTTTCTTTCTGCCAAGGGTGCTGGCGGGCAGGAACCCCGGAGACCCTGAAAAACAAAGAAGGCAGCTTTAATTCATATTGGGGACTTGCTGTTACAAGTGTGCTCTCCCATGCCCGCCTTGCCCAGCATCCCCCACGTTAATATGCCTCTGATACATCGGGCTCGATTGTCAAGAAATAAAAGTGAAATCATAAGTGGGGCCTAAGAATTATTTAAGTCATGTACATGTTGCAACTGTAAAGACTAAACGTTATTCAGCAGAATATTAATGGTTAAATGTGTCTGGCACATGAAGAAAACAGTGTGATAAACTTTCTGGCAATAATATTAAAGATCACCTGCCAAATGTGCAAAAACCACGTGTATTTCAATACAGAGACAACCACGAACTCTTGGAAGCATGTGGCTTCATGAATATGCAAAAGGATTCACACGCGCTGCCACAAACTCTTGGAAAGCGTGAGGATCATGAATATGCAAAAGATGCTCTCACGCGCTAACTGACAAGCAGCATACGCGTGTATGTAAATTGTGCACAACGTGAATGAGAGGGTATTTAAACCGCTCCCATTCACACTCGCTGCTTGGCCTCGTTTCCCTAAACACTTACCTGGCTCCAGCTCCTGTCCGGTTTCCCTCCTCTTCGGGCCTCGCCTCGGGGATTCCCTGACTTCACTAACTCGGCAGAAGTCTCCAGCCGGACGTCGTCTTCCTGTGGCTTCCGGACATCGTGCTACCGCAGTACCTGTAAAAGACAAGCAGAGAAAAAGTTTAAAACAAGGTATTTCAAAACTACGAAAGCCTCGGTGAGTCTTTTTGATATTTAATCGGCAGAGCGCGCATTTCCCTAGGACCAAAATACAAAAGACTATACAAGAAAATAATTAGTGAACTTGAGAAGGAATCAAGTTCAAAGACATTCCAGGGAGGATTACCATATTCTCTGATCAAAATAGACACTGGAAAACAGAGACTTGAAAACATTGTTGGCAGTGACTTTTATTATCTGAGTCTGGCAATATAAATACCGCGAAGCACCTGTTAAGCTTCAAGGTTTAAGGAAGACTTATATCACTGTATAACTGGCATTATTGGTTTATTTGATGTTTTCTCAACATTCTCCTTATTATTATTTTGGTGACATTACTACTGTAAGAAAAAAGGTTAAGAAGAATTGCAGCATTATATTTTGACACTTCTACCGAAGGATTCAGATTGCTCAGCAGATACCTAGATCGCATTCCCTTCTGTAATTCTGTGCGTAACCTAAGAAATAATTAGAATTTAGGAGCCTTGGAAGGTTAAACATATTCCCGAACTCCTTGTGATATACCTGTTTCCTGTATCCAGCACACCAACTATCCTTCCCGAATTCCTGCCCTTATCGAAGACTTCTGGAATCTTCGTCTTCTCTTGTTTCTCTTTTCATCCCAACCCCTTTCCCCCTGGAGACTTTCAGAGCGACGGCAAAGTTATCAATCCTTGTCGGCGCGTTGCTAGTGTTTAGGAGGACTGGGGCAATTGTCATCATCAAGGTGAAACAACCTGGAGCACAGGTGAGTGCCTTTAACAGAAGGCCAAGCCACCACTTGTTTCACCCTGATAATTGGCTAACATGGATGTCTCTGATCAGACATCACAGCTAACAGAAATCATTAAAACCCTGCAAATTGAGATGCAGGAAATTAAACAAGAAAATCACTCCTTGAGAGAAGAACTTTTAAAAGTAGGTCAGAATTGACACAATGGAGAGAGCCAAAAACTACAGACCCTCGCCCCTTTTTAGCACCAACAAAATTTGGTCAAAGTACTTTCGCAACCACTACTTCCAGTCCTCAACGTTCAGATCAAAATTTGCAGGCAACTGTGGTAACCCCTACTCCTGTCCCTCTGGCTAATTCAGAACGCTTTTTAGGTGATAGTTCCCGGTTTGCTTCTTTCATGAGCCAATGTCAGCTGCATTTGTTATGCAAACCACAGGTCTTCACTACTGATAATGATAAAATTGCATTTATCATCTCCTATCTGGGCGGAGTAGCCGCCAACTGGACAATCCCGTTATTTGAAAATGATGACCCTCTTTTACATAATTACACTCGGTTTAAAGATGCCATGTCTCGTTTATTTGCACGTCATACGTTTATTCAAGCCTGTGATAACGAATTGTTAAATCTAAGACAGGGCTCCAAGGATCTAATTACGTACATGACCACCTTTAACCGTCTTTTGTCTGAGACTCATTGGCCTTGAAGAGAAGCGTGTTTCTCTTTTTTACAGAGGTCTGAGAGGCGATTTAAAGGACTCATTAGCTCACATTGTTGACTTACCTGACGACTATTCTGAATTCTTAGATTTGGTCGTAAAACTGGATCATAGGCTTGGAGAGAGGAAGCACGATAAACCAAGATTAGACACCAGACTTATTTCAGTTAGGTCTGAAAAAAGAGATACTGAAGACAAATCAGAACCAATGCAAATTGGAGGACTTAAAGGCCCGTTAACCTCTGAAGAAAAAGACAGATGCAGAAAAGGGAACCTTTGTCTTTATTGCGGCAAGGCCGGCCACTTTGCTCGAGATTGCCCCATTAAACCTAAAAAGAAAAAAGCAATAGCTAGTGTCACTTCAAATTTAACGGAATCGGAAAACCAACTGTCTCAAAGGTTGAAGAGATCGCTCCTTTGAGAACTACAGACCTTAAGATCTCACGATATGTTACCAATACTATCAATCGCGTTCCTCGACATATGACCATTCGAATTACGTTTATCATCTCAGATCAACAAAGGTATAGTTTGTCTGTTTTAATAGACTCAGGTGCTACAGGAAACTTTTTTTGACTTAACCTTAGCAAAAAAATGTGGCATTTCATACATATCTAAAGATGAACCGGTAAGGGCAGTTGATGGTTCTGCTTTGTCATCTGGCCTTATTCGCTTTCACACCTCACCATTGACGCTCGTGTGTGAAAACGGTCACACCGAGCAAACCATGTTTGACCTCATTGACACTCCTACATTTGGAGTAATTCTAGGAGTTCCCTGGTTGGAACTGCATAATCCAAAGATAGATTGGGTTCAAAGAACAGTGACATTGGATTCTGCGTTCTCTAGAACACATTGTTATAAAGAAACACAAGACCCTATCCTCCCGTCATATTGTGCTTCTACACATGTAAAAACTACTACCATACTACCTGCACACTATCAAGATTTCTCTGAAGTATTTGACCCAGTACAAGCCACGCAATTGCCACCTCATAGGGTGTACGACTGCAGGATTGATCTAGTACCAGGAGCAGTCTTGCCCTGTAGTAGAATATATGCTCTCACAGATCCTGAGACGCAATATTTAAAACAATATCTAGACGAATTATTGCAATTTGGTTTTATTAGGCATTCCACATCACCCGTCTCCTCTCCACTTTTCTTCGTGGCCAAATAATCTGGAGATCTCCACGCCTGCATAGATTATCGCGCAGTAAACAAAGTTACCATTAAAAACCGTTATCCATTGCCATTAATCCCTGTGTTATTAAATCAAGTCAAGGGATCTACAATTTACACAAAATTAGACTTGCGTGGCGCCTACCAACTCATTCGCGTCAAGGAAGGCGACAAATGGAAAACCGCCTTCCGCACTAAATTTGTATTCCTTGAAATATACGGTCATGCTGTTTGAATTGTGTAATGCTTCAGCGGCATTCCAGTATTTTATTAACGAGGTACTACACGATTTTCTTGATGTCTGTGCTATCGTCTACATAGACGATATATTGATCTTTTCCAAAAATGAACAGGAACATATTCAACATGTTGGTGCCATTCTCCAAAGACTAAAGGAACATTCCCTATATGCAAAATTAGAAAAGTGCATGTTTCATGCTACGTCAGTAGAATTTCTAGGTTACTTCTTGTCCCCTGAAGGTATAACAATGGACCCCAAAAAAGTGGAAGCCATTCTGAATTGGCCATCCCCTAAATCAATAAAAGACATTCAGCGAGTATTGGGATTCGCTAATTTTTACAGAAGATTTATCGCCAAATTTTCGGAAATTGTCTTCCCCCATAATGCATTTGTTGAAAAAAGGAAAAACCTTTCACTGGACCGATGATGCAGAAAAAGCCTTTAAAAAATTAAAACAAGCATTCACTACAGCCCCCATATTGTGTCATCCTGACCCTGACAACCCATTCTTTGTGGAAGCAGACGCTTCTCAGACTGCTTTAGGAGGAGTTCTTTTACAAAGAACCCCAGTACTAGGCAGATACATCCAATAGCGTATTTTTCAAGAAAACTACTACAGGCAGAACAAAATTACACTCTAGCTGAGTGCGAATTGCTGGCTATTAAGGCAGTCTTCAGCGAATGGAGACATCATCTGCTAGGGGCTAAGCATACAATAACAATTTTTACTGATCATAAAAATCTTCAGTTTTTTACTTCCGTGAAAGCCCTAACTCCCAGACAGATGAGGTGGCTACTGTTCTTCAGAGAATTTGATTTTCTAATAACATATCGCCCAGGTAAACAACAATTATCAGATACTTTATCTAGAATTGATGAGAAAGAACCCAGAGAACAGTTGACAACTGCACCTAGCATCATACCTGAAAGCAAGGTTATTGTAGTAACTCAAGTCGACCCGTTCTTTCAGGATATTAAGACTGCATCCCAAGCTCTCGATACTCAAGTATGGTTGCAAAACGCAAAAAACTCCAGAAAAGATGATTATTTATTTCACAATAACAAGTTATTTGTTCCACAAAAGGAATTAAGACACCAAATCATAGCTTGGCACCATGACTCAGGATTAGCAGGTCACCCAGGTTCATACAAGACTTTTGGCTTATGTGCAAGAAATATTTGGTGGGAAAACATGCAAAAAGATATTCGAGAATTCGCTAAGTCATGTCCAACTTGTGCACGCAATAAAATACAGCATATAGCACCAGCAGGTTTACTACATCCTTTACCTATCCCTCCCACACCCTGGCACACTATTAATGTAGATTTTATCACCGATTTACCCAAAGCTAATAAATGCACAACCATCCTCGTAGTTGTGGATTTACTTTCCAAAATGAGCCATTTTATTCCTCTTCCAAAACTACCCACTGCTGTGGAATTTAGCAACATTTTTCTAAATCATATTGTCAAATTGCATGGTCTCCCTAGTAAAATAATTTCCGACAGGGGCCCTCAGTTTAATTCAAAATTTTGGAAGACCTTATGTACCCAATTAGGTATTGATGTGGCATTAAGTTCTGCCTTCCATCCTCAAACTGATGGGCAGACTGAGAAAGTCAATCAGTACTTGGAACAAAGTTTACGTTGTCTGACTTCGACTTTGACGTCAATTTGGGAGGAAGCTCTCCCCTTAGCCGAGTTCGCGTACAATAATAGCATACACTCTGCACTAGGATGCTCACCATTCTATTTTCTAACTGGTTACCATCCACGTTCCCTCCCTACCTTGCCATTATCTCCCACTACGCCTCTACCATCAGTTACCGAGCTCCTCAGTCAGCTACAAAACATGCAGGAGAAGGCTAGGACAAGTCTTGCTAAACATAAAACGCAGGCTAAAATACAAGCAGATAAGCATAGATCACCAGAACCCATGTATAAAGTAGGAGATCTAGTCTGGTTATCTACACGGAACATCCAATTAGAAGGACCTAGAAAATTACAGCCCAGATTTATTGGTCCATTCCCAATAAAACAGATTATAAACCCAGTCACTGTACAATTAGAATTGCCTGATGAGGTTACAATACATCCCACATTTCATGTGTCTCTTGTGAAACAGTATTACCCCATGACTAGAAAGGATGCTCCACCTCCTCCAGTCATAATCAATAATCATCCTGAATATGAGATTCGATGCATCCTTGACTCTAAAAGAATACAGGGAAAATTACACTACCTCCTTGATTGGAAAGGTTACGATGCTTCTGAGCAATCCTGGGAACCTGCTTCCAATGTGCATGCTGCTCGATTAGTAAGGCGATTTCATGCACTACATCCTGAGAAGCCGCGTCCTGTAAGGCGGCCTTCTCGGGGGGTGGAACTGTTAAAAGTGTGCTCTCCCATGCCCGCCTTGCCCAGCATCCCCCACGTTAATATGCCTCCGATACATCGGGCTCGATTGTCAAGAAATAAAAGTGAAATCATAAGTGGGGCCTTAGAATTATTTAAGTCATGTACATGTTGCAACTGTAAAGACTAAAAGTTATTCAGCAGAATATTAATGGTTAAATGTGTCTGGCACATGAAGAAAACAGTGTGATAAACTTTCTGGCAATAATATTAAAGATCACCTGCCAAATGTGCAAAAACCACGTGTATTTCAATACAGAGACAACCACGAACTCTTGGAAGCATGTGGCTTCATGAATATGCAAAAGGATTCACACGCGCTGCCACAAACTCTTGGAAAGCGTGAGGATCATGAATATGCAAAAGATGCTCTCACGCGCTAACTGACAAGCAGCATACGCGTGTATGTAAATTGTGCACAACGTGAATGAGAGGGTATTTAAACCGCTCCCATTCACACTCGCTGCTTAGCCTCGTTTCCCTAAACACTTACCTGGCTCCAGCTCCTGTCCGGTTTCCCTCCTCTTCGGGCCTCGCCTCGGGGATTCCGTGAGTTCACGAACTCGGCAGAAGTCTCCAGCCGGACGTCTTCTTCCTGTGGCTTCCGGACATCGCGCTACCGCAGTACCTGTAAAAGACAAGCAGAGAAAAAGTTTAAAACAAGGTATTTCAAAACTACGAAAGCCTCGGGGAGTCTTTTTGATATTTAATCGGCAGAGCGCGCATTTCCCTAGGACCAAAATACAAAAGACTATACAAGAAAATAATTAGTGAACTTGAGAAGGAATCAAGTTCAAAGACATTCCAGGGAGTTTTACCGTATTCTCTGATCAAAATAGACACTGGAAAAGAGAGACTTGAAAACATTGTTGGCAGTGACTTTTATTATCTGAGTCTGGCAATATAAATACCGCGAAGCACCTGTTAAGCTTCAAGCTTTAAGGAAGACTTATTATATCACTGTATAACTGGCATTATTTGTTTATTTGATGTTTTCTCGACATTCTCCTTATTATTATTATTTTGGTGACATTACTACTGTAAGAACAAGCATTGGCATAGCCAATAGGTCTCGCCTTTGGGACCTTCCTTATAAGTGTTTAGCCATGCAACAGTTGCATAACTAAATACTTATAAGGTCCCAAAAGCGAGACCTATTGGCTACACCATTATAATTGCGGCACCCGCGTTTTACTTTTAACATTAAAAGTAAAGCGCTTTAACATTAAAAGTAAGCGCAGGTGCCGCGATTATAGCAAAAGTAAAGAAATAGATTATTTTTCTATTTCTTTACTTTTGCTACAATCACTGCACCCGCGCTTTACTTTTAATGTTAAAGTAAAGCGCAGGTGCCGCGATTATAGCAAAAGTAAAGAAATAGAAAAATAATCTATTTCTTTACTTTTGCTATAATCGCGACATCCGCGCTTTACTTTTAATGTTAAAAGTAAAGAGCTGGTGCCGCTGATTGTAGCAAAAGTAAAGAAATAGATTATTTTTCTATTTCTTTACTTTGCTATAATCGCGCACCCAGCGCTAAGTCAAGCGCTGGTGCCGCGATTATAGCAAAAGTAAAGAAATAGAAAAATAATCTATTTCTTTACTTCAAAGCCGCTGAAAATGACCCGTGACGCGCGTGCACGCTCACGTGAACGCAAGCTGGTCGCCAGTGCTGTTTGCACTTCCAAAACCCGCTTACTAAAACTCTCGCCAGAGCAGCGCATGCGCTGGCTCAGGCGAGACCTAAAAAAGGTTAAGAAGAATTGCAGCATTATATTTTGACACTTCTACCGAAGGATTCAGATTGCTCAGCAGATACCTAGATCGCATTCCCTTCTGTAATTCTGTGCGTAACCTAAGAAATAATTAGAATTTAGTAGCCTTGGAAGGTTACACATATTCCCGAACTCCTTGTGATATACCCGTTTCCTGTATCCAGCACACCAACTATCTTTCCCGAATTCCTGCCCTTATCGAAGACTTCTGGAATCTTCGTCTTCTCTTGTTTCTCTTTTCATCCCAACCTCTTTCCCCCTGGAGACTTTCAGAGCGACTGCAAAGTTATCAATCCTTGTCGGCGCTTTGCTAGTGTTTAGGAGGACTGGGGCAATTGTCATCATCAAGGTGAAACAACCTGGAGCACAGGTGAGTGCCTTTAACACTTGCTTCTATTATCAACGCTGTCTACTCCTAAAGAAAGAGTTTGATTCTTTGTGAAATAAATGTGAAATAAAGAGACAAAGGACTAAAAGGACCCCTCTAGAATTTTATTGCGCGTCCCTGCCATCCCAACAGCTGACACAGCGCTATATGTGTCAAGTGATGTTTTAAGTTGGCGTAGACTGACTAATGACACGAGGGAGTATGCATGCCCGTCACCTTCCACGTGAGTACATTAAAGTGGGTTAGAGGTGGTAGGGTACGTCATCCAGTCTCTGGACTCCGTATATATGGCAATGAGGGTGTAGTGGCAAGTGTTGAGCAGAGACAATATGTGGTGAAATGTTGAGTCAGAAGGGCTGCGGGTCGGTACAAATGAAATACCAAGAGAGCAGAGACACAACATGTTCCCGCCCAAACAAGTAAAGGTATAAACTCCGCAAAAGTTAATCGGTCGGGGAACTGATGGGGGAGAGCGAAACAGCCAGTGGAAAAGCACCCCCACATAGTATAAATGGATGATGAGGATCCCATGCATGGCACAAACCTGCAGTCCCAGTCAGGTGACAGTCCTCAGGTATCAACCCACACCCCTGAAAACCAAATACAAGTGTTATATACAATTTGTTGGACTAGAAGGCTACAACATGCATTATAACCATGAAAAAAATTGTCAGGTGACACTCGGTGTTACCTGACAATTCTTTCATGGTTATAATTACATTACGCATCAAATAATGTCATCAGATGTTTGCAGTGTAACCTGCGGTAGGGCCAATCATCGCTGAATGACTTGACAGAGTTGTCTTCTGGCCCAAGTGCCGGCCACGCTCGCCTATTTCCACTGCATTCTGTAAGGCCTTCCGTCTTTCCTGTAGAACTTGCTTCAAGTTTGGCACAGCCTTTAGCTGAGAATAAAGCTGTATTTGGTGTCTTCTGTTGTGGCAGCTTCTTACTGTCTTGTCCTGTCTCCCCGCTCCGAGGTCTGCAGCTTAGTCAGCTGAAGAGCTTCCGGTCGCCTCCAGCCAGTCCCATGTATCTATCTTCAGGGAGTCAAAAACATGTGGTTTTCCCCTGTTGCAATCCTGAGATGCGCTGGAAAGAGGGAAGCATAATGAATGTCAAGTTCATTCAGTTGACCTTTAACTGCTAAAAAGGAGCTGCGCTGTCTCGGCACTTCCACAGGGTAAACCGGAAAAAAACATTATTTTGGCAATGTCCAGTGTGATCTCCCGCAATTTACGTGTTTCACACAAAATAGTGTCACGATCTTTATCATGTAGCACACAAAACAGAAGCGGCTTGGGATTGAAGCCTGGCAGCGCATGGCTTTTAGGGACATGGTTATGTTATGTTAATATAGCTTATGGAGTGCACAAATCACCCGGGAGGGGTATCTCGGTGCAGACAGCTTATGAGCAAAATAACACTGTTTTTAAAAGTTTCCTGAAGTTAAAATAAGCTTCACATTGGCCTATGTGAAGTGGAAGTTTGTTGCACAAAAAGAGAGCCAAGTAAGAAGAAGATCTGCCCCCAGAACGAGATTTGAAAATTTGTGGAACTGAAAGCAAAGCTTTGTTACTGGATCTCAAAACTCTACCAGGACAATAGTGGATGAGCTTTGCCGAAAGATAGCACGGGGCCTTACCCTGCAAGGACTTGCGAGTTGGGCAGCAAACCTTGAAGATGATTCTTTTACGAATCGGTGACCAATGAAGCATACTCAGCAAAGGGGCGCAGGCCGTCCACGCTGGAAGAAAATAAATGAGACACGCTGCCGTATTTTGCACTACTTGCAATTTGCTAAAGCTGTCTTATTTATAGAAGCCAAAAGAGGGTTAAAGTTGTCCAAGCGACTGATGACCAGTGCCTGGACTAATGTCTTCCTCTCTGAGTGTGGGAGGAGAGGGAAAATTCTCCATAACAAGTGAAAACATGAACCAGTAGTGGCTGCAACCTGTTCTTTCATGGGAAGTGCCTGGTCTAGGCGAACGCCCAAGTTCTTTACAAGGTGCACTTGCTCCACTGTGAAGTACTGTGAGAAAGTGTCCTGGAGCAGCAGCCACCGCTGCCATTGTTCCACATACCCGACAGCGTCTGAGCCTTCTGTCTCCTCCGGTAGCCCCACCACTTGTACATCATTGTGGCGTGAACAGCCCTCTGCGTCCTCCGCTCGCTCCTCCAGGGTCTCAACAAGTTACGAAAAGCTGTCGTTTTGAGGACTCGATGTTGCTGTATTTTGGGTTAAGGCCTGCGACTTCCACTTCAGCAGTGTGAACCCTATCAGCAAGTTTGCGGTGATCTGCATGTAGCAGCGTGAGGTCCGTTGTCACAGCATCGATCTTACTCTCCAGTGACATCCTCGTGTAGTCCAACGTGCCGATCTTCTCAATGGCAGCAAGTACAGAGTCCAGTTTGTCACTGATAGAGAGTGGGGGAGCGGCAACCTCCAGTGAGCCAGTATTATCCAACAGTCGATTGTGCTGAGTGGGGGACTTCGAAGCCGCACCATGAGTGATTGTGCGTGTGCAGCCGATAGCGCTATAGTGTGATCTTACTGGTCAAAACCATGTCACTGCATCATCCAGGGCCTGCTTTCCAATCTCAGTGAGAGGAGGAGAATGGAAGCATGAACAGCCCCAAAACCCCAATGTCTCAGCAGGGGTAAGCAGGCACAGGACTCAGTCAAGTAATAAAGGGGTTAGTACTAGGTCAAACCGCTGTTTAACCCCTTCTGAGGGAGTTCCAGACGAGTGCTGCGGACGCAATCTAGTAGTCAGCTATTTGGTAGTGCCATAGAGCCCGGCTTGCCTGCGCCTCCAAAGGCCACCAGATGTGGCAGCACGAGCAGCCCTGTCCATATAAAGGAGAGATAGTCCCTTATGTTACAGCTGATAGATTAAAAGTCATAGGCAACTGTAAGAGGCAATGCCAGTGCCCTCCGCTGCACCAACACAGGCTCAACTGCCTCCAAACACACTGTGCTGCCAGCCAGAGGGTGTTAATCGTGGCAGGGAATGGCCCAACCCGCCTGACAGAGATGCATCCAGGTCCAAGGCAGGGCCGAGGAACTGGGCAGTGCTTCAATCCCCTCATGAAGATTTCCCCTCAATGGGTTCCTCACCTTGATGATTGGCTAAGGGTGCCCTGCCCCATAATGTGCCGCGTCTAGCACCCGCCGCTCTTCTCAGCCACACTGCACGTGTCACCTGTGTCGCTCGATTCTGCCAGGCAGGTCACGCTATTAGAGCCTAGTCATGTAACGCATTCCAGCCGCCACTCTCACAGCCGGTCTCAGGTTGCCTTTTTTTATAGTCCCGGACATTTTTGTCCAGGACCGCTGTGCTGGTGGTGACACCTCGAGGGCTGCAGCCTCTAGTCTGGGCAACCGTGTACAGTCGCCTCAGACCCATGCCCTCACCTCACAGAGCAACATGCCCCAGAGGACATGGCAGTGTCGGGATCTGGGTAGACAGTTCCTGGTTCGAGGATGGTGGGTTCCCGGAAGGAGGAATGCAAGCGGTCACCGTTCAGAGGGCGACCGCCATGATGGCCGCCTTAGCCATGCCCCACTTAGTAAATAACTTCATAATAATTATACCATCTAAATGATAATAATATTCTCAAAAAGGCTTTTCCACTGGCACTAATGGTATTTGACAGCAGTGGCTATGTTCATGATACCGGACTGCTTTAACTGGTGGCTGCTGTGCCAAAAGTAGCTTATGAGGCAGTTGGGGTAAACCAGCACAAGTGCAGATGTTCGAAAAGCAGGGAGGAAAATGCCAACCCAACATGTGTTGATGATCTGGCCTCATTTACATGGCTTTTGAGATGGAGTTCTGAAACAAGTCTGATATTTAACAGATAGCTCTATCTGTACATTATCTTCATCTATTATTGTGCCTAAATACCAATACACTACATATATATGAAGACGCTCTGAAGGATTTTATTTTTGTAGGCATGGCTTTTTCTTGTCGGGCAAATGAAATAAAATACAAAAACAAAAATAGCACTACAGTAGTTAGGTGATTTCACTTTGAACACCTCAAGTGCTGAGGCTTCACCTCCCCACCCACCACCTCCTGTACAGGGCTTAAACCACAAAAACGTTTTTCCCATAAATGATATCCAGGCACAATCTACATCTGTAGTTCCCATGTCCTCCGGATTCTCAAGGCAACCAGTGTTTTGAAGTCCCTTGGAGGATACCTAGAAAACAACAGTAATTTTCGTAGATCAAAAACCCAAACAATGTCAGGAGGTTCACCATTATCCAGAGCTGCTCTACAAGTGACTGTGGCAAGAATACCTTCAACAGCCAGTCATCAATGATAGGGCAAAACTGGTACCGCCTAATCTTCAAAGAGTGGAGGCAACAACTGCCAATGCTTTCAGGAACACTTGATGGGCGCTGGCAAGGCGGAAGGGGAGCCCGGCAAACTGAAAATGTTCCTGGCCACCCTTGAACTGCAGGTAATATCTATGGAACATTTGTGGAACTCCACGACAGGAACATGAGAATATGCATCCTGCAGGACCAAAGTAACCATCTAGTCGCCTGGATCCAGGGCATACAGAACATGGTCCAGTGACGGAATGTTTTCGTTTTGTTCTTCCATGGAAAGGCAGTCAGATGGCAAAGATCCAAAATAGGATGAAGGCTCCATCATTTTTCAGCATGAGGAAATAGCAGTAGCAACCCTTCCCTACTTCAAAGATTGGCACCCTCACTATTGCTCTTTTGGCCAGTAGAGCCTGCACCTCTTGCATAAAGAAGAATAAGTGCTCCTCTGAAAGCCGCTCTGATTTGGGAGGAAGATTAGGTAGGTCGGGAAGGAATGGACGGGCATAGCCCTGCTGGACAGTCTGGAGGAAGAATCTTTTGGATGTAACGGCCTGCCACCAGGTGCGGCCGGTACCAATCGGAGGTGTGAGGGGGGAAGGGGGAGGATGCGTGAGGTAGGGTGGAGGATGCAGGAGGGGGAGAGGATGCATGGGAAGCAGCTAAGAAAAAATTAAATAAAAAAACTTACCTTTTTGCCGCTTCCTCGCCCGTCTCTCCTCCGTACTCCTCCCTCGCTCGGAGTCGGACACAAAGCACACCCAGGCTCCCAGTCAGCCAATCACAACGCTGCCTTAGCAGCGTTGTGATTGGTCTGAGTACCGTTTTTCAGCGCTCAGACGCCGACTAGAGGCTTGAGCATGTCCTCCGCGTAGGCTGTGATGCAGCCTGCATGGAGAACATGTAAAGTGCGCATTACTGTTTTGGGCGGCTTGGGAGGGCCGTCCAAGCAGTCATTGCGCACTTTAGGAGGGTACAACCACTCCTCCCCTGCCAGCGCCCTCTCAGGCAAATCTGTGGGTGGAAGTAAGAGAAAATAAAATGTTAATAACGCAAGTTATTATCATTTCTTTTCTCTGTCTTTCACTGCAAAAAAGGAGTAGGGCGATGCACCTCCACCTTAGCAGAGGAGCCGCCACTGCCTGCCACCCAATAAGAAAATGTCTGAGTGTGCCAGTGTGGCTGAGTATCACAAAAGGCAATCTAAACTGACTTGGAGGCTAATTCTACAGGAGCGGAGGCCTGAGTGGAACCATAGTGACTTGCATGTTGTTTGTTTGATCTCCGGCCATGAAAGGTATAGGGGTGTGACTGCTGCGGTGTCTATACAGCAGCCCTCTGAAATAGCCTTTGAAGGGTTGTGCTACTGCCGAAACTGTCAGGCAGGGGCTAAAAGACATGGAATGCACCGTGGTACTGCTTTTTTGAAAGCACTGGAGGGCAGAATCAGACTTTTTTCCAAAGGGACAGGTCCCATAAAAAGGCATCTCTATTAGAGACACCTGCTTGTCTCAAGAAAAGCCAGTGGATTACATCCACGTGTGGCAATGAGGTACCAAAATTGGGCCTACAGCGCACCTAGATTAGTCAGTAGTATCCAGGCCAGCCCTAATGATATATTTTACCACATCCTTGCCGTCTTGAATGGTTTGAGCCAAAGAGTCTCAAAGTTACTCTGGGACTGCCTGCAAGATCACACTGGCCCTGTCCCAAAAGAGTGTGGGGGATATTCTCCAGAACGTGTGATAATTATCGCAAAATTACCTTAACGCAACTTTGCACATCGCAGTCTATTGCGGGAAAATAACACTGTGTTAACGTTGTATTCACATCCCGTCGGCACCATGCGATAGTCTCACGACAACGCGCCAAATGACTGCGTTAAAATTAACGCGACACTGAAAAAACGCGAAACGCGAAAAAAGTTGCAATGTGGCCAACAGCGATAACCAGCGACAGGCCTGCAATTCCCTTGCGTCATGCGAGAAAATGCACTATAAAAGCACCGGAAAACACAAACAAAATAATTAAAACTGCGTAGCACCATGGAGGAAGCCTGAGCAAGTACAGAGGACGACCAGAACCTCACAAGCCCCCAGGAGGACCAGCCTGGGACCTCGGGGTCACGGAAGGGCAAGGAGAAGAAGATGAGGTTCAGTCCGCAGGAAAACAGGATCCTCATCACGGAGGTGATAGAACACCACCAACAACTGTTCGTCACCTCCGTGTCATTGGCAAATAAAAATGCAATATGGCAGTCGATCCTGGACAAGGTGAATGCAGTCGGAGTGAGGAGGAGGACAATTGGAGAGGTCAAGAGGCGCTGGAATGATGCGAAGCGCAAAACCAAGAAGAAACTCGCTGACAACCATCAGGCAGCAATGCAGACTGGAGGTGGCAGTCCAGCGGAACACCAGGAGCTGGACGAGATGGAGGAAATGGTGGCCACTGTCATCAGTGGGGAGACGGTGGCAGGAGTTGGGGGTCCGGACACTGCTCGACATGACCTGACACAATAGCACCAGGGTGAGTACCGAACAGGGACGGGGGAGATGGACACAATGGCACACATGCACAATTAAGTACAGCACACTGCACACCCACAATGACTATGGATCATGTCCCTGATCCCCTTGGCACACTGCAGCACACATACAAACAGCAAGTAGGCCCCCGTCCACTATGGGCACAAAGAGGTCCCTCCCCACACAGCACCAATCTCACAACCAACCCATGCACACGTGTCAAAACCAGCAAAGCTGCGTGTCTGTGAGCCACACTGACAATGCAAAAGACACCGCATGACGAACAGCATGGCTGCAGTCCAATTATCATCACATGGTGCACAACACGACACTGAGGTGGCTGAGTGTGGAACACATCCGTAAAAGGAGCAGGTCACACTCTGACACATCCACGTGCACAAACAACCCCTGACGCCAACAACACATCTGCGGATAAACCATGCCCAAGAGTCCAAAATCCGAACTAGAGCCAAAATTAGCCAAGTCTGCAACATCCCAGCACTGTAGAAGCACAGAAGTTAAAGGCACACCGCCTCAAAGGGGCAAGGGGCAGCAAAATCACAACTGCAGGGGTGACTCTCCCACAAAGCAGCACACACACAAAGCAATAACAGCACATCATCATTGACGACAATGTGGAACAAAGTGCAACACTCTCACTACAGAACAGAGGGCACAACTGGTTCCGCTTGTGCGTAGGAGCTGGACAATCACATCTGGCATAGCAGGAAACTGTGAGATGATGATGTACGTGTACAACCTCACATCCGTGATGTAGTCCAAATGTCCACTGTCCCACATCAAATAGTCAGCTCCTCCCAAACAGTCACAATGTACATTGCCATGTATGTAAACTTGAACAATGCGTCAACATACATGTCAACACAATGTCAAAATGCATCTCCCCTTCACATTGCAAAGGGACAATCAACACCTCCTGCAGAGCAGACCAGACAACTCATCAGTGATGATGAAGAGGACCTCCACACCTTCGACACTGAAGCCCTACAACAGCTCATGGACAGCTACGGCAACCCACCTCCAGGAGCAGGGCAGCACAGCTGCATCGAGGAGACCCCACCCCCTGCACAGACCACGCAGCAGGAAGCACCCACCACCACGCCTGGCTCCCAGCACCTCACCCAAGAACACATCGCATTCCAAGGCCATGTGTTAGACTGCCAGAAGGAGGTGGCTGAACAGGTGCGGGTGGGGTTTGACCTCATGGCAGCCAAACTAGATGACATACGTGGGTGTCTAAGTCCCATCAGGGACCACTTACACTCCCTAACGGACACCCACAGTTCGCTCCATGATGTCCAACAATCCATGCCCGACATCGCTGGAGTCATGACTCTGAGAGGAGAACAGCTGTCTAGTCAGAGTGGCCTCAGCGATGTCAGCCGAGAGTTGGCACAGATGCTGAGGATAATGGAGAACATGGAGCGGATGCATGCGGAAAGAATGGCTGCCACCGATGCACACCAGCGAAAAGTTGTTGGGATCTTCCATGCCCTGCAGCTCCTCATCGCATTGCTGCCACTAAGGCAGTTGCTGATGAATGCTGCTGGTACTTCTACACACACATCTCCGGCCCCTGATTTGTCAGTGGAACACAGTGCTGCAGACCAAACATCAGCACACACATGTCAGACAGATGACAGAGGACGAAGATGCGGGTGATTCCACCTTTGTAGTAAGAAGGAGCCAGTAGCATTCTTCTCCGCCATATGCCCTGTTTCCAGCTTGGTTCTGCCCTCTGCATCATGCCCTGTAACAACACCTTCCACTGTCCCCCGAAACACTCTGCGACACTCACTTTGGACCTCGACATGGACTGCCATATTCTGTTTGCCTACCAATGACACAGCAATCAGACTGCGGACTGTACTCTTCCTCTTCCAATGTACTTGTCAATCCCTAAATGACTCTGGCTGGCCCTCCACTGGGCTACAATGTAATGTGGGGTTTGCATGGCCATGTACTGCTCCAGCTCCGACACTCCACCGAATGTGAATAAATCATTCAAATTCACACAGATGTGTCATGTCCATAATCGATCAAGTATGAAAGTGTGGATGAATGTAAGGACATTGAATGCCCAAATAGGTACACCCTAGGAAATGAAAGCAATGCGCATGTTTGACCGTGACACACATAGGAAGTGAGATGACTGGGAATGTGTGCACTAGCTGTGGCCTCATTGCTCTGAAACAACAATCGCGCAATTCCTCAACTTTGCCACACGCAATGTTAGAAATAGGGCTGGGTATGAAGTGTCAAAGTCGTTGGCAGGCCTAAAGTAGTGTCCCCCATCACATTTGACAACAGAACATCTCTTCGCATACCTACTCACACTCAACTGGGTGGACACAGCCTGTAGTGATGGATCACATTGATCCACATGGCAAGAATATGGACACCATACTCATATTGCTGAAGACACGTAAGAGCACAGGTGGATCAGCAACTATCCCAACCACTATGTCTGGCTCACAGAGGTGGAGCTGGCAATAGGGACTCACCCCTAAGTGAAATGCGTCAGTCAGTCCCTCCCTGTGTACGGACAATGCTCATTGAGGCACACGACTTGTCATTCTAATCAACACTCATCACATTTGAACACTAGTGAAGTTGCATAGACTTTATTGCCATGTGCGTGCGTGCCAGTGAGGCCTGGGTGCGCAGGGGCGGGCCACAACATGCAGACCAATGCATCAGACACTAACAGGCAGCATTCTGTCACGGTACAGTTCCACGTGACAGGCGTTGTGCATGCGCTCAGGATGTTCTGCCATTGCGTTGGTGGCTCTCGTAGGACCGGCACTCTTCTGACCTGCAGCAGTTATGTGGATGATATGCCACAGCTCGGAGCAATGAGTCGTATGTGTGTGCAACGTTTGGACGTATGGGTTGTTGTGTACGTAAGTGTCAAGGGCATTCCATGCAAGAGTACCTCGAGCAAGGAGTTCTATGTGTGGGTGTGGATACGTTGGTCTATCATTGGCGCTGTGCGTAGTGTGGGAGTCGTCATCATCTGCTATGGTATCTCTCTCAGGGGGTGCCTGCCGCATGCAAGACCAAGGTCGGAGGAGCAGATGTCTTTCCGCCTTATGTATTGAGACAAAGGAGCTGTCATCCCTAATGTCAGTCTGACTAATGCTTGCATTCTGGAAATGTGATGTGGCTTTCGCGCTGCAATTGAGGCTAGGCATTAGGCATATGGTGCACCAATAGCGATACACACACAACGGTTGGCATGCATGAGCCAAGAGACCGAGCGGGCTTGCGCTCCTTGTACAATACCTTCGTGCGCGGCCGCCCTCCGGGTGCATGCAACATTGTCGATTGCAGGCTGTGTGGCGCAGACACTGCAACAGAGACACACGCATCAGTTGGTTTCCTGTCCAGCCCAGAAATGAACCACGCCCAGAGCCCAGGGATAATTATATTCACACCCCTACGCTGGCCTGGCGTACGCCGACCCAGCCCACTCGGCGTACGTATAAAGGGGGTGGCGACGCTACGTGTCCCAGTTCTTCCCCACTGCCGGAGGTGACATGGCTGCGTCCGCCTTCATATCACGGGACTCAATCAGAAAGGGTCCATGACTTGCGTTGCACAGAGTTGCGCCACGGGATGGTGACTTTCGGTGCACTGAGGTAGGGGCACCTTAGGTGCTGAGTGGGTGTGCAGC
Source organism: Calotriton arnoldi (assembly GCA_963921515.1). NCBI lineage: Eukaryota > Metazoa > Chordata > Amphibia > Caudata > Salamandridae > Calotriton > Calotriton arnoldi. Next base: position 5,365,996 of record CAWUFW010000186.1, read on the forward strand.
CTGCGATGATGCGCCGTCCTGGCGGTCTGGACTGGTAATGGTTTGTGTGAGCCCTGCTGGGCCGCAGTGTAGGCCTGGGCCAGCGGGCAGCGTGGGCCTACCGCCACGTGGCGTTGCCTCGCGGTTCACAGAGTTAGTGGCACCTATAGAGCTGAGCGAGTGTGCAGCCTGCGATGATGCCGTGTGCACTGATATGATCTCTGCCATAGCGAAATCAAGACCCAGAATCACATGTGTGACCTGGTGGCCCGCGGGGCGGTGCTGCATGATGTGGAGGCTGCCAAGGTCACGGGCCCCGGGCTTGGAGCTTGCACCGGCACGTGGTGGGCCCTCTTGGAGACACGCTGATGGCGGAAGGTGAGCAGTGAGGCCTGGGTGCACAGGGGCGGGCAAACACCGCTGGGCGGCGGGAGGGGCTGGGGTGCAGCAGCCTGTGTGTGCAGGGGCGGCCAAGCGATGATGGCGTGTGCAATGATGTGAACTCTGCCATTCATAGATCTGGACTCTGTTTCAGATAAGGGACCTGGTGGACTCCAGTGTATACCGGCATGTGGTTGGAGACACACCGGTGGCAGCAGGTGAGCAGTGAGGCCTGGGTCCGCAGTGTCGGCACTCTCTCTCCTTCTCCCTCTCTTCCTTTCACTGTCTCTCTCTGTTCCTCTGTTACTCTCTCTCTCCTTCTCCCTCTCTTCCTTTCACTGTCTCTCTCTCTCTTCCTCTGTTACTCTCTCCTTCTCCCTCTCTTCCTTTCACTGTCTCTCTCTCTCTCTTCCTCTGTTACTCTCTCTCTCCTTCTCCCTCTCTTCCTTTCACTGTCTCTCTCTCTTCCTCTGTTACTCTCTCTCTCTCTCTCCTTGTCCCTCTCTTCCTTTCACTGTCTCTCTCTCTCTTCCTCTGTTACTCTCTCTCTCTCTCCTTCTCCTTCTCCTTCTCTTCCTTTCATTGTCTCTCTCTCTTCCTCTGTTACTCTCTCTCCTTCTTCCTCTCTCCCCCTTTCTCGCTCTTTCTCTCACTCCCTCTCTTTCACTCTCTCTCTCTCTCTCCCTTTCCTTCTTTCTCTCTCTCTCTGTCCTTTGATGAGCGCATGACACACCTTCTTATCTTGAATTTTGTCTTGCAGGCTGTGTCTTACAGATTGTCCAGAGAAGACCCACCATGGCTCTTCAGAATGGTTGTTTTGAGTTGAATTTGAATAAAATCATTTGTTTGGAAATTCAAAGATGAATGTATGATTCTCACTTTTCTGACCACACATGAATGTTAATTGTTGTACTTGTGTGACATCAGGTGAATTGTTTTGTTCATGATTTCGTAGAGTTGATGTTAAACATCTTTGTCCGTGGTAGGGCCCGGGTGTCCGGGGGGGGGGGGGGGGGGGGTGGCGGGCCTGGGTGTGGTGGCGGTGGGTGTTGTGGCCTTCTTGGGGCTCCGAGCTGCATGATCAGTAGCTCCATGGCATCTGTTGTTCTTCAGGATTGGCTCTGGTCTGGGCTCCCTTTTGTGGTGCAGGTTGTCGTCCGACTTAACACCAGGTAAGAGCAGGTGTTAAATCCATGCTGCTAACGCGCCTCATCGCTTGTTTTGGGATCTTATCGCCGATCTGGCTGGTTGTAGAGAATGTTGCGAAGTGTTGTTAATGCGGCTTTTTGCACAGGAACGCCTACTCTGCATCTCATTAGGGTTAGTTGCCGGTGTCATCCGTGGCGATGTTTTTTGCGGCTGCTATCGCAGGAAATCTGGCGATATCGGCTGTTGGCACCAGCTTGTGAATGGTGCAGTGAATCTATCGCCACTTTGACTGCGCTAAAGTGCCGCTAACTCGGCGATAAGTCCTTGAAAACATGCCCCTGTGTGTATAATATCTTAGTAGGTAAAATGCATTGACTGAACACTACGCCAAGCTGGAGGAAGAGTGCATCTGATTACTGAACTTCTCTATCCTTTTTGACTCCCTAGCTGGAGAGGTTGTGGGGCATGCATTATGGTTTGCTTTGCTGGTAGAAGCTTGAACCATTAAACTCTCCGGAGTTGGGTGCAGCATAAGAAAATCGGGGTTGCCTTGCGCTAATCTGTGGTGACTGGCCACCTACCTGTTCACAGGTGGGCAAGAGCAAGGCTCCGTCCAAGTACCCATAAGGGTATCAATCAGGGATTTATTAAATGGAAGTAAGATCTCAGTAGGGACTGGCCAAGGGTGCAAAACCTCAGTAAGTGCATTTGTCTTGACTTCAATTGAAGGCAGCTTTAGGTACAGGACCTCAGCTGCAGTCTAATCACTACAACCAATTATTCACCCTCCTCAACATCATTGTGTGGGGGTAAATCGTCCTCATCATCACCATCGTCCTTATCAGGTTGATTGGAATATGAGTCAAAAATGTTTCAGGCTTTGCAAGAGGGACACTAATACGGGTAGCTCCAGGGATTCCTTCAAACATTTACACCACATAACAGATCCGGAGGGGAGGTATGTGGTTCTGCATGGAACACTACATGGGAGGGAATTGAGTATTCTCAATATATTCCCTCAATAATGATTGTTCCTCCTTCTTCCCTGAGTTGATGACAGTGGCCGAGCCCCATTTGGGCGCGGCTACAATCGTGTCGGGCGACATGAATTGTGCGGTGGACGGAACCCTGAACAGGGAACACCCACGCGCAAACATGAAGATCCGGATGACGGAGACTTTGGAAGATCTCAGGGAGAGATTGCAGTTGAGGGATGTGTTGAGGGACTGCAACCCAAGTAAAATAACGTTTTTGTGTTATATCCCCACAAAAGGAGCCTCCAGCAGTCTTGACTACTTCTTCCTGTCGTTAGACCTCACCTCAGAGGTGGATGGGATAACGTACTTGCCTAGATATATCTCCGATCATTCCCCAGTCTTGCTAAGACTGCGGGGGAAACCGGAATGTCCGGCAATACCCTCCTGGCGATTGTATGCGGAGGTGTTGATGGACCCCCACTTTGTTGCAGTGATCACTGAAAAGATGACTCGTTACTTTGAGGAGAACTGGGGATCGGCCTCAAGTCGGGCAGTGGAATTGAAAGCCATGAAGGTTGTCCTCCGGGGAGTCTGTATCAAGACAACCTATGGCGTGCGAAAACAACTAGAATGCGGTATACTAAAGCAAGAGCAGGGGTTGTGCAGGTTGGAGGCTCGGCTCCACATGAGTCCCCAGATTTTAGGGGAATGGGGAGCAGCCCGACATGCCCTAGTGGAGATCTGAAGCAGATTAGAAAAATGTTCATACAAGGCCTACCGCCAAAGGCTGCACATGGAAGGGGACAAGACAGGCGCCCTTCTGGCAAGACTTGTCAGAAAGGAATCCACCATAGTGCCCATATTGAAACTCAGGGGAGACAATGGGGAGTTGGCTTACATGCAGCAGGCTATCCTTGTGGTCCTAGCCAAAAAGTTAGCAAGAACATATGGGAAACAGGCACCCTCATCATCGGAAATGGTCCGGGACTTCTTGGAAACTCTTGATTTGCAGAGTCTCGACCCAGAGGCAGAGGAGGCTTTTGGAGCGCCTATAACCAGAGCAGAAGTCTTGGCAGCTATCAAGCGTCTGAAACCAGCAAAAAGCCCTGGGACCGATGGTATTCCATCTGAGTTTTACCAGAAGTTTGCCTTGCAGCTAGTGGACCCTCTGCTGTAGGTTTACGCTGAGGCCTGGAGGACACAGACCCTTCCGGCTACCATGAGGGAGGCGTTGGTAGTTATGATCCCGAAACCAGACAGAGACCCCGAATTACCGGATTCATACAGTCCGATCTCACTTCTAAATCTTGATATGAAAATACTTAGTGTAATCTTAGCAGGACGTCTGCTTCCCCATATGCCTCACGTGATCCATACTGACCAGGCTGTGTTTATTCTGAAAAACACACAAGATGATGGACGGAATGCTGCACATTGGCAAACATTCACCCCCAGTCACAGATCTGGGTTTAATCCATCGTTATTTTGCTTCACCACGCCACCCCAGTTCAGACATAGCCATATGCAAATCAGTCTTGACCCTGTGCCTCATGGGAACAGTCCAGACCGAACTGCCAAGCCATGTCTTCCTTGGACCGGAATCGAGCATCCTAGGACCGGTTTCAGGCTATCAGCCTTCATCAGCCAGGATAGCTTGACTCCAGTGGCGTAGTGAGCACGGGACCCACGTCTGGGCATACCCTTCCCACATAGGGCGAAATGCAAAACACACAAGATGATGGACGGAATGCTGCACATTGGCAAACATTCACCCCCAGTCACAGATCTGGGTTTAATCCATCGTTATTTTGCTTCACACGCCACCCCAGTTCAGACATAGCCATATGCAAATCAGTCTTGACCCTGTGCCTCATGGGAACAGTCCAGACCGAACTGCCAAGCCATGTCTTCCTTGGACCGGAATCGAGCATCCTAGGACCGGTTTCAGGCTATCAGCCTTCATCAGCCAGGATAGCTTGACTCCAGTGGTGTAGTGAGCACGGGACCCACGTCTGGGCATACCCTTCCCACATAGGGCGAAATGCAAAACACACAAGATGATGGACGGAATGCTGCACATTGGCAAACATTCACCCCCAGTCACAGATCTGGGTTTAATCCATCGTTATTTTGCTTCACACGCCACCCCAGTTCAGACATAGCCATATGCAAATCAGTCTTGACCCTGTGCCTCATGGGAACAGTCCAGACCGAACTGCCAAGCCATGTCTTCCTTGGACCGAATCGAGCATCCTAGGACCGGTTTCAGGCTATCAGCCAGGATAGCTTGACTCCAGTGGCGTAGTGAGCACGGGACCCACGTCTGGGCATACCCTTCCCACATAGGGCGAAATGCAAAACACACAAGATGATGGACGGAATGCTGCACATTGGCAAACATTCACCCCCAGTCACAGATCTGGGTTTAATCCATCGTTATTTTGCTTCACCACGCCACCCCAGTTCAGACATAGCCATATGCAAATCAGTCTTGACCCTGTGCCTCATGGGAACAGTCCAGACTGAACTGCCAAGCCATGTCTTCCTTGGACCGGAATCGAGCATCCTAGGACCGGTTTCAGGCTATCAGCCTTCATCAGCCAGGATAGCTTGACTCCAGTGGCGTAGTGAGCACGGGACCCACGTCTGGGCATACCCTTCCCACATAGGGCGAAATGCAAAACACACAAGATGATGGACGGAATGCTGCACATTGGCAAACATTCACCCCCAGTCACAGATCTGGGTTTAATCCATCGTTATTTTGCTTCACCACGCCACCCCAGTTCAGACATAGCCATATGCAAATCAGTCTTGACCCTGTGCCTCATGGGAACAGTCCAGACCGAACTGCCAAGCCATGTCTTCCTTGGACCGGAATCGAGCATCCTAGGACCGGTTTCAGGCTATCAGCCTTCATCAGCCAGGATAGCTTGACTCCAGTGGCGTAGTGAGCACGGGACCCACGTCTGGGCATACCCTTCCCACATAGGGCGAAATGCAAAACACACAAGATGATGGACGGAATGCTGCACATTGGCAAACATTCACCCCCAGTCACAGATCTGGGTTTAATCCATCGTTATTTTGCTTCACCACGCCACCCCAGTTCAGACATAGCCATATGCAAATCAGTCTTGACCCTGTGCCTCATGGGAACAGTCCAGACCGAACTGCATATGGCCATGTCTGAACTGGGGTGGCATGGTGAGCAAAATAACGATGGATTAAACCCAGATCTGTGACTGGGGGTGAATGTTTTGCCAATGTGCAACATTCCGTCCATCATCTTGTGTGTTTTGCTGTTCGCCCTATGTGGGAAGGGTATGCCCAGACGTGGGTCCCGTGCTCACTACGCCACTGGAGTCAAGCTATCCTGGCTGATGACGGCTGATAGCCAGAAACCGGTCCTAGGATGCTTGATTCCGGTCCAGGAAGACATGGCTTGGCAGTTCGGGCTGGACTGTTCCTATGAGGCACAGGGTCAAGACTGATTTGCATATGGCCATGTCTGAACTGGGGTGGCGTGGTGAGCAAAATAACGATGGATTAAACCCAGATCTGTGACTGGGGGTGAATGTTTTGCCAATGTGCAACATTCCGTCCATCATCTTGTGTGTTTTGCTGTTCGCCCTATGTGGGAAGGGTATGCCCAGACGTGGGTCCCGTGCTCACTACGCCACTGGAGTCAAGCTATCCTGGCTGATGACGGCTGATAGCCAGAAACCGGTCCTAGGATGCTTGATTCCGGTCCAGGGAAGACATGGCTTGGCAGTTCGGGCTGGACTGTTCCTATGAGGCACAGGGTCAAGACTGATTTGCATATGGCCATGTCTGAACTGGGGTGGCGTGGTGAGCAAAATAACGATGGATTAAACCCAGATCTGTGACTGGGGTGAATGCTTTGCCAATGTGCAACATTCCGTCCATCATCTTGTGTGTTTTGCTGTTCAGCCCTATGTGGAAGGGTATGCCCAGACGTGGGTCCCGTGCTCACTACGCCACTGGAGTCAAGCTATCCTGGCTGATGACGGCTGATAGCCAGAAACCGGTCCTAGGATGCTTGATTCCGGTCCAGGGAAGACATGGCTTGGCAGTTCGGGCTGGACTGTTCCTATGAGGCACAGGGTCAAGACTGATTTGCATATGGCCATGTCTGAACTGGGGTGGCGTGGTGAGCAAAATAACGATGGATTAAACCCAGATCTGTGACTGGGGGTGAATGTTTTGCCAATGTGCAACATTCCGTCCATCATCTTGTGTGTTTTGCTGTTCGCCCTATGTGGGAAGGGTATGCCCAGACGTGGGTCCCGTGCTCACTACGCCACTGGAGTCAAGCTATCCTGGCTGATGACGGCTGATAGCCAGAAACCGGTCCTAGGATGCTTGATTCCGGTCCAGGGAAGACATGGCTTGGCAGTTCGAGCTGGACTGTTCCTATGAGGCACAGGGTCAAGACTGATTTGCATATGGCCATGTCTGAACTGGGGTAGCGTGGTGAGCAAAATAACGATGGATTAAACCCAGATCTGTGACTGGGGGTGAATGTTTTGCCAATGTGCAACATTCCGTCCATCATCTTGTGTGTTTTGCTGTGTTTATTCTGAAACAAACCACCACCCACAACTTACGACGCCTGGCACAGGTTTGGCATGCCCCATGCTTACTGAAGGATGACTCTGCAATGGCGATCCTTGATATAGAACAGGCGCTCAATTCAGTCGATTGGTCATATATGTGGTTGGTCCTACTGAGATTCGGATTGGGCCTGGATTTTCTTAGATGGGTGCAGCTGTTGTACACTGTCCCGGTCGCCCAGGTAAGGTTGGGGGGGAAAGTTCTCCAAGGCATTTCGGTTGCAACGGGGCACACAACAGGGGTGCCCCTTGTCCCCACTTGTCTTCGTGCCCACCATGGAGCCTTTGGCTGCCACACTGCGGAGCCGGTTGGCGTATTGTGGGGGGGTGAATCTCAGGGTGACAAACCATGTAGTATCTTTATATGCGGACGACACGGCTGTGTTTGCCCGAGAAACCAGAGCAGTTGGTACCTGTCATTATTGATATTCTTCAGGAATTTGGGACCTTTTCAGGGCTCCATATAAACCTGAGGAAGTCTAAACTGGTCCCCGTGGGGAAAATGGCAATGAGGCCAAAGGAGGAGTTGCCCGAGATGGGTCTACCCTGGGTGACTGAAGGGACTAGGTATTTAGGAATCAAACTAGCACACACAGCTTCATCATACTTGAACTCGAATATAGGAAGAGTCCTGGAGGTGCTACAAAGCTCTACATTTCTGGAGGAACCTAATGGAAAAGATTGCAATCGCAAAGATTATCGCCGTCCCCAGATGTCTCTATACAATGCAAAACTTCATATACAAGATCCCTAGTTATTACTTTCGGACACTGGAGGGGCTGAAGGTGGACTTTCTGTGGTGACTGAAACGGAAACGTGTGCAACTGCGGGCACTGCAGTGGGCGTGGGGAGGAGGAGGCCTGGAGATGCCTCGAATGGAACTATATTATATGGCATCCCAATTACAGCATGTAGTCCACTGGTTGGACGATGAAGAGAATTGGAAAAAACAATTACTGCAGGGTACATGCGGGGAACGATCCCTCCCTGGACTCTTGATGCTTTGGTCTGGGGTTCTGGCAGATGTCCCACAGATTGTACAACATGTTGCCAGGATATGGGAAAGGGTGGTTCGTAAAGTAATAAGATGTGCGCCCTAGGCCCCAAATATGCCGTTATGAGTGGTGAAACCATTTAGAGAGATCGCTGATTCCATGTCGGTGCGGAGATGGCGAGAGAGGGTGCCACCAGATGGGAGACCTTTATGTTAATGGGAAATTTATTACAAGGGTGGAAGCGGAAGGAGCTTTTGCTTTAGGGACGGGCCAATTCTTACAATATGGGAAAATATCGAGAGTGGCGCGCAAACTCTGGCCATCGTTCCCGGTGGAGTCCCCTTGCACCAACGTCTTGCAAACTATGCTTACTATGACACAGGGCCGTCGGTTAGTCTCGCATCTTTATCGCTCGCTCCGGGAGGATGACCCAGGGGTACCTCTTCCCATCCAGGACAAATGGGAGACCATAATTGCGGAGCCTCTAACTGCCCCTACCTGGAAGAAAATACATGAAGGAGTTAAAGCCGCAAATTCGAACGCACGTTTTAAACTTATTCAATATGATTTCATACACCAAACCTATCTCACCCCGGTGACTCTGAGCCAGATCTACTGGGAATGTTTGAACGAATGTCCTAGATGGGGAGATATAGACGCAGACTTTATTCATATGGTATGGGCATGCTGGCAGCTGACGACATATTGGGCGACTGTCCTGACCCGATGGAGGGAGGCCACACGGTGGGTAGTACCCGTAGAAAAAGAGGACAGTGTTGCTGGGGCTGGTTCCAGCACACAAAAAAAGGAAGCTGAGTAGGAAATTCCTTCAGCTGGGTCTTGTCCTGGCATAAAGATGAATTGCGATAGCTTGACGACGCACCTCGCCTCCGAATGTAGAGGCATGGCTAAGGGGCATGAGTGAATGGGCAGCTGCTGAAGCAGTCCACATGAAACGAGTCCGTAAGGACAAAAAATTAGAGGATGACCTTCAAACATGGGCAACAATGTCGAAGGCAGTGGCGGCTCCCCCATTGGGGCGTGGGGGCGTTGCCCCACTGCTTTCTCGCAGTGCGAGAAGGCAGAAACATAAATGGTAATAACTACTATTTTATGTTTCTGCCTTCTCGCACGGCGAGAAAGCAGAAGTGCCTGGTTGGGGGTGGGCAGTTCTGCTCGAGGGCAGGGGAGTGGCTTGCCCACTGTTGTGCATACTGACTGTTTGGTCGGCCCTGGGGCCGACCAAACAGTCAGTATGCACAACAGTGGGCAAGCCACTCCCTGCCCTCGAGCAGGACCGCCCACTCTCCTTTTAGGTCTCGGCCTGCACCAGCGCTTGCGCTGGTCTGGCCGAGAGTTTTAGTAAGCGGGTTTTGGAAGTGCAAACCCACTGGCTTTCGGCTCGCGACCAGCTTGCGTTCACGATGGCGTGCACGCGCGCCATCCATTCCTCGCATCGCTGGCGAGGCGCCATCTGCCTTTCCTCCCCCCCCCTCACCCCTCCTCCCCCTCCCTCACCAGAGAGCACGTTACTTGGCCGCGCGTCTCGTCCTGTTTTTTTTTTTACTTTAACAGAGACATCTTTTAATATGCTTTCATGACAGGGTCACAGAGTCAATTTCCTGTCATCGCTGTGCTGAAGGCGGCCGTGCCCTTAACACTCGTCCTGCCTTTGCATTATTAAACAACCTCAGGTGGATGTATGTTTCTACGAAATTAAACGCCGGCGGCCGCAGACCGGCTGGTAGGTGTTCAGAGATATTGCAAATTAGAACCGCACAGTCACAGTGACATGTACAGACACCGCATACTCAACTTTGGTGTGGCCACGAAGAGTCTAGCGCCACAGACACATGTACCAGCCTCCAAACGTGTCTGTCTGTCCACCTTGGTTGCCATTTCAACATCTTTCGCAGTCGGCCTATTCTGACCCGAACGAGCTTTGACTGCTTCCGGACCCCACGACATAACACAACGGTTGCAGTTCGGTGCTTTCAAGTCATCAGCCTGTAAATTACCCTCACAGTTCCAGCTGACTTTTTAAACTCGCAGCTCCAAGATTAGACATAGTTAGCTCCCTCAATGTTTACCGGCATGAAGCAGGAGGCGCGAAGAGAACAAAATGGATGCAAGCGAGAAGTGGTTGGGCGACAGTAAGGGGTGATTGAGGAGATATGGCGGCAGATGCCTTGTGTATTGTTTTCACCCTGCTTTTTTTCCCCTTCTCCCTCCACTTTATTTTTATTTAATTTGCTGCCACCCCGGTCACTCCGTATTACTTCTCCCCACTCACTCCGCCGTTGGTTGCCACCTCTACTAGTCTACTTATTGTAAACACTGTGTTAGACCTGGCACCATTGGCGTGGGTCTCCCTTCCATTTTTCGCTGTTGTCTCCTCTGTTTTACTGGTGTTAGATGCTCTGGGCGCTGTGCCACTGCCATTCAGTGTCACAGCGCGAATGCTCCCTGTATAAATATGTCTATGTGAATTGGTATATCCCTGATTGGCTTATTTGGTTTACCTGTTAGTCCCTAGTAGTGTGGCCTATGTGTGCCCAGGGCTGGTAAACCAAATGCTGCTGGTGGGCCTGCAGCACTGATGTGTGCCACCCACAGAAGCAGCTTGTAAAGTGTGTCTCAGACCTGCCACTGCAGTGTCTGTGTGCAGTCCAGAACTGCCATCTTGGCTGTGAAGTGCAACCACTTCCCAGCCCCTGAACCTTCCCTTGGCATCCTGTAAGTCGCCCCTCGGGTAGGGTGCATTGTATGTGTAAGGTAGGACATGCCTGGGTGTGTGTAGCATGTCCTGGTAGTGAATTATGCACCATTTCGTTTTTCACTACTGTAAGGCTACCTGTTCCTCATAGGCTAGAATGGGCAGTTTGACTATTACATGCTATAGTCCTAACTGACCCCAGGGACATGGTAGAAAAACGAATTTAGTATGCCTGAGCTCAGAATATTAAAATACACCTTTTAGTGAAGTTTATTTTTATATTCTGTGTTTGAAAATACCACTTTTAGAAAGTAGGTATTTTCTTGCCTAAGCCTTCCAGTGTGCTCTGCCGTTATGTGTATTGGCTGTCTGGTTTTAGAGGGGCAGGACAGGCTGAGTCAGACCTTGGTGGAATAGAGAGATCTGCATTTAGAGTGTGGGGAAGGGTGGCTCTTTGATCTGAATAGGGCTGTGCCTGGCAAGGTGAATGCTGGCTCCACCTCCCACTGTGTGTCTGCTAGCAGACCCCTCTTTCTGAAAGGAAGGATGCAGCCTGGTAAACAAAGTGCTCCAGGCCTGAGCAGAACTGGTTCTGGCTAGGTTCAGGGACTGGTAGCTTCAAGGATCAAAGGCTTTTGGGGTATAAATATCTGTGCTCAAACCCCCTACTTTTGTATTGCTTTTGGGATCTGGAGAGGAAACTCTGTCCGTGCCACTGGAGGAATCTGCAGGAAGTGACTGTCCTTGTGCTTGTGTGTTGTTTCTTGCACTGGCCTGCAGCAGTGACCACTGGACCTTGAAGAAGAGGAAAAGGAACTATTGAGAGAACTTTTATTTTTGTACAGCAATCACCCAAGGGCTAGGAAAAGAGCTAGCCTCCTGCTGGAGTCTCAGGCACAACAGACTCCACCACCAACCTCCTGCTTCCTCCCTGCGAGGACTGCTATCTGCTGAGGAGGCTCCTGTGAGTTCCAGGACCTCTAGTTTGCATCAGAGAGAAGAGGGTAAGAAATCGACGCTAACGCATCTTTGCGGGCCGCTGCAGTCGAGAGCGCTGGGAAAATCATCGCGCTGCTGCCGCCGAGGGCCCGCAACCCGAAACCATCGCTGACGCCCCTTTGCGAGCCGCTGCAGCCGAGACGCGCTGGAAAGATCATCGCGCTGCTGTCGCCGCGCACTCGCAACCCTGACAGAAATCATCGCTTCGAGACATCGCAGTGCGGACGCCGTGCGTTCGCCACTTTGATCGCATCACACCGAATTTCGTCGCTCCCTCGCGGAGCGTCTTGTCTTCGCATCGCAACACGATCGCACAGCGCAACAGGATCACCGCATCGACTTCTCCCACGCGGCAAGAAAGTCATCGCATCGGCGGTCCAGCGTGCAGAAGTTTGTCGCATCGTCTCCGCACGCATCCCGCAGATCGGCGCATCATCCTCCCTTGCGGCAAGGATTTCAACGCATCGCCGGCCTCGCGTGCCGAGAATCATCGCTACAGCTTCTTTGCGACACTTTGTTGGTTTTGCAACTAAACCCAGGTACTTTGTGAAAGAAAGGGTCGCAGAGACCACTGCTTTGAACTTGAACCTTATTTTTGCAACCTTTGAACTATTTTTGACAGCCCTTCAACAGCTATCCTATTTTTGACAGTATTGTGGCTTTTACAGTTATTGGTCTTGTGATAAATCTGCCTTTATATAAAGATACTTATTTTTTATAATAACTACTTGTGTGGTGTCCCTTTGTAGTGTTCCTCATTGTGTTACTGTGTATGATCATAAATGCTTCACACCCTGCCTCTGAGATAAGCCTACCTGCTCGTGCTACGTTACCACAGGGTTGAGCAGGGGTATTAAAGAGGGTAGCCCTCTCACTCTGACTTAGGAAGAAGGGTCCCTACTTGGACAGTGGCCAGCCATTGCCAACTAGAGACCCCCATTTCTAACATTGGTGGTCAGCGGTGAGGATCTGGACTTGCATTTATGATCGCATACAGTAATTATAGTGTACACTACTAGTGAGTGCAGACCATAACGTACCGCATACATTTTTTTTGAGAATTGTTTTTTTTGCTTCTATATTGTGATTGATATTGCCGGTGATTTTTCACCCGCGCGCATTTTCTGAGAGTTTTTGGGATCCTATATTGTGATTGATATTGCCGGTGATTTTTCACCCGCGCCCATTTATTGAAAGTTTTTGATCCCCTATTGTGATTGATATTGCTGGTGATTTTTCACCCACGCACATTTCTGAGAGTTTTTGGGATCCTGTATTGTGATTGATATTGCCGGTGATTTTTCACCCGCGCACATTTATTGAAAGTTTTTGATCCCCTATTGTGATTGATATTGCTGGTGATTTTTCACCCACGCACATTTCTGAGAATTTTTTAGGATCCTATATTGTGATTGATATTGCCGGTGATTTTTCACCCGCTTACATTTTTTGAGAAGTTTTCTTCTGTCCTTTATTGATATTGCCAGTTATTTCTACAATGGGCAAGCCCAGATCCAATGCCTCAGAAGATCTCTCCTGGGAAGAAGAGAAAATAGAAACCTACAATGCCAAGCAGCTCAAATATTTTTGCAAGCAATTCACAGTCCCTATCACAGGTCTCACTAGGAGGGAGGAGTATTACAAGGCGCTGAAGGCCTGGCTAGAAGCCAGGGATGCCCCTAAGGATCTAGGAGAGCTTGTGGAGGGAGGAGAGCAGCAGGGCGATGTAGTAGACTTAGTAGGAGACCCAGCCCTTTCCAACCCGGGCTCTAGTGTGTCCGCTAAGGGTCTGTCCCCAGAAGAGCTGGAGGACAGGGAGAGAGATAGGCGGCATAATATGGAGATGGCTAAGCTTAAAATGGATGGTCACCGGGACCTAGAGAACAAGAAGTTAGAAATTGAGATTATGAGGATGAAGCTTGAGCATGAGAGAGTATTGAGGGAGTTGGAGATTAAAGCTAAGAGCATGGAAATCTCCCCTCTGGTGGCAGCGTACCTGTAGTGCACCCTGAGAGTAGGGTGTATATACCCAAGGAGGTTATTAAAGATTTCCACAAAAGTGAAGATATTGGGCAATGGTTTGCCGCTTATGAAGTAGCCATGGTGTCCCACCGGGTCCCTGAGAAGGATTGGGGAGCAGGGTTGTGGGGACGCTTTGTGAGTGAGGGGAGGGATACCTTGTTGGACCTGCCCCCAGAAAGTAGGATGGTTTACGCCCACATGAAGGAAGCGTTGGTGACCCGCTATGGTTTGACCCCTGAGATGTATAGACAGAGGTTTAGGGTCTGTAAGAAGCTAGAGGGTACCACGTGGGTTGAATATGTGTCCTTTTTTTGCAGAGCCATGGAACGCTGGGTAAGAGGTAGCAAAGTAGAAACTTTTGCACAGTTTTATGATTTGATTGCATGGGAGCATTTATCTAGCAATTGTTTTCCTGAGCTACGCCAGCACCTAATTGATTGCAAGCTGACTAACCCTAGAAAGCTTGCTGAGGAGGCGGACCGCTGGGTGAGCACCCGGGTCCGCAAGGGTCCAGTGGGAGACGTCGCCAAAGGTGGGCAGGGTCCCCAGCAGAGGAGTGGGGGGACAAGGGTCAACAGAGGGAGTTCCCCGAGGGCCCCAAAGTAATCCCCCAGGGAACCCAGCAGTGGTGTCCCAGCCCCCCAAGAAAGGAGGACCGGGCCCCCACCAGGTAGGCCTGTTCCCAGGGGGCCCCCCACGTGTTACAACTGTGGTCAAGTGGGCCACAGATATTTTGATCCCCAGTGCCCCCAAAGGGGGGCCAGTGCACCCCCCCGTGCACCACCCCGCCAGATTGCTAGTGTAGCCCTGGGAGAGGAGGAGATGGGTGCCCAAGAGGGGTGGGATCCCGTAGAATTGACCCTTGTCTCCTTAGGGGACTTTGAGATGGTCCCCAAGCCTGCACTGCCTGCTAACACTAAAAAATACAGGCAGTGGGTGACCATCAATGGCCATAGGGTGGAGGCTCTAAGAGACACAGGGGCCAGTGTAACTGCTGTCAGCTCCCGGTTGGTGTCCAAAGAGCAGGTTGTCCCCCATGCATTCTACCCAGTAGTGTCCGCCGACAACTCAGAGAGCCAATGTGAGGTGGCTCAGGTTCCCTTTGAGTGGGGGGTCTCAGGAACTCTTCAGGTAGCTGTGAGGCCCGCCATGCCTGTAGACTGTCTGCTGGGCAATGATTTAGAGGACTCCCCGTGGGCTACGGTGGAGAGGAAGGCTCACTTAGAGATGTTGGGTCTGCCTGAGTGGGCGTGTGCTACCACGCGGTCCATGGCAGCCAAGGAGGGTGTTGAAAAGGATCTGGAGCCTGAGAGTAGGGCCCAGATCCCTGCCTTAGAGAGAAGGGGCAAGGGGCGCGGGAAGCCGGCCCCCTTGGTTCCCACGGCCCAGGAAGAAGCAGACCCTGAGGGGGATGCCCTGGAGCCTACCGGGGAGCAGATCACCGAACTGGGGGACCTGCCTGAGCTGACCCATTGGCAGCAGGAAGGGGGACCCACCAGGGAGGAATTTTGTGAGCAGCAGAGAGTTTGCCCCTCTCTTGAGGGTATGCGGCGACAGGCTGCAGCCCAGGCAGAAGGTGACATGTCTGGTTCACATCTGATTTATTGGGAGAACAGTCTCCTGTATAGTGAGCCTAAGGTTGCTGAGCCAGGGTCAGCCCGTGTGCTGGTGGTACCCGAGTGCTTCAGAACCTTCCTACTGGGGTTGGCTCATGACATTCCATTGGCAGGACATCTGGGGCAGACCAAGACCTTTGAGAGGCTGGCTGCCCACTTTTATTGGCCCCAGATGCACAAGAGTTCAGACTCTCATTGCAGGACCTGTGAGACTTGCCAGGCAAGTGGGAAGAGTGGGGGAAGATCAAGGCCCCACTCCAGCCCTTTCCAGTTGTGAGTACCCCATTCGAGCGAGTGGGCATTGACATTGTGGGGCCTCTGGACCCCAAGACAGCCATGGGCAACAGGTTCATCCTGGTCTTGGTGGACCATGCCACCCGGTACCCTGAAGCCATCCCGCTCAGGACAGTGACGGCCCCCGTGGTGGGACGTGCACTGATGGGGATTTTCTCCCGTGTGGGATTCCCCAGAGAGGTGGTGTCTGACAGGGGGACCAACTTCATCTCCCAGTACATGAAGTCTCTGTGGAAGGAGTGTGGGGTAACGTATAAGTTCACCACTCCTTACCACCCCCAAGGTAATGGTCTGGTTGAAAGGTTCAACCGGACCTTGAAGGGCATGATCATGGGCCTAGAAGAGCCCCTGAGGCGTAAGTGGGACGTCCTCTTGCCATGCCTGTTGTTTGCCTACCGGGAGGTGCCACAGAAGTCCTTAGGGTTCAGTCCCTTTGAACTCCTCTATGGCCACCCGGTTAGAGGACCTCTGAGTCTGGTCAAGGAAGGCTGGGAGCAATCTCCCAGGAAACCTCCCCAAGATGTATTTAGCTACATGTTGGCCTTCAGGAACCAGACTCGGCGTTTCAGAAAAATTGCTGAGGCAAATCTGGAAGCCAGCCAAGAAGAAATGAAACGTTGGCACGACCAGAATGCCACTCTGGTCGAATTTCAACCTGGTCAGAAGGTTTGGGTACTGGCCCCAGTGGAGCCTTGTGCGCTCCAAGATAAGTGGACCGGTCCCTTTGAGGTGGTGGAGCGCAAAAGTCCAGTTACCTACTTGGTGGACTTTCAGTCTCCCAGGAACCCCTTGCGGGTCCTGCATGTGAACCGCCTAAAGCCCCACTTTGAGAGGTCTGAAGTGGGCATGCTTCTTGCCACAGGTGATGGGGTTGAGGAGGAGAGTGAGCCTCTCCCTGACCTCCTGTGTGCAGAAGAGAAGGATGGGTCAGTGGAGGGTGTGATCCTCTCCACCACACTGACCCCTGAGCAGCAGAGAGATTGTCACCACCTGTTGGGGCAATTTTCTGATTTGTTCTCCCTGGTACCTGGTGTCACTGATTGGTGCGTCCATGAGGTGGATACCGGGGACAGTTCTCCTGTCAAGCACAAGGCTTACAGGGTAACTGATAGGGTCAGGGCTTGCATTAAGGAGGAGGTCTCCAAAATGTTCGCCCTAGGGGTGGTTGAGTCCTCTAGCAGCCCCTGGTCCAGCCCCGTGGTCTTGGTACCAAAAGCTGCGACGCCTGGTGCCACTCCTGAACTTAGGTTCTGTGTGGACTACCGAGGTCTCAATTCGGTCACCAAGACCGACGCGCACCCCATCCCCAGAGCGGATGAGCTCATAGACCGGTTAGGGGCTGCCCGGTACCTCAGCACGTTTGATCTGACGTCTGGGTACTGGCAGATCGCCTTAACGGATGGGGCAAAGGAGAGGTCAGCATTCTCCACACCAGATGGGCACTACCAGTTCCGTGTGATGCCCTTTGGGATGAAGAATGCCCCTGCCACCTTCCAGAGATTGGTCAACCAGGTGTTGGTTGGGCTGGAGGCTTTCAGTGCCGCCTACCTGGATGACATTGCAGTGTTTAGTTCCTCCTGGGAGGACCACTTGCGCCACCTCTGGGAAGTGTTGATGGCGCTGCGCAGAGCAGGCCTCACAATCAAGGCCAGTAAGTGCCAGATTGGGCAGGGTTCTGTGGTGTACTTGGGACACCAGGTGGGGAGCGGCCAGGTGGCGCCCCTGCAGCCCAAGATTGAAACCATCCTGACTTGGGAGCCCCCAAGGACCCAGACCCAGGTGAGGGCCTTCTTAGGACTCACGGGTTATTACAGGAGGTTTGTCAAGGGGTATGGCAACATTGTTGCACCCTTGACTGAGCTGACTTCCAAGAAGCGGCCAAAGATTGTGAACTGGACTGACACCTGTCAGAAAGCCTTTGATGCCCTCAAAACTGCTATGTGTACAGCACCCGTACTCCAGGCGCCCAATTTTGCTAAGGAATTTGTTGTCCAGACAGACGCTTCAGAGCATGGGGTGGGGGCCGTTCTGTCACAGATAAATGAGGAGGGACTAGACCAACCTGTGGCCTTCATCAGTAGGAGGTTACTTCCACGGGAGCAGAGGTGGAGTGCAATTGAGCGTGAGGCATTTGCTGTGGTCTGGGCACTGAAGAAGCTGAGACCATACCTGTTTGGGACTCACTTCCGGGTTCAGACAGACCACAGGCCCCTCAGATGGCTGATGCAGATGAGGGGTGAGAATCCCAAGTTGTTGAGGTGGTCCATTTCCCTACAGGGTATGGACTTCACGGTGGAACACCGCCCTGGTACAGAACACGCCAATGCTGATGGTCTGTCCAGATTTTTCCGCCTTAGCGATGAGAACTTCCAAGGGGATGGGTAGTTCTCCCCACATTTCAGCTGGAGGGGACGTGTGTTAGACCTGGCACCATTGGCGTGGGTCTCCCTTCCATTTTTCGCTGTTGTCTCCTCTGTTTTACTGGTGTTAGATGCTCTGGGCGCTGTGCCACTGCCATTCAGTGTCACAGCGCGAATGCTCCCTGTATAAATATGTCTATGTGAATTGGTATATCCCTGATTGGCTTATTTGGTTTACCTGTTAGTCCCTAGTAGTGTGGCCTATGTGTGCCCAGGGCTGGTAAACCAAATGCTGCTGGTGGGCCTGCAGCACTGATGTGTGCCACCCACAGAAGCAGCTTGTAAAGTGTGTCTCAGACCTGCCACTGCAGTGTCTGTGTGCAGTCCAGAACTGCCATCTTGGCTGTGAAGTGCAACCACTTCCCAGCCCCTGAACCTTCCCTTGGCATCCTGTAAGTCGCCCCTCGGGTAGGGTGCATTGTATGTGTAAGGTAGGACATGCCTGGGTGTGTGTAGCATGTCCTGGTAGTGAATTATGCACCATTTCGTTTTTCACTACTGTAAGGCTACCTGTTCCTCATAGGCTAGAATGGGCAGTTTGACTATTACATGCTATAGTCCTAACTGACCCCAGGGACATGGTAGAAAAACGAATTTAGTATGCCTGAGCTCAGAATATTAAAATACACCTTTTAGTGAAGTTTATTTTTATATTCTGTGTTTGAAAATACCACTTTTAGAAAGTAGGTATTTTCTTGCCTAAGCCTTCCAGTGTGCTCTGCCGTTATGTGTATTGGCTGTCTGGTTTTAGAGGGGCAGGACAGGCTGAGTCAGACCTTGGTGGAATAGAGAGATCTGCATTTAGAGTGTGGGGAAGGGTGGCTCTTTGATCTGAATAGGGCTGTGCCTGGCAAGGTGAATGCTGGCTCCACCTCCCACTGTGTGTCTGCTAGCAGACCCCTCTTTCTGAAAGGAAGGATGCAGCCTGGTAAACAAAGTGCTCCAGGCCTGAGCAGAACTGGTTCTGGCTAGGTTCAGGGACTGGTAGCTTCAAGGATCAAAGGCTTTTGGGGTATAAATATCTGTGCTCAAACCCCCTACTTTTGTATTGCTTTTGGGATCTGGAGAGGAAACTCTGTCCGTGCCACTGGAGGAATCTGCAGGAAGTGACTGTCCTTGTGCTTGTGTGTTGTTTCTTGCACTGGCCTGCAGCAGTGACCACTGGACCTTGAAGAAGAGGAAAAGGAACTATTGAGAGAACTTTTATTTTTGTACAGCAATCACCCAAGGGCTAGGAAAAGAGCTAGCCTCCTGCTGGAGTCTCAGGCACAACAGACTCCACCACCAACCTCCTGCTTCCTCCCTGCGAGGACTGCTATCTGCTGAGGAGGCTCCTGTGAGTTCCAGGACCTCTAGTTTGCATCAGAGAGAAGAGGGTAAGAAATCGACGCTAACGCATCTTTGCGGGCCGCTGCAGTCGAGAGCGCTGGGAAAATCATCGCGCTGCTGCCGCCGAGGGCCCGCAACCCGAAACCATCGCTGACGCCCCTTTGCGAGCCGCTGCAGCCGAGACGCGCTGGAAAGATCATCGCGCTGCTGTCGCCGCGCACTCGCAACCCTGACAGAAATCATCGCTTCGAGACATCGCAGTGCGGACGCCGTGCGTTCGCCACTTTGATCGCATCACACCGAATTTCGTCGCTCCCTCGCGGAGCGTCTTGTCTTCGCATCGCAACACGATCGCACAGCGCAACAGGATCACCGCATCGACTTCTCCCACGCGGCAAGAAAGTCATCGCATCGGCGGTCCAGCGTGCAGAAGTTTGTCGCATCGTCTCCGCACGCATCCCGCAGATCGGCGCATCATCCTCCCTTGCGGCAAGGATTTCAACGCATCGCCGGCCTCGCGTGCCGAGAATCATCGCTACAGCTTCTTTGCGACACTTTGTTGGTTTTGCAACTAAACCCAGGTACTTTGTGAAAGAAAGGGTCGCAGAGACCACTGCTTTGAACTTGAACCTTATTTTTGCAACCTTTGAACTATTTTTGACAGCCCTTCAACAGCTATCCTATTTTTGACAGTATTGTGGCTTTTACAGTTATTGGTCTTGTGATAAATCTGCCTTTATATAAAGATACTTATTTTTTTATAATAACTACTTGTGTGGTGTCCCTTTGTAGTGTTCCTCATTGTGTTACTGTGTATGATCATAAATGCTTCACACCCTGCCTCTGAGATAAGCCTACCTGCTCGTGCTACGTTACCACAGGGTTGAGCAGGGGTATTAAAGAGGGTAGCCCTCTCACTCTGACTTAGGAAGAAGGGTCCCTACTTGGACAGTGGCCAGCCATTGCCAACTAGAGACCCCCATTTCTAACACACGTCCTCGGACGCTTTCCCGCACTTAAATTACAGTGACAACTCTTAACATAAAGCAGACCAGCCCCGCCACGGGTACAGCAGGCAGACACAGCACCCCTCCCCCACTCTCAAAAAACGGCTCTGCAATACATTTTATTGCCCTTCATTTGCTCCTCACCCGCATCCTTTTAATGTTCCCCTACCTCTCTCCCACTCACTCCTCTTCAAAATATATGTTCCAAAGGCGTAAGTGCAAAAAATAAAAAAGGCTCAAATACCAAAAATTTCAAAATAATAAGTATAAAGTCACTATTGAAACAAAAATACAGGGGCCTTAATTTAAGCCGGAGTCTGTCGGTACACACATCTGCAATTTCTAAACTGCTGGTTGTAACTTGCCTAAACAAATGTGGGCCTATCTTGGCACATTTATACTCTGGCGCTGCCTCTGTGCCTTATACACTATTATACGTACAGGACAAATAATTTGTGAGCCTGGCCTTTATTCTAAGGTTGTAGCGTGTGTTTGCTCTCTAACAGTTACTTTTTATACACCCACTTCCTACACACCATGGGCCCTCCTCCTGGCATTCATTTTACTCAGTTTGCCAGGGGCTTAATTTAAGCCGGTGTCTGCCGGTACGCACATCGGCAAATTCAAATAAAACAAAACAAATTGCAAATATTATCTATAGCATCACTATTTAAACTACACTGAACATTTTGGCTGTAATTTCTCCTAAGGTACAACTTTAACACAGATGTAATCAAGTCCTGCTGCAGCCTCAGCACAAGCTTTCGATGTATCTGGAATTTTTCATACACCCTCTTCATACACACCACAGGGACTCTTCCTAACCTTATTTCTTCTGAGCTTCCCTTATGTTCAAAAAATGATGGCCTCCGCTTCTTTTTTACCCTCCTCTATTCCATTTGCCTACCTTTCTCTTTTTTTAGCTCACTTGCTCTCTTTCCCCCGCCCCCCTCCTCTGCGTTTCATTCAGTTCCTCTCATTCTAGCCCCTTCTCGCCTCTCTCGGTCTCCCTGTCACTGTCTCTCCCCCTCTTTCTATATCTTTCCTCCTCCTCTATTTTATCCCTATTTGTCCATTTATCTCACTCGCCCTGTAGCAAGCTGCGTCTTGCTCTTTCTTCCGTGGAATGAATACGTGTGCCTGTCCTGTACAAATTTCAATACTTCAGGCGCAGCGCACTGTAATTTGGCATATTCACATTCCAGAAAGCGGCTCTTCTGTATGTACTGCGCCAAGCTGTTGGGGCTCGCTCAAGCAAATGGCGTAATATAGACCCCTGCAGGGAGCTTAATTTAAGCCAGTGTATGCCAGTACGCATATGGACAAACTCGAATAAAACTTGCTAATTTGCGGAAAATATATAAAATTCTAGTATGGCAACAACACTAAGCATCCTAGGCTCCGCTGTGGAAACCTGAATACCTCTAACTTTAAATTTTTTTTTTTCCAGAACTTCACTTCACAATTCCTTCCTTTTTCTCACCTTCCTCATCCCCTGTCTCCACCCCCCCTCACCATCACTTGTTATCTACATATTATAAACACGTCCTTGGGCGCTTCCCCGCACTTGTGACAACTCTTAACAGGAAGCAGACCAGCGCCGCCACGGTAACAGCAGGCAGACACAGCACCCCTCCCTCACTCCCAAAAAACGTCTCTGCAGAACACTTCATTTCCTTTATTTGCTCCTTACCCGCATCCTTTTAATGTTCCCCTATCTCTCTCCCACTCACTCCTCTTCAAAATATATGTTCCAAAGGCGTAAGTGCAAAAAATAAAAGAAGCTCAAATACAAAAAAATTCAAAATGATATGTATAAAGACAGTATTGGAACAAAAATACAGGGGGCTTAATTTAAGCCGGTGTCTGCCGGTACACACATTGGCAATTTATAATTACAGATTATCACCAAACTTGATTCCATCTGCCTATTGCAAACATTTACAAATTACACCATAGTATTTAATAGTGTGTGTATTAGAAAGGTATATATGCTTTTTGAATAAAAAAAAGTACATTTTTATTACTGTTATTAATGCATATTAGTACAAGCCGAAACAAACTCCCTTTAATAAGCCTTCAACTACACTACAGTAAAACAGTAAACTGCTACAGGTGGGTACTCAAATTTCATTTTACAGGACAATATGCAAATTATTACTTATGGACTCCTCATATACAGCAAAACTACTTACACCTCCCAAAGGCGAGACCTATTGGCTATGCCAATGCTTGTTCTCTATGTAGGCTGCTGTGGAGAAAATGGCCCAGGTGGGGCGCGCTCCTCTGCGCCTCACCAATCGCAACGCTGCCATTGCAGCGTTGTGATTGGCGGAGGGGAGGGAGGGAGGCTGCCTTTCCTGGCTGATGACGATGCAGGAATTCAATTCGGAAAAGGCAGGACGGCGGGAGTCGGACGGTGGACCCATCCAGAAGCTGAGGTGGCAGCGGCGCAGGACGGTAAGTTAAGTTTTAAATTATTTTATATTTTTTTTAATTAAACAAACCCCTCCCGTCTCCCCCATCCCCCCCGGGACGACCCCATTTCCACCCCCTCGCGACTGCTAATTACTAGAAAAGGTTGTTATAAACAGGCTCAGTTTGAAGAAATGAGACAGCATGGAAAATGTTGAAAGTAGTGACAAACACATTCATTCTGTTACCTGCAATTTAACGAGTCAAACCATCAGGCGGAAGCCTCTCGCTGAATCATCCCCGTTTATAAACGTACATTAGTGTAATTTCTATCTAACCTCATAATGGAGAGGGCCCTGTAAATTGCATTAGCTTATGCATGATTTAATGATATACTCCAATAAGTTCCGATTTTTTCCGCGTTTAATTTCATTAATTCAGTTTTTAATTTTCTTAATCATAGGGCCTTGATGAAAATGATCAGACGCACCTGACTGCCTCTGCCTTGTTTCCACATTGCCTCTGTGTAATTTATCGCCAGAACGGAGAAGCGCTGCCTCCGATAACTCGCTACACACCCTTCCCTTTCCATTCACTCTTGCGCGCGCGTTTTATTTTTAAATACGAACGAGAAAAGACTTCCAAGGCTGTGAGGTAGGAAGTGAATACATTTTAAGCAGTGTTGTTTTATAAAATACAGCCACCAGGCTTCCGGCACTGGACCCCGGTGACGTGATGAATGTCATACCAAGGTCCTGTGCCATCATGCGAAGTGTGCCACCAGGTAATGGATGAGAGGGGAGTAGGGGACAATATATCACGCGGCCTGATAGCTGCCGGCGAAAACAACCAATACCCTGACAGCTGGTCCTGGCACATAACTTATTAATTAGCACGTCGCCGGTAAACCCATATTCCAGTTAAGCTCTTCAGTGTTGTGTTATCCTGACCGTGAAATGCCTACTTTTTCTTGGACAGTAAAATACGGTTTTTAGGAAGCGGGAAAGTGACTTCTGCAGATCCACATATGGCTTTCAGCATCAGACTTTGTGGCAATATCAGGAAACGCTATTTGTGTCTGAGAACAGGAACAACCTCGCTCTGTCGTTTCACTGTATAGCAATTTATTTGTGGTAGTTTACTATTGAAAGTCATGTGAGTGACGTAAGATTTTCCCGGCAGGTGACGCAGTTTAGAGTGCACATTGTGCTATGCCTCAAGTTTCACTGTCATGTTTTAACAGCTACAAACACACTGGGGCAACTTTCGATGGTCCATTTCATTTTAATAAATTAGGTGTAGTATTTGTTTATTAAGATTTGGCTAGGTGTCTGTGCCTTGTTATAGTGCAATGATAAACGTTTTTGGGTACGATTAGCCATCGGGACGAAATACCAGGGCAGAGTGTACAGACAGGGTTCAGCTTCTAAGCACAGACATCAATGAGGCATGCAGGCTGAACGGGGCGATGATAGAAGCCGGTCAGAACTTATGCGGGCCTGACTCAACAAGCTGACGTGGGCTTCTGCCATCTTTGCCAGGGGCAAGAATTATTAACTAAAATACGCTGAAAAAGAAAACACGGTTTCTCGTGCCATCTAGTTGTGTTTCTATGTAAGCGGCTTCATTATTAATGACCCTCTGGTTGCTTTAAATTAAGTATCTATGCATAAATATTGCTGTAGGACAACAGTGCCTAAGGCATATTGCCCCCTGCCCCGTCCTTGAGTTGGTCTGTAGGCAGGCCTGAGTGTTCGCTTCAAACTCCTCTTTCCAATGGTTGCATCACTTGGACGTTTGGCAGCCGAGGACAGCTGTCCGAGTCAACAGTTTAAAAACTGAGAGTCCACACCCAGATGTGAATCACAAGTGGCATTGGTCACAAGCTATGTTGAATATTCGTGGTTATTCTGTACCAGTGGTGGTGGTTGTCAACATTATAAATAGTGGGTTGCGTAATATAGAGCTTGCTTGCTCAAAGTGTAAAAAAAACGGGGGGGGGGGCATGTGCGCATTTTCAGGCAGACGTGTAGTATTTGTTTATCTGTCTGGGTGTAGTTATTAACTAGGTGTCAGTGCTGCTTTAAAAGAGACTCCTTACCATACATAGGTTATGTGGCCTGATCAACTAAAGTGAGGATGTGGGACACCATTTTAAGGCTTGGTCTTGGACACAGCTGTCTTAGCCATCAGGTATGTGGAATGGCGATGACCAGAATGTTTTGTGACCTGGCCTATAGTTGAGTAACACAGCGGCTGCTCAGCCCACTTTATTCCCAAACAGAAAACAATGTAAAATAGCTTTGAGGGTTAAAGTGCCTGTTGCAGAGATCTATGTGTATTTAGTTGGCCCCAGCCTATAATACTGCAGCGATCTGTGTGCTAGTTATAGGTTTGCATCATCAAAAAATAACTTGGAGGGTTAATGCGCTAACTCATTGCTTGTAACCAGCAAGTCACAATTCCTATTAAGAAAAATGCATTTGCGAACAACCGCCTTGTGCAACCTGCAGGGCACAACTTCAAATTCTAGTACAGTCCTGATGTAATTTCTGATGCAGTTTCGGTGCGATTCTGAGACTCTTAGCGGTGTGGCATGCTTCATGGATTTGTAGTTACAATTACTGTGGAAGTTTAGGCACTTTGCTGTTTTGGTTGGAACTGCACTGTGCACCATTGTTAGGGATATGTCCTCGATTGTGTGGTTGCATGTGTGTCTGAGCATTTGCATTTGTGCGGATATGTGTATGCAATTGTATGTGTATGATTCTGCATTTATGTGTGTTATGTGCTTGTGGGAGCGCGCTTCTGTGTATGTTTCTGCCTGTAGGTGCATGTTGTCTGTTCTGTGCCCTTCATCATAGCTGAGAGGATGTGTGCACTAATGTGACATTATAGAAGAGTTGTGGTGTAGGTCCCCATCTCTAAACATATGAAAAGTATGCTACACCTTGAAAATGGCAGAGAATTAACTATTTCTACAGAAGGGCATCTGCTTAGCTATTTTACACAACTAACATTTTTAAACGGATGTCTCAGTATTTTTAGGTGTTCATTCTCTTTACACCCTTCTTTCCTCTAGATACCCTGATACAAACAGACAAAATCACCCCTAAGCGCCTGGTACCAATTGCAGCACCTCTCTACCTACATCATTATCATATGAAATCTCTTTATTGATGTCAAACCTAATTTCACAATTAATTTATGAACCTTCTTGCTTTATAATTTTACTTGAAAATGCACCATTATCCATTCTTTTCAAAATTTTCACGGGCAGAGAACCTCCCCCGAACTCCCCTTATGGCGTTCGAGCTCGCTCGCTCGCCACAGGACACTCATGACGAACTTTTACGCCTCACCACTTTCAAATCTCACCAGCCGCCACTGGTCGAAGGATTTACAAAGCCCCTCAGATTCAGGAGAAACAGGACCTTAGGACCTGGACCAGAGGGTGGAGTACCTCCCAAAAATAGATCAGGGGAAAAAAAAATCAGGAAAGACCTACTGGGATCATGCTTGATTATGAAGAGAGGATAGGCATAAGCTACAATTTAAAATTAACAACCACAACATGGAAATGGAGGGGGGTGGGAATGTTAGGAAGTTAACAGTTAATGATTGACAAACAACATGGAAGGCGAGCATGGATGTAAATGTTACTGTGTGCAATATTTTGAGAAGGTCTGCTTTTGGGACACAAGGGAAGGTTGAGGGGAGGGGACCAAAGCAATTGCCATGTTGATGGATCCTAATATGTACATGTATGTTCTTATTTATTTATTTTATTTTATTTATTGAGTTTTATATAGCGCTGGCTAGACCCGGAGGTATCAGAGCGCTTTACACGAGGAAGAAACATTGTTTCAGAACATGGTTACAAAGTTACAACAGTTACTGGAGCTTAGTTGCAGGAACTACATGAGTACAAAAGCATAGCATAAACATGGGGAAAAAAT
Organism: Calotriton arnoldi; assembly: GCA_963921515.1. Taxonomy (NCBI): domain Eukaryota; kingdom Metazoa; phylum Chordata; class Amphibia; order Caudata; family Salamandridae; genus Calotriton; species Calotriton arnoldi. Next base: position 5,392,891 of record CAWUFW010000186.1, read on the forward strand.
AGGCAAGGGGAGAGAAGAATAGGGGAGAGAGGGAAGGAATAGGGGAGGTAGAGGAAAATAATGCGGGGAAGAGGAGGGGGAGGGTATAGGAGGCATAACGGGGAGACGAGGAAAAACAGTGTCCGACGTCCGGCTGGGTAGGTGACGGCCGAGGGGTGAACCAGAGCCAAACTCCTCTATAGCTGCATGGGACAGCTCCACCGGTCATCGGCCAAAGGTTGCTCGGGCACCGCAGTACAAACAGAAGGGTGATAGTTTCCGCCTAGGGGGGCATAGTCCAAAAAGTTCCATTGAGCGCTCCGGTCACGGTGTACGGTGCTGTGCTCCCAGCGGTAATGGGTAAGAACCCAGGCCTCCGCTGTGTGAGACTCCCTTGTCGCTGTGGACTCTCTCAGAGGGGTCTCTGAGACTCCAGGGCATAAATGCTGGATCCCTCCCCAACAAGGGGAGAAGGAGTGCTTTGGAAAGGGGCCCACTCATGGTGGCCAATATTAGAAAATTGGTGTGTCCGATGTCCCCAGAGGCGGCCATTTCGACCTAATATTGCTTCAATAGACCGGATAAGCTGGGTCGGCCAGGCTGAGTACTTGTATACTTGAATATGCTTGTATACACCAGGGAGGCGCAGGATTTCACAAGCCTCCTTGCTAAGAGGGTGCTAGCTGACAGTACGTGCCCCAGAGATGGCAAGCATTAAGTCAGGACATCTGCCAGTCAACTGCTCGACGAGGTGCGAGCCGCCATCTTGAGGTCAGGCAGAGTCAGGCGTGGAGTTAACGGTCATTGAACTCCCGCTCGAGTGTCCCACCGGGCCGAGTCCCCTGTGGTCCCGCTACACCACACTCCCTCCAGGCTGGCCCGTTGTTGCTCCTACCTTCCTCGCCGCATTGGGATTCCCCACACGTGTGCCTCGCGGCGCAGCTCGCGGTCCCTGCCGCGTTCCTCCGAGGTCTTGCGCCACCCAGAGAGGCTCACCCCGTCACATGGATTGGCTCCGAGGGTCGTATAGGGGAGCAGTCGTGCCAGTGGGTCACTCGATCTTCCCACAGGGGTGAGCCAGCATTCAGCAGTCATTTCGCGCTACAGACTTGGCGGACGCCATCTTGCGTAGCCCCGCGGCCAGCACAGTCGAGCCCTACAAAGGTTCCCATCCGCATAATTTTGGGGCCACAAGGTCTCTGTGTACTAGCCAGCAGGGCTGGTGTAGACGGCGACGTCCAGGAGTCAATTTTCTCAGCGGGGCCTCGTCCCCCAGCGTGGTGTCGAGTCGAAGCCTCGCGACTACCGGGCCTGTGAGCCTCCTCCTCCTCTTATGACTGAAATGTCAATAAAAATAAAGGAAAAAAAGAGTTAAAAATGTGAAAAGGCCTCCGAGGAAGACTTTGTGGAAGAGAAAGTGTTTTGACTGGATCAGAGCATACTGGGGCCAGGTGCTCTGAAGTGAAGTCAGGGGTGACCTTGGTCAGTTCGAAGTGGATTCAGCTCGAGGTCAGACACTAGAATCAGCAGTTGCTTCACTGCCAGCACTGGTGATGTTGGGCCAATATCAGTAAAGAAGGAACCAGCATAGATTTTGGAGCTGGAATGGAAGTCGGCACCAGAGGTGGTGCAGAACCCAGGACGGGTTTGGGGGTCACAGATGGCGCAGACAATGGATCTACCGGTGGTAACTTAACTGGATCACCCTGTGGGTCCTTGGGGCCCAAAGGTGTGCCAGAGGGAGCCAGCAGAGTGCCGAAAATATGCAGCATGGCCTCCTGCTGTGGTGTTGCAGATGGCTCGAGAAAATAGGGAGACACAACTGGGCCAGTTGAGGAATCTACTCCACGATCAGGATCTGGAGCAAGATTCATTGGCACCTTAACACCACCTGACTTCCCTTTGGACAGAGAGTGGCTGGCTGTGGTTGAGTCCCACTTTAACTTCTTATGCTTCTTCTTAGATTTGGATTTGGATTTACCTGATGACCTCGCACACGAATTGGATCCGTCACAGGAGTGGCCTCTAAAGCAGGAATGAGTCCGTGCCCTCGACTTGGAGCAGGAGCGGAACTTACATGTAGTCTATCAGTTATTGCGGTGTTTGGCAACAAACAGTTTTCATCTCACAGTCCTGAATTGCCTTAGGGTGAATGAAATAACCTTTTTAGCATGACCTGGAGTCTTACACTGAGCCCAAACACCAGAGGCACACCTTGTGCGGGTCCATCATCAACACCAGTTTCCGGCAGTCATGGCACAGTTTGAACCCTTTAGTTCCCGTTGGGGACACCATTCCCTTAGACACATGAAAGGATTTTTGAAAGAATGTGTCAACCAAAGAAAAGAGAGCGGAGCTCTAGATCCACATTCCAAGGCATTGAAAGAAAGAACAGATATTGTCACATAAGATGGCATCTATATATGGCTCCGCTCCATCACTTACTGCACGGGACAAGATCAAAACAGAGCTGCACAACTTCATTTACCAGCACACCGCAGCATTGCTATGGTCTGGTACCTGGGGAATAGTCTAATGGTGAGGAATATGCGGTTAGAAGTATCCATCAGAATTGATGTGCTTTAAAGATTCTCTATGCGACAGAACTCACCTACAGGGACTTCTTCCATCTCTGATACAGTGCAGTTTTCAGCAGAGAGAATGGGTGGGACGTCAGAATTCTTGATCACCACGCTACAATGAGAGAAATATAATCAAAGTTAATGAGATTCAAACACGCTTCCTTGTCTAGTGAAGCCCTTAAACAAAAATCGGCTCAGGTAAAATTGAATATATTAAAGAGTTTGGTACAAGTTGTGAACTGAAGCCTAGGATCCACAAATAAAATTAAATAGAAGTAAGCCCTTGACAAGGAGGTCATAATCTGTCAGAGGGCACACAGACGATACCCGAAATTACAATTGCTACTTTTCCTTTTTTCCACAATTACACAATAAATAATCCAATCAACATGCAATAAGGAATATTCTACTTACTTTTTTTATCATAAGTATCTGTTCGCATCATGTAGTGCTGTATATAACATGCTCTGCATAATCCTGCAGTCTAGATTTGAGCTTGGCTCCTTTTTTGCAAGGAGAATATCGTCTGGGCAGAGCAGGGAAATTCCTCCTAGCTGTAATGCAGCAGTTTTGAAAACATTTGACCGACCATCTAGCTATGCCCACCTTCGAAAGAGCCTGACCTTTATGTGGCAGGGTAAAAGCAACATAAAGTTGTTGAGTGTTGCAAAAGAGCTCAGTTCTATCAACGTAATACATGAGGGCACGCTTGACAGCAGGGGTGTGAAAAGCCCTCTCTGCCACAGAGTATGACTGCGGGAAGAAGCATGGGAGCTCAATGGTTTGAATGAGTTGGAATGGAGAAACCACTTTCAAAGGGAATTTAGGGTTGGTTCTAAGCCAATCCTGTCTTTCTGAACCAGAAAGAAAGGCTCTTTTAGGGTCTGCAATTCGCTAACATGCCTTAAAAATGTGATAGCAACAAGGAAAACAACTTTTCAGGAAAGGAATTGTAATGGGCACAAATGTAGAGGTTCAAAAGGAAAGCTTATGATTCTGGTAATGACAATGTTAATGTTCCACACATGGTCAGGAGGTACCCTGGGTGGAATAACTTGTTTGAGTCCTTCCATGAAAGCCTTGATGACAGGGATTCTGAATAACGACAAGTGTTTCATATAAGTTTCAATGACATCTAAGTGAAGGTGTATGGAAGTAAATGCAAGGGTTGATTGCTGTAGATGACGGAGGTAGCAGAGAATATATTGAATTGCAGGTTTAAGCAGATCTATTTGCTTGGGAATGCAGTAGCCGAAAAATCTTTTCCACTTGGTGTTGTAGCAGGCCCTCATGGTGGGTCTGCAAGCTTCTTTGTGGATAGACATGCACTCTTGAAGTTTAAAATAGCCAAACTTTAGGACCTCAGACGCCAGATCACTAGATTGAGTTGCCTGGGGTTTCTGATTGTGCCTTGTCTCTGTGTGAGAAGGTCCGGCCGGTTGGGGAGCTTCTCATGAGAAACCACAGACATCTCCTGAACCATGGTTGTCACCAGGGCCGGACTGAGAACACAAAGCAGCCCGGCAATTCTATCGGATTGGCCCCCGGGTGGGTCAGGGTGTGGGCAAGGGTGCTAGTGTGAAGCACTGCTGCTTAACAAAACCGGCACCCAGCACTGCTGCTTTTGTTACAGGGGGCTGATATTGCAGCACTAATGAAAACTGGCCCCCAGTAACAAAAAAGCCCACCACCACTTCAAAACCGATCCCCACCCTTCCATCCCACCAGGGAAATGCCTGATGCCCACTATGGCCAGTTCAGCCCTGGTTGTCACGTTCATGTTGGAGCCACCAGGATGAGAGTGAGGGATGTTTGCAGAAGCTTCGGACAATATACGGAAGAGCAGAAAAATCAGAAAAGATGTATCCTGTTGACTGCAAATAATTATAGAATGAACAAACATAGCTTATTTGATGGTGTTTTTGTTGTACCTCAATGATTTGACCAAACAGTCAACATTGCATATATATTCTTTGTTGGTTTCATATCACAAATATACGTACATCGCAAGTGCACCAATAATCACATTTGTTACTATTCACATGCACTGTGCCGTATTTGTAGCACCAACCTTCCCTTTTATTATTTTACCACTTTTGTTTCAAAACAGTAGGATACATTTGTAGGAATATTACTAAATGTCTTGTTATTTCTTTAGCTTTGTGTATTGCCATGAGAGCATGGGTCAATATTTCCCTCTGAGAATTGGTGGCTACCAGTGCAAGGCATTTTGTGAATTCTCTGGGGGAATTAGTGACTCTGAATGGTCACACCTAGGCTTGATAATGCCAACCACTTACCATGAACTGTAGGTAGCAGTGATGAGAGTGATGGATGAGTAACTGAAGGTAGGTGTCCTTCAGACCGAGAGCTGTCATGCAGTTGCCTTGCTGCAGCAGGAGGATGACACCCTGCAGAGTGACCATATGTAAATATTCTGAAAGGATGTCCTTGTTGAGGGGCTTGAGCTAGAATATTGGCCTTAAAGACCCCTTCATTTTGGGGATGTGAAAGTGCTCGGAGCACAACCTCTTGCTCAGATGTTGCAATGGTACTGGTTCTAATGTTCCTTTGAGGATAAGTGCCTGAACCTATTCCTGAAGAAGGCGCTGGTGTTATGCAGAGAGGGTGTGATGTTTGGTGGGGTTGTAATAAGCACCAGACTGTATGAGGGGAAAAGGTCAATTGGTCAGAGGTTATCTCTTCCCAGCATGGGAGAAACCAGTGGAGTCTTTCCCAAAGCAATGTAGAGTGATCGTGAGGGAGTGAATGGAAGTCACTGATTTGAAGATGGCGCCCATTTGGTCATGCCTCCTTTGGCCATCCCTCTGGTGTTAATATCCTGTAAACTCCTCTTGAATACCCCTGTGTTGACTGCTGGGTGTATTGTTGTTGCTGTCTCTGGTTGGAGTCGGAAGAGTCAGGAGAAGTGGCTATACTGACCACCCTATACTGTGACCTGACCCATGGGAAGTTGAGGTCTAAAGTGCACCCATCGTTTTGGCCATATCCGCGGTACAAACAGGTGCTCACCACTGAACAGTAGGTTCAGAAAATGCTGTTGTACGTTTGACCTAGAGCCGGAGACACTGAGCCAGGCATGACTCCTAACCAGGATGATAGTATTAACATTGCTGAAAGCATCAAAAGTGAAGCGGATGGTAGAGATTGCGATGGTTTTGCCTTCAGCAACCTGCTCTTGACCCTGCTGGCTGTACTGCTCAGAGAGATGTTGGAGGAATTCCTCATCCCATACCATCCCAATGCACCCTCTCCTATCCTGTGAGTGGGCCAACATTTAGTAATCTGCCTTTGTGTGGCTGATTGTATAACCACTCTCTTGCCCACTGCATCCATGTTAACTCTCCTTGTCAGGAGGTGGGGCATGCCCTGTATCTTGGGAATTGGTGTGTTTCTGCGCAGTGTAGACCAAAAGGGAGTTTGGTGGAATGTGGCTGCAGATTTTGGGCGAGTGTTTGTATTTTTTTGGTGACCCTTGGTGTGATAACCCTAGCCTTGATCGGCTACTTGAAGGTCTTGGGCACAGTCTTGAACATCCCCTTGAGCATGGGGAGGATTGGAGGATGTTTTTCTAAGTGTTTCAACCAGGAAGTCATTGTCCTCCTGGATTATGTGCATAAATTCTTCGAACAATGATGAAGCAAGATCAAGGAACATTCATGCCATATTTGGTCTACGGGTGATTTTAGACCATCGCCATATAAAGGCAAAAGAAGAGAGGAGCCACAGTGCATCCAACAACTTCATTGCAGAGGAAGAGCTGGGACATTTTCACTCTACCTAGTGTTGCACATTACCTGATTCTGTGAAAACCTATTTAACAAAACTGCCAAAATATGGCTCTTTTCTCATCCCAGATGCCGCAAAGTGGAGCATAACTGGTCTGCACTGTCACAGAACAGTTAGCATTAAGTACAAGGCATTTCAGATTAGTGGTTCCTTAACACTATATTGGATAGGAGAATTCTCTCCTCCACAGTGATTTGTTCATGCTTATTCAGCTGTTTCAAAATTCACCTACAAAAAACATTACACAGCAATGAGGATGTTTGCATAGAAAATATTAAAAGCAAATGGCTTGCAAGAGTAACATTCAATATTTCTTGAAAAACATGCCCTTTTCAGAACAGAACGCTTGGTTAACAACCCCATTTTGTCCCGCAACCCTCAGACTTTAACCAGCGGTCAAGCAGATTCTCTGCATAAACAAAATGAAAATAGCATATTTTAGGCCACCAAAACATGTTCATATCCTATCTCAATGTAAATTATTTGCAGCTATTACTCTGAAGATGTTTATACATTTCTGGGCTTCATTATTTTTTCAAATGTTGTTCCTGAAAACATATGATCAAACGTGGAGAATTCTTCTTCATAATGGAATCTCAAAGGAAGATGTTTTGAGTTAACATTGGAAGGATGTCAAATCTTGAACTTCAGAGGTTTAAAGACACAAAATACAAAATAGGTGGAACACTATATATCAGTAGGCATCGTCAGACCTGCGTTTCTAAGACAAATTATTTCTCTTGCCTTGATCATCTGAATTTTTAGTGTATCAACAGCCCTAGGTTCCTCTAGGTTTGGAAAACACAAACTCACTTCTTCTGCTACCCCAAGTGGAAGGACTTTGTAATGTCCAAAAGCTACCTTAAATATCTCAAAGATAACATGTGAGTAAGTGAGGCAAATATGCACCCCTGAATGTGCAGGGGTTAGAAATTCCAGAACACTTTCATATTCTCATCCTTGTGCAATGGTGCACCTTCAATGCACAGAAAGACAAATATGCTCCCTAGTACAGCTTCTCCAATAGAGACATTATTAAAATACTCATAACCATAGCTGGTTCTTTGGCAAGCCAGTGTTTAATTCCCCTTTCAGTATGGAACAGGTAGTCTATACACACAACAAAGAAAAAGTTACCTACATTCGGTAACGCTCTTTCTGGTGGACACTTTATCTAACTGTAGATTCTTTACCTTTTGGATTTCCCAAAAGGAACCTGGATTCCCCCAGGAACCAGACTACATCAGGCAACTTTTTTGCAATTGCTCCAGCCCACCGAAAGGTGGCACCAATAGATTTCCATGTTAGATTCATCCCACCTTCGGGGAGTGACTATATGGAACCATATATTGGTGCATTCCAGTTTATAATAAAGCATTCTGTGACGTTATGTACAGAGCATCAGTAGAAGAACTGTGACAGTGTGCAGAATATATCAAGGAACCTTATTGATACCATGAAGTCAAGACCACAGAACAGGGATGAAGGGGGCAGTGAAAAATCTGGGTAACCAACAGAAGGAAAATGTTACTTACCCTGTAATATCTGTTCTTAGCATGTGGTACTGTAGATTCACATGCTGTGCATAGTCCTGCAATCTGGTGTTGGGCTCAGATGTGTGCAACCTGTTTCTCTTTGAAGAAGTCTTTCGAGCCACAAGTTATAGCGACTCCTCCTATTACTGGTAATGCACACTGGCATCTGCTCCATTGTTAGACTGTTTTTTCTTGTGCAGCGGGTGAGGATCGAATGGACCATAAAGAAACAAAAAAAAATGACCATGCAAAGAGTAAGAAGGAAAGGCATCTGCAACAACCTGAAGTTTCTGGGGAGGAAGGGTGGGCACATGTGAATCTAGAGGACTACATGCGATAAATAGATGCTTTTAGGGTAAGTAACGTTTTCCGCTTGTTGCATGTGAAGCTGTATATACACATGCTGTGCATAGACAGTAAAGCAGTTTTCCAATAAATAGTGGCTAGCTTGAGGATGTTACAGAGAACTGGAAATGTGTATGTAATACAGCTTAGCCAACGTTAGCTTCTTGGTGAGCTGGGGCATCCACACGGTAGTGCTTAGTGAATATGTGTGGATGGTGGAGTGGACCAAGTAGCTGCTTTATATACTCCAAGAGTCCCCTTTTCTTCCAAGCAGAGTGGTGTCTGGGTGGGTCAGGCAAGTGCCTCTCGGTTTTAGCATATCAAGTCTGAATGCATTTGACCAGCCACCTGGCTATGCCAGCTTTGGAGAGGGTATAGTCTTTGTTTGGTTTTGCGAATAAGATAAAGAGCTGCTGTGTTTTGGGAAAGGGTTTTGTCCTGTCAATGTAATACATTAAGGCCCTCTTGACATCTAGTGTGTGAAGGGCCCTCCTGTAAAGGAGTCTTGTGTGGGAAGAACACCAGGAGTTCAATAGTTTGGTGAAGGTGGAAAGATGCCCCTTAGGCAGACATTTTGGATTTGTCCCTATCATTGTGCACCTGAAAGAAAGGTTCCTGGAGGGTAAGAGCTTGAAGCTCACTTACACACCTGAGAAAGGTCATGGTCACTAGAATAAAACACCTTTCAGATCAAAAACTGCAGAGGGCTTGAATAAAGGGGTTCAAAAGGAGGGCCAATGAGTCGTGTGAGAACAATGGTGAGGTTCCAGACACGGGGCGGGGGTACCCTGGGTAGAATTACTCTTAAGTCTTTCCATGAAGACTTTGATGACTGGAACCTTGAAAAATTAAGTGTGTTCCCTATTTTGAATCTAACCTGTAACGGGTACGTGTAGACAAAGCCTGATGTCTGCAGATGAAGCAGGCAGCAGACTATATCTTGTACTGCAGGCTTGAGAGGATGAATGTGTTTAGGGAGGAAGTAGTGGACAAATCTTTTCCATTTAGCACCGTAGCAGGCCCCCGTTCTGGGTCTGCAGGCCTCCTTTAAGATGGTCATACAATCAGGAAGCAGATTGAGGTAGCCAAGTTGTAGGTCTTCATAAGCCAAATCGCAAGAGTGAGCTGCATGGGATTCGGGTGCTTGACTGTGCCCTGGTTCTGAGTGAGAATGTCTAGCCACTTGGGCAGCTTCTTGTAGGGCACTAGGTCGAGACAGGTTGAGAAGGGTGGTGAACCAGGGTGGTCTGGCCAACGTCGGAGGACTAGGTAGAGAGTGAGGGATGACTGATGAAGCATCTGAAATATGAATGGAAGGATTGGGAGAGGCGGAAAAGTGTAGGCAAATGTCCCTGACCTTGCAGGTGGAGTTCCCACTCGTGGCCTTGTTGCCACTTCATGCTGAGCAGGTTTACAAAGTCATTGCCCACTTCCACCAGTAAATGGACCCTGAGGTGGAATGTCCATTGCAAAATGACCTGTGTTGATGTTGACAGCTGTTGTGAATGTGTGCTGCCCTGTTTTTGGAGGTAATACATGGCAGTCATGTTGTTTGTGCGGATGAGTACTACCTTGAATTGAATGTGGGTGAAAAATGCTTTGAGAGGTAACTGTATGGACAGTATCTTCAAGTAGTTGATGTGGACCCCCAGTTTTTGGGCTGTCCACATATCCTGAATGTTCAAATCCTGTAAATGTGCCCTCCACCTGGTGAAGGAAGGGTCCGTTGTGATGGTCACTTGCAGGACTGGGTAGAGAAAGGGCTGGTCCTGCAACAGATTGTTATTGTTCCACCACTGCAGAGAGCGATGGGTGCTGGCCCGAATCAATACCAGATCTTCCCAGTGACCCTCTGCTTGTGACCATTGTGCAGCTAGGCACCCTTGCAGTGGGCCATGTGTAGTCTCACATGGGGAAGTATAGTAATACAGGAGTGTAATAGTGAGCCTCAGCAAGGCCTACCAGTGCTTAGGGGTTCTCCCTTCTCTGCACAGAGTCCTCAGACACTTAGGAAGAAGTGGGCACAGAAACTGAAATATAAAAGACAGAGTTTATTAAACCTTATAAGGTGGAGCTAACATTCACACATCACCCTTCAGTAATGCATGAAGTAGCACACTGAATGGAAGGATCCTGGTCCTTTTATACCCACACAGGGGCTCAAATGAAGGCGGTACAAACACAAATGCTGGTTGTAGGTACATATAAGGTCATACAGAGAATGCACAGTCGACAAGTGGGTGGAGCTAACAGTTTCTACTTTTAGTAGACACATCCTGACATTTATAAACTTGAAACAGCTGCAAGCTCAACTGAGCATGTGCAAAGCAAGAGGAACTAAAGTTAACTTGTCTCTAGGCAGATTTCAAGAGCAGTTGACAGGAAGGTAGGACAGAGCACATGGTGAGCACATGGTAGCACATGGCAGCCAAAATGGCTGCCAGAAATACAAAATGGATTCCACAAAGCGGACAATTTAGCCTCTAAATACAGGCTGTCTTCAGCCAATGCTTAACTTAAGTGCTGCCAAATTACAACAGACGGCCCTTTCAGCATTGGCTGAAGACATTCGTTTATCTGGGGTAATCTAGATATTCATCCCGTACATCTATTAACATTATTTCGGCCACCTCTTTATTCAACATTTGTTGGGCCTTTGTTTCAGCAACGTTCCCTCTTCCCAGGTATACAAGCAGAGATGCAAATGGAGCAAAGCATTGGACCACATTGGATACATACACAGCATGTAAAAAGTATTAATCATTACACACAGGATAGTCAGTAGCTTCCAGCCCCAAGCAGAAACAAGAGTCCAAAATCATCTAGTCTAATTCTAAGTTTCAGGGTTCTGATGTATTTCAGTGACTATCTATTTCAATTAATAGCCAACAGCACATACTTAATAAAAACATTTTCAATAGACTTTTCCAGTATTTCTTTTGTGAGGGCTAAAATATCAATTTAATATATTTTTAGGAGGAGGGCAAAGTAATATTTGTCAACTGCTCAGGAAAACATTTTTCGTGTAGAATAAGCATTATAAGTAATGCAAATATTAAAGAAGTCAGACAGATTATTACAAAAACCATCCTGGCTCCAAAGGACCAGGAGGACCACACAGGGCCATAGGAATTAGGACAAGGAGCCGCAAAGGGCTGCTCCTCCTCAAAAATGGGACGACCAAAGGGGTACATTACTAACAAAAAAAAGAGTCCTTGGGAAATTTTAGCTGCTGTGGAACCAGCCAGAGGGGAGTCTTCTCCCTGTGTCCGTTTGAGCCTCACAGGCAGGCTCTTGTTGTTCCCACGGTGGAGCTGCACAACTCGCAACTCAAGAATCACGGCCCAGTTTGAGAAGAAAAAGTCTTTCAACGATCCTGTCCAGTGTCTCAAGCAGTGCACAAGTTCTCTTCACTTTAATCTAACAGGCACCAGAGGCACAGCACCTGTACCCTAAACTCAAGTCCTTCCCTAACTCCTATATTGCTCTGCTGGCGCACTGCTCTTTTGTTAGGGCCACAAATTGCATCCAGTGTGCCCAGGTATCTCTTGATCAACAAACAAAGGTGCAAACTTGCATTCACTTTGGGACCAGGATTAAGAGGCCTGATGCTAGGATCTCTGAAGCAACCCTTGTTTCAAAAGGGGTCACCTCAAGCAAAGCCTCCTTGCCGTTCTGGTCGGTCTGTGACTCTCTCAGCTGGGCATCAAAAACTTGATCCATGATTTCTCCTTTCTGATTTGTGACCCCGTCTTTCGCCCAAGACAGTGGCAGGGGTACACAATTCACATCCCAGGGCTTCCGCCTTCACTGAGGTCCTAGTTGCCAGCAACGCCTGTGCTGGTTACCTTCACTTTGGCTTCAAGCTGCAGTGGCGCTGACTCCCCAGGCTGGATCTGATGTCCGGGCCCCTCTGGCAATGGTTGTAAGGCAGCAAATATCTATTGGTGGACAGAACAAGAGGTCTTTAGACAAGGCACAGAAATAATCTATCAACAGAGAGGATAGTCTCAGAATACTTTCTTAGTCCTGGGGCACCCCATACATTAGCAAGGCACCCAAGAACCACTTCATCTATCTAAGAGTAGAAAACCCTGGACCTATTGGCAAGTATAAAAGGAACGTTTTGGTGAACTGACAAGAGTAATACATCACCCAATCCCAAACAGCCAAGGAAGTCTGTGTTCATTTACTAAATTCTGAGGAAAAGAGAAAAACAATACAGACATACTCCAAATACTTACATTGGTGTATTCCTATATTACTAATCTGAAGCACCCTCAAGAAAAAGGAAATGTTCTACACTTTTACTCATAGATTTTACATTACTTATACAGGACTGCAGACACTTGTAAAATAATTTCTCTTACATGTTATGCTTAGGACCATGCTCTCATGTTATAGGCGCAGCAGGAAAATCTAAAACTGCTAATTTAACAGGGATTCTTATTGCAAAAAGAACTAAACTTCAACATAGTGGGTACATTTTCTTCAGCAGAACATGTTATGACAAACAAACTCCTATAAAACAATATTTTCCTTCAAAATGTTTGCTAAGGATCACATGAGCGTCTTTCCTGCATTGTACTTTTCACGATCTGGACTATGTAACATCATTTTCAAAAGGAAAAAAACCCTATCTCCAGCTCTAATAAGGGCTGTCAGCTTATTGACAGAGACTAGCTAATAAAAAACTAGCAATGCCCTTGCAAAACTGTATAGAACATGAGAATAACATAAACAATAATAGTGTTGCCACCTGAGATTTTTGAACAGAAACCGCCACTATACAGTTTTCCTTAAAGATCAAATAAGGGAACATCAATCTGTTCTACTCATTCTTTCATACAGGATGGGCAGTAACATAGCTTAGATTGTATCATTTTATTAATGCTAACAATTTTAAAACAGTATTACAGAATAGCCAATAACTGTCACATGGCCATTTCCTAGACAGCTTTAGACAGACTCAAAAAAAAGTGAGAAAAAGAAGAGAGAAAACATAATTTTGCCTACCCTTAATTTGTAGAGGAGCTAGCCTCCTTCCCCCATTTTGACAGTAGGAAAACCTGAAACAGGTTTTACTTCTGTCAACACTTTCAACCCCTATTTGTAGCAACTGGGCACAAACAAACTTGTAGGAGATATCTTAGAAAGTGGCTGTTCTCTGATTCAGCCTAACACAAGCAAATTGAGTTAACTTTAAACCAATTCCTACAGCAATTGTACTAGATTAACATGAGGGCGCATGAATGCAAACTAAAATCCATTTCCTCCTTATCTTAGCCCCTACACAGTATTCTTTAAACTAAAACCATTATTTTTATATACATGGCAGATCAATGCTCAACTGAGGATTGTTTTTCCTTCGTTTCATATGACTGCGCGTGTTTGCCAAAAATAGGAAGCAAAGCTTCTCTTCCTCTCTTTGCGCTATCATCTCGTCTTTCAAAAACCTTTCGGAGGTCGAAGTGTCCCAGCAAACATTACCCTTCACCCTGCTAAGTTGCTAAATGCAGAACTCCGACCTTTGACCCGTTCAGCAGCTGCTCATTTGTGTGTGCAAGGCTTGCCATGCGGTTTTGTAATGCAAAGCAACTCTGGAGAATCACAGCTAAAAGGCAGTCCTGTCCGATCCGTTTGCCAGTAATTTAAAGGTAGGATAATAACGTCTGCTGGTTTCTGTATACTTATTTTCATTTGTGTACAGTGTGTGGTGTGCAGTCTAGTAAGACAGAGGTCAGCTGTTTGTTCTATATTTGCATATGTACTAGCTCTAGCTTGAGAATCAGTTTGAAACCTGCCCTGAGTGGTAGAACTGCTTGTAAAATAGTGACTTTAGCTCAATTTCGACTTTGGTGGTAGGGGCACTTAAAAATGAATATCCTACAATATTTTTGCATAATAGGAACCCCCAGAGTGTTCTCTAGATAGCCCAGGAAGGGGAAATCAGAAATGTATAAGGTATACCCTTATAAAAAATGAGTTTTGTACGGCTGGGTAAAGTGACATTTCACATTTAAGTTCCCTTTTTTCCGGTACAGCACTGCTTAAATTCAACTTTGATGCTAGGAATTCACAGTATGATGATTAGGCTTTATAAAGATTAAAAAACGAATTTAAAGCATTTATTTTTAATAATATATTTTTTTCATATAATTTTTTTTTTTTTTTTTAATACAAAACCAACCATTTTGATGATTCCACATTGGAAAAGCAAGCTTCATTCGTAGCCTATCATATTTAAACGCATTCATTCATAACCCTAAGCACAGAAGCCTTACTTGAAACATGAAAAGTCTGCGCCACTTTTAATGGACAGTTATCATTTAACATCAGAACCACAGATGTACTTATGTAAAAAAGGCATTAAGAAAGGAAATCCCTACTTTCAATTTTGTTCTCTGTTATCTAAAATAATGAAACTGGTGTTTTGAAACTTTTAAAATAAGGCAGGCCTGTATACCAGTTTTACACTGACTTAAAATTGTGCTGACTCAGCATTCCTGTCTGTGGCCGTGAGCAGGAATAGCCAAATGCTATTTATGCAGCTGTTGTTTGTCAGCAGGCGTCAAATTTTCACACCTTTCTCAGGAAAAAACCCCTTTATTATTTGAAATACCCTGACAGAGTTAAATCCCCATTTGCTGTGTCAAACAGTTTCTTTTCAGTTAGTCAGTTTAAACACAGCTGTTGGAAAGCTTTTTTTCTCGGGTGCTGAAAGAAAGCATGTCACAGTCTATTTAAAAACTGAGGCATTTCAATGCAGTCAAATCTATCTTTCTATAATGTGTATTTAGTTCAGCAACGACCAAATTCACTCAGGTGATGTGCATGCCTTTTAATGTCTAATACAATGTATTTAAGGAAAATGCTGAAACATTGTGTATTTTAGACTATTGATTACAAAACACACAATTTCGTTTTTCTTCCTCTGTATGAGGCCTATTTTAATCCTATTGAATACGAATTCTAATTTTATCTTTAGCATTGTGGCAATTTGCACACATGTATAGTGTCTTACTCTGTCAATTTAATAGTAACATGCAGCTGTTTAGCGTATGTTATATAATTCATTTCTGGATTTTTATTTAATATATAAGTAACTAAATGACAGTTTGCATAACAGAATGATGACAGCAAAAAAATATAAACAAACTCATTGAGCTCATTCCAGACTTTTACAAAAGGGGGTCATATACTCAGAGCACACAATACAGCGCGCTTAAAGCTAGCCATTCTTACACAAAGAGCGCAATCGCTATTTACTCACACAAGTATCACCAATGTCAAACCACATAGACATTTAAACACACATTTAACCCACAAATCAACACTTAGGACTTTAAGACAGCTTACAAACTGTACGCAAAAACCAAACTATTTGTAAATACTAATTGTAAGTCATATTTACAAGAAGAGCTCTCAAAAGTAGCCCAAAAGACTGTTCCATGTTCAAGAAGCCAAAATACACCAAATTCGCCAGTTTTGGCTGGTAGAACACTCAAAAAGCGCTCTGCATATCACCACTTATGAATGTTACTAAGTGCGCAGATCCGGATCCGTTTTATGTACATATTTAAGTCCATGGGGTACTTAGTCACCAAGGAAGAAATATCTTTTTACTATACGTAAACCTATTTAGGTATCCCCTCTGAGGGGAGTCAACTAAGTACTTACTAAATCCATATCGGTACCTCCAAAACAGCAACACTTTCTGCGAAGTGTACTGGAAACAGGCATGCCAAAAATAGTGCAGAATATGCAGTATTATAATCAAAGTAGCGCTTAAGGTACTCTTTGTACGTTGCGCTGTTCAAACAATTTCAAATAGAGAAAAATCTCCTCATTACCTGCCTATATGTATTGCAATGCATATATAATTACAAAACAAATTCCAAAATTGGCCAATCATACAAACAAAGCCACAGTAAGTGTTTACTAAAACTACCTTACCAATCAAAGGCATCAAACCAACAGCAAGTGCCGCAAAACGGCTCTTACCAATCAAATGGTGTCCAGGTTCCAACTGCCAAGTTCTCAAATTGACCAAATGGTCACTGCACGGCAAATCAACAGAAGAGATCTCAGTCAAGGACCGGCGCCGCCGGGATGGTCAGATCAGAAAGAAAGGAAAAACGCCATGGGTGCCAAGACTCAGGTCTCCTCAGGCAGCGATCGCGTCCAAAAGCGAGATTCCAATCCTTCGTCGCGACCAGTCCTTCGGGCATCCGAGTCTTTTGATGAGTCCCACGTTGGAAGCGCCAATTTGTAATAGTGAGCCTCAGCAAGGCCTACCAGTGCTTAGGGGTTCTCCCTTCTCTGCACAGAGTCCTCAGACACTTAGGAAGAAGTTGGCACAGAAACTGAAATATAAAAGACAGAGTTTATTAAACCTTATAAGGTGGAGCTAACATTCACACATCACCCTTCAGTAATGCATGAAGTAGCACACTGAATGGAAGGATCCTGGTCCTTTCATACCCACACAGGGGCTCAAATGAAGGCGGTACAAACACAAATGCTGGTTGTAGGTACATATAAGGTCATACAGAGAATGCACAGTCGACAAGTGGGTGGAGCTAACAGTTTCTACTTTTAGTAGACACATCCTGACATTTATAAACTTGAAACAGCTGCAAGCTCAACTGAGCATGTGCAAAGCAAGAGGAACTAAAGTTAACTTGTCTCTAGGCAGATTTCAAGAGCAGTTGACAGGAAGGTAGGACAGAGCACATGGTGAGCACATGGCACATGGCAGCCAAAATGGCTGCCAGAAATACAAAATGGATTCCACAAAGCGGACAATTTAGCCTCTAAATACAGGCTGTCTTCAGCCAATGCTTAACTTAAGTGCTGCCAAATTACAACAGGAGGACATCATGTCAAGGAGATGCATGACCGTCCTAACCATTATTTGGTGATATGGCTGAGAAAGGGGCAGTATCTGCTGAAAAGCTTGGATCCCTGCTTGGCTGGTGTATTATTTCCCAGGGGTTGAATTGAGAACTGCTTGCAGGAATGGCTGTAATTTAAGAGGCTGCGGTGAGACTTCAGTGTTTTGATGGTGAGCCCTAGAGCGTGCAAGAGGTCTATGGTGGTCTGGGTATGTGCCAAGCACTGTTGTTCTTTGCGCGCTTGATCCAGTCATCCAGAGGTCCCCCTAAGATGAGTGGCAACCATGGTGAACTGAAAATGCTGGATCAGAATGTGAAAGTAGGAGTCCTTCAGGTCAAGTGACCTCATGAAGTCACCTTGCTGTAGGAGAGGGATGACATCTTGGAGTGTGACCATGTGGAAGTGCTCTGAAAGGATTTATTTGTTGAGGAGACTGAGGTAAAGTATAGGCCTGAGTGTCTTGTCATTTTTGGAAATTAGGGAGTACAGGGAATACACCCCTTTGCCAAGCTGGTGTGATGGCAGAGACTGTTTTGCCCCCTTGCAAATGTATTGCTTCTACTTGTGCAGCACTGATGTTTGAGAGAGAGGGTGTTTGTGGAAAGGAATATTCAGTGGGGCTGCAGTGAGTTCTAAACAGTAAACCCGCCCTATGATGGAGGGAATCCACTGATTGGAAGTGATTTCTTCCCACCATGAGAGAAACCCCTGCACACTTTCCTGGACAGGAGAATTGTGATGGTGGAAAGAAAGAGAGGCACTACTTGGAAGGGGCAGCTCCCTTAGCCACACCACCCTTTCTTCTGCTCCAGAAGTGGTTACGCCTCCTGTGGAAAAACTCTGTTTTGGGGTCTGTTGTGCCCTTGCCTGTAGTAGGAGGTAGACTCTGGGGACGTGACTTTGGAACCCACTCTATACTGGGACCTCCAAAAGGAACCCCACGGAGAAATTGTGTGGATAGCCTTCATGGCCTTGGCTGTATCCGTGTCTTTTTCTATCTTTTCCGGCATCTGATCTACCTGCGGTTTGAAGAGGTGCCTCCCCCCTACAGGGGGGGCTTAATTGGATGCTGTTGAGATTCTAGCTTAAATCCAGAGACATGCAGTGAGGTATGGCACTGCATAAAGATGCTGGAGTTGATGCCATATGCTGCAGTAGCAGTGGCAAGCAGGGCACATGGAATGGTGGTGTTCAAAATAATCTTCCCCTCAGAAACAAGCTCACTGCCGCATTTCTTGTATTGATCTGGAAGATATTGGAGGCATTACTCCATCTCATCACAATGGGCCCAATGATACCCGGAGAGCGGTCCGATTGAGTTAGCGATGAATCAGTGAGACACTGATTTGGCGGCAACCTGCTTACCGGCTGCATAGAACTTCCTTCCCTCTTTATCTGGAGAAGGAACGTCGACAGTGCCCAGAGTTTGACATGCTTGGGCATCATATGGACCACTAGGGACTCCTGTGGGAGCTTGCCCCATATGTATAGCAGGTTTGAAGGGAAGGGTTTATACATTTTGTCGTCCCTGGGGGTGACTACCTTTGCCTTCATCGGCTCCTTGAATGTGTCAAGAGCGGTTTTAACATTCCCTTCAGTATACGAAGGAACTGCATTGAGTGCTGGGTGGCAATCTGCGTCTCCTCAAGAAAGTCCTAATTCTCCTGTATCTTGAGCAACTCTACCTTATGAAAGGTGGCAGCCTGATAGAGAACCTATTGGTAGAGGATGGTATCATCTGGGGGCGATAGTTTGGTGGGGTAAAGGCGTGGGTCAGTGTCTCAGAGTGAGTCATCCATGGGTCATTCAGAGACTCGGCGTTGAATAGGGCCTTGTAGGATCCAATGAGTAGGCGGGAAGTGTGGAACCCTCTGGGGAATAATGCTGAGGGGCTACCTGTGGATGAGGTACAGCTGGAAGAGGAGGAGGGGGAGAGGATGGAGGGGGATGTCAAGAGGGATGTGGAAGAGGAAAGGGTCTAGGAGGAAAATGACCAGTGACCCAGTCCTGGTGCTTGTTGTTTTTGACAGTGGCGCAGGCTCCAAGGCAAGAACCTCCTCAAGAGTCAGCATTCTCTTGTGACTCACTGAACCTTTGGAGGGGGTTGAATGATGATCTTGCTGGTCTGTAGGTGAATGAGGATTTGGTTCTGCCAGGCATCGAGTTTCACCTGTAGATGTTGCAGGGTGGGTTGCTCCTGGTCCTTGGATGGGGCTTTGAGGTCCAGGCACTTTGGCGGCAAAGGTGGTTTGTGGCACCCTGGTGCTGAGGACATTTTTGGCACCAATGGAGTCTTCGGTGCCAAGGTGGGCTTGGAGGGCACTTTTGGTATCAGAACCAACATAGCCGATGGCATCGAAGGTGTTATTAGCACCGAAGGCTGACTCAAAGTCGACTCTGAGGCCTGCTATTGGGCTGACCATGGCCTTCAGGCAGTGGAGGGACGGAAGCCTGATGCTTTGCTTCTAGACTAGATGCCCTACCCCCCATGGGTGGTACTCGGTCTAAGTTAGATGAAGGGGAGTTGGAGGAGGGAGTGATATCGTACTCACGGTCAATGTTTTCCATGGCTGTGCATCCTGAGGTTCCTCCGCATCAGACTCTGAATGGAAACTCGGCTCGGGACTGAAGTCAAGTGTCTTCTTACCCGAGGGTTCAGGCTCTAGTTGCAATCTCTGAAGAGTTTGGGGGTGTCATCTCCTTGCCGCTATGCCATGGTCCACCGAGCATATCCTCAGTTGCGTCAGTACTGCAGGATATTTTTGGGGGGCGCAGAAGGTGAGACAGGCGGAGCAGATGGCCTCATCATGCTACGGAGCGAGGCAAAGGTTGCAGACTGAATGGAGGTATATCCAGGGGTATTTTGAATGGCACTGTCAGCAGTATTAAGAAGGATACCTTTCCATCATGATGTCTATGACAATATCGTAGTAAACAATATCGTTGACAAAAATATTGCATCAAAACATCTTGTAGCACAAAATCATGCTCCTATACTTATAATGGTAAGTACAAAAATATTTGAAAAAATATTTTGTTGACACTAAGATCATCCAAAAATTCATAAGGCTGTTGATTTGTAATAGAAATAGAATTTAAAGTAATAAATGTTATATATTTTAATATATAAATATAATATAATGTAAATTAAATATATTCTGCTATTCCCAGAGGCCTAGCGACTACTCACTGATGCCAGGCCCGGGTGCATGGGGGAGAGGGAGATGGTGTGAAGCCGCTGACCTTCAAACGTACATCCTGGATCTCCAGGAGGGGACAAATTTGCCTCTTTGATGGAGATCTCACCACAATCCTCCAAGCTATTCAGATTTCACAAGCTGCAGTGAAGGATAAAATCGAAGAAGTGAGAATGGATGCAGCACTGCTTTGCTGAGATCTCTGAAATGCTACAGCTCGAATTACAGAAGATGAATCCCACAGTGGAAGATGAAGTTGCGACTCTCAGAACTCAGGTCTCTAGCCTACTTACCCGTATGACAGACTTCACCGACACGAGCATGGAGATGCCGAAAATTGCTTCTGGTGCAATAATGAGCACGTAATTGGTATCTCTGAAGACACTGAACCTCCATAGGTTGCGGACTTCTTAGAACTCTGGATTAAATCCTGGACACCCTCCAAATAATTATCCTCCTGGTTTGCAATAGAAAAGGCCCATCCAGCACTAACTCGCAAGCCTTCCCCTGGTGCCTCACCCAGACCAATGATTTCTTAATTATAGGGATAGAGATGCCATCCTTAGAGAAGCTCGCTCACCACCGGAACTCTGATGCGGAGATGCCAAGGTTCTCCTCTTCCCTGACTACACTTGGGAGGTACAGCAGAGACGCCGCTCCTACACAGAGGTCAAGCAAAAGATCAGGGCAATGGGGCTCCAGTATCGTGTACTATTTCCTGCCAGAATTTGGGTCATTCAAGCTAACAAATCACATTTCTTTGATAATCCGGAATCGGCATGGCGATGGCTCACAAAGGAACATCCACTGCAAAACCATGGAGCTTCCTGATCACGCCGGCCAGGCCCCACTGATTCACATGGAACAATGTTGATACCCAAGCCGTGCAGACAGCGCACTTGATCCCGAAGAGACATCAAGCCAATCGATCTAAATCTCCTTCACAATCTCCCCAGCTGCTGCCTCAATTGCGATCCATCCTACAATCCAATCTTGCTTCTAGTGGAGTGGAGCAGGGACTGGATCAAGATACTCCTTTGGACATAACATCATCCATACCTGCGATCTTACACATGGACACAGACCTCTCTCGAAGCCCTATGATTTGATCCTTTTATAGTTGCAGGTTTCGAGAGCATGGGTTTGTTTTCCATCTTCTCTAAGAATGTTCCAACCTGACATGATGGCAGTTGCCTATCCTTCACTAAGCTGGGGTTCTTCACTTTGATGCTGCCTCATTTTTGTATATGTTGTTTTCATTAACAGTCTTCTTTTCATGGTGAGAGAGGCTTCTAGGGTAGAAGTGTGGGGTGGGGTGGGAGTTGGGCGTGGGGATTCAGTTACATGTTGATCATATTTCAGTTGTTCATATTGTACTGTGTGTATGTTTACTCCTTGTTTTTCCTTCCCATGCAATGGCACATGCTTGCACAACAGCTTTCACAGCACGATTCAAGTCATGACTCTTTATAAAGCCCAGCTTCCACACACCCTGATATCTGGATGAGACACAATAGGTCCTTCTCCCATATCCCTTTTGCAAATGAACACCCTTTTCCTCAACAATGGCACCTTTTCGAATAATGTCTTGGAACGTTAATGGTCTCTTAGACCGAGTGAAATGAACAGCTGTCCCAACCTTTGCACACCTACACCTCCCTGAGGCCCTCTTGCTCCA
Organism: Calotriton arnoldi; assembly: GCA_963921515.1. Lineage (NCBI taxonomy): Eukaryota > Metazoa > Chordata > Amphibia > Caudata > Salamandridae > Calotriton > Calotriton arnoldi. Next base: position 5,414,915 of record CAWUFW010000186.1, read on the forward strand.
AGAAACCCATCTCATGGGAAATCGTTGTCTTTTTTTTAGCATGTAAGGGCTATGACAGGGTCTTTCATGTAGGTTACACCCATGGATCCTGGCGAGTAGACAACCTTCCCTTTACCTGTCGCCCGTGAAACGCACGACCACAGGCCACTTCCTCGCACTGACAGGAACACTGGATGGCCAGACTATTAACCTAGTGAGCATCTACGTGTCGCCCGCGTCCCTCAACACTTGCCTCCGAGATCTATCCATACTCCTTCTGGGACTTCCACAGTGTCTGACACTGATTGGAGATGATTTTAATGCGGTTCCTATCCCAGGACATCAACACCATTAGGCCTTCTTCCATCTCTAGGCACTCTGGGGAACGTCACTTCTCAGATTGGGCCACTATTCTCAGCCTCTGTGATGACTGGAGTATATGGAACCCAAGGAGACGTCAATTTACACATACATCAGCTGCATACCATACTCACTCGCAAATAGACTTGTTTTTCTTGCCTGCCCCAAACCTGCAGAGCTATCTTGCAAGACCAAATTCTCCCCCGTGGTATATCTTACTATTCCCCTCTCCTCCTTCAGCTTGGCTCTCCCAAAACCATGCCCTATGTGGCATCTAAATGCCTGGTACCTCCAAGACTATACTTACGTCCAAACTCTTAGTGCGGAACTCCAAGCATATTTTCACAACAATATTTCTTTATTTCAACAGTTAGGAACTCATTACAATGCAGGTCGGATGAACGTCTGACCGATATCGCAGAGGGAGTTGAACCGCCTGACTAGTAGCTTGTGCTACGGCCCAGAAAGGGCCCGCAGCACAAGCGCACAAGCTGCAATTGAAAAAGGCATATTTTTAAACATCCATGCACTGTGTGCCAGGCACCACGTGGTCCCTGGCACATGGTGCATGGATGTTTGGGGGGTACCATATGTGCCCCCCCCCAGGCCCCATAGTGGAGGTCCTGGGGGGACGGGGGCCCTGCTAGGGGCCCCCAGAGTCCCTTTCCGTCTGCCTGTACATGACGGTCGGACCGCCATGTACAGGCCGAGGGAAACGGACATCGTAATCCCTATGGCGGTGCCTGAGAAGGCACCGCCCCTATTGTAGGGATAACCGGCCCACCGCTGCCCCAACTGGCTCCTTGAGCCTGTTGGCAAAACAGCAGTCGGCCCCTCTGCCCGGTGCCTCCGCCCTCCGGATCATAATCTGGCGGTCGGACCGCTTCTGTGGATGTTGGTCGGCCCGCCACTGATGGCCTGTCGGTGGCTGGCCCACCGACATCGGAATAAGGCCCTTAGTATCTTTGGGAAAACATTGATAGTTCTACACATACGACCCGTTGCTGAATTTGGAATTTTCTCTACTTTTCAGAAATCTATAGTTTTTCTGGATCAGGATGTTGTTTTACACTGGTTTCAGCACAAACAGGAAGTAGGATTAGAGCACAAAAAATAAGAAACATGGGCTACCACTTTACAAAGTGTCAAAACTGAAATAAATGAAATAGGTTTTTTTATTCTGCTTTGCATGTTCTGTAAAGCTGGGGAGATGGTAACTTTAGCACAGCAAACCATTTGGTGTTGCCATTTTTAGGGAAAAAAACAAACTTCTATCCAGAGCACTTTTTTCCTATTTTTTCCTCAAACACTCAAAATTTTGCTTATTTGGCCTATTTTCTCAGTCCCGTCCTGGGGAATCCACAAACCAAGGGTACCTTTAGATTCCAAAGGATGTTGGAAAAAAATATGGCATGGATACCTTATGTGGAAAAATAAATTATGCACCCCTACACGTGAACTACCCCAAATAGCCAAAAAAGGGCTCCGCACTGGGGATGGGGTGAAGTTTAGTGTTCAATTAACTTCCCACCTTAAAACCCTGCAAATCTAACTGCCCCCCAATAACATATAACAAAAATAATTACATAAAATACATATTAAATAGCAATCATATAATTAAATAAAATGTATTAAATAAATATTACCTAAATAGCTTCCCATTCTATCCCACTACAAACCCAACAACCCGCTGCAACACCATAAATTACTATTAAAAATTAATAGAAAATTCTAAAGCCCTTAAAATTACAAGCTATGTTTTAAAAACAACTAATAACATTTATAGAAACAATAGTAACACATAAAATTAATATATCACCTAAAACACATTAAAAAAATTAAAAACGATATTTTTAACCACTATATTACCGAAAAATATATTAACAACTTAGATATTATTTACAACGATATTACTTACCTCAAAAAATGATATACTTGTCAAAGAAATTTGTGCATCACAATACTTGTCTCCCGATATTTTGAAATTTATATTTTTTTCCAAACATCACTTTCTACTGTTGGGGCGGATTCAAAAAGGCTGGCTAACCGGGAGTAGGTCTGTGATGCTGAGCTTTGGGGCGACTAACTGGTGCCACTGAGCATGGCTTATCCCACGCCACAGCGTGTGATAAGCCCTGACAGTGTCTTTCAGGGTTTTGTTGAAGCATAGTCAAGGCTCTGAATTTGCGGGCCAGGCTGCAAAATTTAAGTAGGCAGATTAGCCTTAGTTTTCACAGATGACAACAGCAAGTCCAACTCCTCTGCTGCCCTGCATACCTGTTGTGGGCTTGTTAAGTTTATTGGTTCCATGCGTGGAACCTGTGATGTAGTGAGGGTTCTGTGCTTATGCACAGAACACTGGGGAGATGGCGGTGGGAAAACGATAGAGGAAGGACGTTGGTGATGCTGGCTGCTGCAATTTGTACTTCAGGCAACTTGCAAAATAAAGTATCTCACTTCTACAAGTTGTGGATCTTCCTTTCAACAAGTGGTGACAAGGTTGCCCAAAGAAGAGCCCACGTGTGGATTACGATGGAATAAATTATCTATATTTATCTCTTGCTTCAGCTGCTTGTACAAGTAAGGGCGAAGATTACATTTTTGTGTTTTGCAAAGTGCTGTGGATCGTCATAGCTTTACCGACTTTCCATCTTCGATGGTTTGGTACAGCGGTGAGATTATTGTTGGAACCTCGCGCTTCGAGATTTGAAAGGTGCTGGCACGCGTTCCTTCTTCTGCATGCATCGTTCAGATCACCACTTTGATTATCGCTGGGAGCAATGCCCTCCACGTTACATTGCGTGACCTTGTGTGCCCTGCGTCCCTGATGTGCCGCCATTTTGAGTGGATTGTTTTCTTCTGGACCAACTATCCAGTACAGTGTAGTTATGTACGTTATATGTTAGTGGAGTTATTTCACAAATTCATTACAGTCTTGCTACTTCAATGAGACCCTAAGTTACGACGTCCTGTACTGCTTAATTATAGCTGGTGGAATTATTGGATTTCTTTTATATCCTACATATTTACGCTGTATGTTCATGGATTTAATGGTAAAGTAAGGACAGTAGACTAGTGCTGTTTCTAGGTGAAGATTGGACACTGAACAATTCCATTTTAACAACATGAGTGCACCAATCCTACCACAAAGGCGCAGAAGTTTACCTTCAGTCCTCCTGAACACTTTTAGCCTTCTGGTAGTGAACCATTGCTGAAATGGGCGGAATAGAAGGAATACTTTTTAAATTACATAGCAGCTATTGATGAGACAAATACTGTGTCAGGGCAGAAGAAAATAATTTTACCACACTCCTTGGATCTTAAAGTTTATTCCCAAATGACAAAATTGGTGGTAATGGGCGATGTGAATGTTTTCAAGGCTGTAATTTTGGATATGGATGGGTACTATACACCAAAGATTTGCATTGGTATTACCAGGTACAAGTTCCGTCAACGGAAACAAGGAAAAACAAATCAGTGGAAGAGTACATTGGAGAGCTAAAGAAATTACCTTCAAACTGCAAATTTGGTGTATTACATGACAATTTCATCAGGGACCTATTGGTGATGCACACCAAGAATCCAACCATTCAGGAGCATTTACGGGTCAATGGGGATTTGGCGTTAAATGATGTGTTGGCAATTGTTAAAAAAACTGAGATGCCGAGTAGGTGTGCTAGGGTGTTAAAACAGAATGCAAAAGATTATGAGACTGTTGGCAAAATTCGAAATTGAGCATCAAAGTACAGTGTAAAAAATTTCAAATCCAAAGATCAAACCAGGTGTTAACATTGTGACAGTAAAGAACATTTGGCATTTACCAAAAATTGTCCTGCTGCCATGCAAAAGTGTAGCAATTGTGGCATTGTAGGGCATTTTGTAAACGTATGCTGGAAAAGGAAAGACTCTATCAAGTGTGTGAGTGAGCCAGTAAGTAAGGAAGATGAGAACTTCTGAAGGTGACAACGAGCGCTGTGACAATGTAGCTAGTTTGTGTAGAAGCCTTGTTCTGAATGTTGATGGTAAATCTCACAGACCTAAACTTGAGTGCTGGATGACAATTGTTGGTGTATCCTTAAAGATTTATGCAGATTCTGGGTCCCCATACACTATCATCAACAAGGAGCTACGGAGAGAAAAAAATGTCAAAGTTGGAGGGGTCCTGAGGGTTACAGTGGAGAACATATCGACATGGTTGGGTTTAGGTGGTTAACTTTTAGATTCAAGAATAGGCAGACTCGGGCAAATTGTATGTTGCTATGAAAGGGCCCCCTTGTGTTAGGTTAGTTTGACCATGGAAATTTGCACATTGTGCTTGATCCCAATAGCAAAGAGCAAGTGATGGTTGATAAAGGAGTGCATATGGGCAATGACATGCTCAAAAGATTTCCAAAGGGTTTTAGTGGTAGGTTGGGGAATTTGAAAGGATTTGAGCACAGAATTATTTTGAAGGATGATGCTAGACCTAAGGTCCACAAGGTAAGAAACATTCCTTTCATGGTTAGGGATGAAGTCTCTGAAGAGCTGGAGAAGCAGGTTTCTTTGGGGTCATTGAACCAATAGAAGTCTCTGATTGGGTTTCCCCCATTAGTGGTGGCTAGACGAAGCAATGGCAAAATTTGTTGTGTGTTGACTTGCGCCATTTGAACAACAACATAATTGTGGGCCAATTTATGTTGCCAAGAATTAATGAACCGGTAACTTGTGTCAGAGTTGGCAAGTGGTTTTCCACCATTGACCTATTGTCATCACACCACCAAATATCTTTAGCTCAGGATTCCCAGAAACGTACATCTTTTGTCACCCCTGATGGGTGTTTCCGATTTAAGCGAACGCCATTTCACCTAGAGTCGGCGGCTGTAGTCTTTCAACGATTAAAGTTTCAACTTTTTGGGAAAGAAAAGGTGTAAAAGTTTTCCAAGATGATATTTTCGTTTTTGGTCCAACCGGTGGCGAACACGATAACAGGTTGATGAAGGTGTTAAATATTTTGGAATCCAAGGGTTTAACAGTATAATTTTCAAAGTGCATGATAGTGGCATGCCTGGTGTCAGAGATGAATGGAGTGAGAAATAGAAGAAGGATAAAGTTTTACAAGCAGTTATGACATACTTGATTGACGGTTGGCCAAGGAAAGAGGGTATAGATCAATCTATGAAACCATTCCAGGAGGTAAGGGCTGACTTGACTGTTGAAAGTGGCACAATTTTGAGAGAACAAAAAGTAACTCCACTACAAGCTTTGCGAGAAATAGTTATCAGTTTGGAGCATGGGGAGCATTCTGGAATTACTGGAACCAAGTCTATTGTGAAGAAGATAATGTGGTGGCCAGGTATGGATCTTGTGGTGGAAAGATATGTAAGAGAGTGCCCCAATTGTGTTTTGGCTGATAAATCTTTACAGACTTTAACACCAACTATGAGTAAATGTTTGATTCCAGTTGACATTGTAGGACCCTTTGGGAAACCTCAGAAGTATGTGTTGGTTTTAATTGACTTCTTTTGCCAATGGCCTACCATGAAGGTGGTAGAAAAGGCAAATACGGATGCTGTTTGTGAATTCCTGGGACAGATTTTTACATTGGAAGGCATTCCTGCCACCATTTTGAGTGGCAATGGAATGACATTTGTCTCCAATAAAACTAAGCTTTATTTTGAAAGCAGTGGTGTAAAGCATAAGACCACTGCACTAAACAATCCCAGTGGCAATGGTATGGTAGACAGATTTAACGTGTGATCAAAGGTATCATACAGTTATGTAGGGGAAGTAATGAGGACTGGATTACTCAACTGGGTAAAATGGTTTGGGGTTACAGAGTTATTACTAATAGTCGATCGACCGGAGTATCTCTGTTTATGATGAGGGGTAGGAATCCTAGGACCAAGTTTACACCTGGTTTTTTCGAATAGGTGTGGAATAGTAGCCGGTTGAAGGAGTGTGGGGAAAAGTAAGAGAGAGTCATTATAAAGGTAAGTTGTATTATGATACTAAGAAAGGTTCAAAATGGATGAAGGTCAAAGTGGGTGACTGGGTTCGGATTAAGAAACTGGGTTTTGTAGCTAAAGGGGATTGTCGGTTTTATGAACTGGAGGAACTTTTTGAAGTTTTGTGTAATTCAGTGAGGTTGAGTAATGGTAAAGTATGGAATCTTAATTGAGTGGCTGTGGACCCAAATGAGATATGGAAGCGAGTTCATGGGGAGTCACATAAGTTTGATGCTGACGTGTTGGAGGATTTTGAGATGATGGAAAGATGGTCAGCAATGGAAGGGAACACGAGGTACCTACACATTCGGATATTCTGGAGGAGAGCAGTGAGACTGTGATGATTGAAGAGAGGGAAGTGGTGTTGGAAGAAGCTAATGGTGGGAGTGGTGAGAAGTCTGGAGTCACTTCTAGGACTGGTAATGAGAAAATTAATGTACATGATGGTGGACATGACATTGACAAAAGAATTAGGAAATCGTCAAAATGTTTAGAAGATTATGTGCATGGTAATATATAATGCATTTTGTGGTTTATTTTAGTTTTTCTCATTTTTATTTAGGCCATAGGGTTATTATCTTTGATGTCTGTGTTTTCGTTTCCAACTTGAAGTTAATCAGTTTTGATGGGTTTTTTGTATATATTTTTGTTTTTTGTAATAAAGAGGGGGATGTGTTCTGAGCTTGTTGGTAAGGTCATCCATGCGTGAAACCTGCAATGTAGTGAGGGTTTTGTGATTATGCACAGAGCACTGGAGAGGCGACGGTGGGGAAACCGTGGAAAGGAACGTTGGTGATGTTGGCTACTGCAATCTATACTTCAGGCTGCTCACAAAATAAAGTAATTCACTTCTCCGAGCTGTGAATCTTCCTTACCACAATACCTCCCACCACAGCAAAGAAGCCAACAAGCATTTTGGAAATCTATGTATAGTCCATCAGTCTAGGGAGAAGGATATGAACAGTCTGCCTCATCATCTCTAGCATGTGGAACATCCTGAGGGTTCTCTATGCCATCTGTGTTTGTACAAATAATGTCTCAAGTCTCAGAAAATACTGATGCTGAGACTAATGCACTTCCAAAGACAGTCTTCTAACATAACTGGCTATGCCTTGGTAATCTCATAAAGAGACATTGGCTGAGATCTAGCTGAGCTTGGTTGGAGACCAGACATCAGGGTCACAGTTGGATACAGAATTTGTGCCACTGAAACTGGAGGTGGGGAAGGGGCAGGCGCTGGCATTGCTGGAACCAGTATGGCTTCCAGCAATGAAGTGAAGGTGTGGCTCAGCATTATTGAGGGTACATACAGAGGTCTAATGGGTTCACAGTTGGTGCCGGAGCAGGAGCTACAAGCGGAAGTCCGACTTGGTTTCCTGCAGAAGCATGGGCCAAAGGTACTCCAGGAGAATCCAGAATTGACCATGGAAGCTGCAGCAGTGCCTCCTGGTCCTTACTGGACCAGGCTAGTTAATCTCTTCCTCCGTCAAGGCTCCCTCCCTGCTGCCCTCAAAACAGGACAGGTTACCCCTCTTCTAAAAAAAACCTCCGCAGATGCGAACAACCTCAACAACTTCCGCCCCATCACCAACCTCCCTTTTCTTTCGAAAATCACAGAAAAATGTGTTGCGAAACAACTTTCCCTACATATTATGGACAACAATCTCCTTGACGTGTTCCAGTCTGGCTTCATTCAAAATTGCGGCACTGAAACAGCCCTGCTGCAAGTGATTGATGATGCGCTGCATATACTCGATTCTGGGGAATCGTGCCTTCTGATTCTTCATGACCTCTCTGCAGCCTTTGACACTGTTAATCACAACACCCTCCTTAACACTCTTCAACAGAGAATGGGCTTGGAAGGCACTGTGCTTAAATGGTTTGCCTCATTCCTCTCGGACAGATCCCAAATGATCAAGCTAGCGAACAGCCTTTCGTCTCCATTGGCGGTAGGTCAAGGCGTCCCTCAAGGTTCTATCCTTGCACCCACCTTGTTTAATCTCTATCTGGAACCATTACGGAACCTCCTAAGTAAATCTGGGATCCACTACCATCTCTATGCGGATGACACTCAAATCTACCTCAGGGTGTCTTCCACACACGATCTCTCACTACTCAACTCTACTCTCAACTCTATTCACAACTGGATGTTAGTTCACTAACTCATTCTCAATCCCTCCAAAACTGAATTCCTCCTCCTATCTACCTCTCTCTCCCCCTCCTCCTGTTCAATCCTGGATGGATCAGCTGAATTTACTCAACAATAAACCCATCATTGTCGACAGCGCTAAATCCCTAGGTGTCATACTTGACAAAAGACTCAACCTAATCTCCCACATCAACTCCATTGCTAAGAACTCACGTTACCAACTGCGCCTTTGTCGGTTCTTCCCGGAGAAAGACCTAAAAACCTTGGTCCAATCACTGGTTCTCTCTAGACTGGATTATTGCAATTCTCTTCTGACTGGCCTACCCAAATCCCACCTCTCCCCTCTCAAATCCGTCCTCCATTCAGCAGCTCGCTTTATTTCAGGGTCCAAACTAAGTGACCACATCACTCCTATCCTGTCTTCTCTTCGATGGCTTCCCATCGAGGCAAGATCTATTTACAAAACTGCCTGCATCACCCACAAAGCCTTGCACACTTCCTCCCCTCGTTACCTGGCGAATAAACGGAAAATGTCAGGAGGCTCAAGACCTTCTCGGAATGCAGAAAAGTTTCTGCTTGAGCCCCCCTCCTTCAAAAGGGAAAGATCGATGGCTCAATCGTTCTCAGGTAATGCGGTGAGAATCTGGAACTCGCTTCCTCCATTGCTCCGTGCCACCACCTCTACCCGGATCTTCAAAGCTGACCTCAAATCTCTTCTCTTCCAAAGACACTTTCAGAACTAATACCTTCATTCTCAGACCCCTCTAGGAAGTTCGTTCATCATTGTAAATTTGTAATATTTTTTCTTGTACATTCCTCACCCTTGCTTGCTGTGTGTGATATTGTGTTCTTGCCTTCTATGGTTTTACCCTACCTCTTCTAGTCCCCTGTTTATTTTTGTAACGTTCTATTTTGTAACATTTCTCTCATGTAACGTAACTGGTTCTATTGTACAGCGCTCTGACACCTTCGGGTAAAGTCCCCGCTATATGAAAATGCATTAAATAAAACAAACCAATAAATAAAAGGCCTCCACCTGCTGCGGAGACTAGGATTGACAGAGAAATTCAGAGTGCATTGGGTCTATCTGTGGACCATGGTTGGAATCTGCCCTGAGGAATGTGTGGAGGCCTACCATCTGCACTTCTGTGTTTACAATGAGATTTATATCAGCCTTTCCTTTAGACTTACCAGAGGATGGGGACCTGGACTTATAGCAGTACAGTTTTTTGTGCTCTGTGACATACAATTTTGTCATCTGATCCCTAAAGGCCTTCGGACGCATAAGAGAGCATTTGTTCAATGACTCTGAATCATGCCTACATGCAAGACACCACAAACAGATGTCATGCGGGTCTGTGCCAGATATTTGCTTTCTGTAGGTGTGGCCCCAATCGAAACCTGTAGCCTGAGATCCCTAGCAAAACATCTTTAAAAAAAGAGTTTTTAAAGTAGGTAAGATGCTGACTAAGTTCAGAAGTGGAGTTCCGGATCACCTTCAAAGAATGAGGAAAATAAGGATCTGACGCTAATGAGCAAGACTTGCACACCTATATGGCTTCCTGCTTACATTTGCAAAGGAGCAACAAAGTTCATGCGAAGTCTGATGGCACCACCTATCAATGCGTAGGAGCAATTGCTAAAAACGTTTCTGGATTCAGTCTGATACCTGCGGGAATTCAAAAGGCAATGCATCTGCAGTTAGAATCATCCATCAGAATCTAGAGAATGTCAAAATGAATTTGGGTAAGGAGCAATGCCCACCTCATCACCTCAAATTACTCAAACAGAGAGGCAGATTCAAGTCCCTAAGATTTAGAATACCCTAAACTCAAATCTGAGAACTCAATCGAACCACATGTGGTTTCAAAAACATCTGAAAACCTTTCATACCAGCTTTTGTAGTAAACAGGTCACAACTAAAGAAAATTGGCACAGTTATAGCTCACTTATCTGACAAAAACTACCCTAAAAGATGACTTTGTCTTGAAGACTTTTAACACTTTAAAGCAACTGACAGAAGACATGGAACACTTTAAAAAATTCCCAAATATATAAATGTAGTGGCTAAAATAGATGCCCAAGGCTAGCATATAACGCATCTTATACGTTCATCTTGCGTTACATAAATCTCCCATATACTGGCCATCTGTTCTAGGACAATAGATAGGAGATTAAACCCCAATTTCAAAGTTGCCTGATAATCTACTGTCTTCCCGCCTTCTACCTTTTAGACTCTCCAATATGTGCATTACGAAGCAGTGACCTCTGGTTCATAAACTCTGATTTCAGGTAAAGTCAAAGACAGTTGCATGGGTTTAGAAACCCTGTGGACTCCTCTCTTTCAAAGGTGTGCCACCCAGGCATGTGAAAGCTTTAGCAATGAAGCAAAAGCAAGACACACACAGAATAGACTTCCATGACATTACAAATCACAATCACTATAGCGGTGGCTAGGCGTACATTGATGTCAATAACACTAAGGGCCTTATTGCGAGTACGGCGGTCCATAGGACCGCCATACTCACTGTGGTGGTCTGACCCCCTGCACACTGCGGGCCCACAGTGTGGCGGTCGGAGCGACACAGGACCTATGTGTCCGCCGGGGAATCCAGGATCCTGCGGCTGTTGTGCAGCGGTCAGGAGCAGGAATATCCTGGCGGTGCAGCTGCAGCACCACCAAGCATATTCTGAGTTGACTGTCAACCGCCCTTTTCAAGGGGGTGAGCCTGTCATGGAAAGGGTGGCAGAGATGCAACTAAGGGGGCCCTAACAGGGCCCTCGCGCTGCCTCTGGGTGTGGGGGTGAATGCAGGAGGGCACATGTTGTGCCCCCCGGAAATTGCACCCCTGTTCCTGCACGATGTGGCATGCATGCCACACCATGCAGGAACATACTGCAGGCGCTGTCAAGGTGGCGGGCTGCATTTTAGGCTCTCGCATGATCATCATAACTGCTCACCGCCGGGAGACCACCCCAGCACAGGCCGCCCACCATTGATTAGAATCGTAATCCGGCAGGCAGGCGCACCACAGCTTTTGCGGTCCTCCGGTGGGTGGCACCGCAGGAGGGCCGCTAAACTCGTAATAAGGCCCTCAATGATAGAAAGACCAGCAATGTGATCATGTAGGGATTTGTTTTTCCAGCTAAGAAGTGCAGGCAGAAAGCACTACCCAGTGTAAGAGAAACATCCATACCGCTAAAATAACATAATTGTGCAATTACGCTTTTGCTTATTTTTCTAGGGCACTGGTTGAAGTAACTAAACAATATGAGTAAGGGCACATGATCCATAAAACATTGTTCAATCTAGAACTTATTTAACCCAGCTAACTGAACGTTATTCTGTGTTCTCCTGTCTACGAATTTACCCATTTGTGAAGTCTTGTCATTCCCTTATCGTATAAAAAAAACTGGAGTTATTATTGTGCTGCAGAATGAATCAGGGCTCCTTAAAATGCTAACTACAACGTGAATGCATAATAGAACCTAAAATTCAAATAACCATTTTGCCACTCATGGCTATAAGTGTGCTTGTGTTGGACATTTTGTTAGTCATTTCAACATACTGACAATAGCCGACATTGCACAGAATTCAATTTCTGCCAAGCGATTGGCACATCCACGGAATACGACTGTTCACTTCACCTGACAGGAGGAGGCGTGTCATTGACCAGTTCCTGCTTCCGGCTACAGGAGTTCCTCATTGCACCCTTCACTGCTTTTCGAATTTGAGCTTTCCGCCTTTAAACGAAGAAATAAGTCCCATAAAATCATCAGCATCAGGCAATGTAAATTATCAAATTAAAACATCAATGTCTGACTGACAACAAGAAAGTGAGGGAGTAGGGTTCTCTTGCAGAAAGCCATTATTTTGTTGAAAAGGAGCAACAAGACTGTCAGTTCTGTTATGCAGCAAAATAAGGTTTGAAGAGGAAATAAACTGAAGAAAAAAAAAAGAAACTCAGCTTGCACCAAGATAAACATTTTAACACGTACATGTTCAACATGAAGGCCATTCAGAGCTGCTGTCTCGTTAGAAGTGATGCCTGGTTTAGTGAGTGACTAATTAAAGGATTACACACACAAGTGATCAACATGTTCTTTCTTAACTCAATGTGGGCATTTGCATTTTTTAATTTTATTTTGATCTTCAGTAAAGTGCTGTCTAATACTCTAAAATATCCTAAACTTGCGTGGGTACACACTACAATTCTCCTGCAGGAGCCTACCGACTACAGGTTCAGTGATGTGGGGCCACAAGATAGTAAGACAAGGCTGGGTCATGCTCAGGGTGCTCCTCCGATATTATGTTACATAGCATATCATTAATACATTTCATACATACATTTCCAATTTCCACGTTTGTCCTGGATTCAAAGTTTACCATTTTATCTATTTATAAGTTTCATATAGCGCTAGCTAGACCCGTGGGTATCATAGTGCTTTACATACACAAAAGATAACAGCATGGCTTATCATGATATAAGGATACATAAAGATATAAGAATAACATTTTAAGACAGCATACATCAAAAGACCATTGAGAAGGTCGTCTTCCATGGAAACACCACTCAGCGATACCAGTAAAAACAACCACCTGTTTATGATCAGTACCCTCCAGGGTCAATCCTTCAAACTCACATCAAGTTTAGGTCACTGTGCGCCATTTGTAAAGTTATTCCCCCCAGTACATTGAACTAAAGGACGGAAACTACCTTCTCTGGCCACACCATCAGGAACAATATGATGGGGTGCAAGATCCCCGCGGCAAGGAACGACAAAAAGTGAGGCCTTCTCCTTCAATGCAGGAACACTCATTTACAACATTTATCTTTATTAGAGATTGAGCCCTCACTCCTTATTTGGATGGAATGAGAAACATATGTTCCTCCCAAAAACATCACTTTGTTTTACTGAACCCACTTCCACCAGGTCAGAGTTTGTACAAATGTTTGTATCTGTCTGTCCTACTATCAAAATTTCCAAGACAATTTTTGTAACCAACCAAATTTTGCTTCTGTATCCTTCGTGTGTTATAAACATGCATGACTGCTCCTCCGCTAAAGGCCCACGCTGTGAAAAATAGCGCCAATAAAACAAATAATTAGCAGTAAACATTTATTGTATGCATACCAGAAGGCGGCCAACAATACACAAAGCCTGTCCAAAAATGCTTGAAAAGTCTGAAACATGAATTAAAAACTCTTAATTCCAGATTAGTAGAACCACTAATTCTATCCTTCACGCAAATGGTACTTTTTATTTGTTCCATTAAATTCATATTTGTATTAACAGTTAAGCAAGAGAGTGCAACATAAAATGGCCCTTTCACATCACTCCCTAAGTTGCAAAATCCAACGAAATTCAAGAGGAGTGACAAAAGCAAAACAAATTAGAGAAAGAAATGACCTCATCCAGAAAAGTAGCAGCAGCAAAAAACAATACATTTCTGGTACATCTATTTGGAGAGCAATTGGACAGCTTGACTGATTAAGGGTGGATAACATGAGATTATGAAAATAAATATGTACTTATCCGTAGCAATAGTTTTGAAACTAGAATACTTTTGTAGATACACATGCTATGCATTATTCCGCCACAGAATTACTGGGTCCATAATTGCCCTTATTTGTTACCCCATCTTTGGCATTGACCAGATGGTGGGAAGTACCATCCCTTTATGATGTTACATGTAAGCGTGCAATTCACCAGTGCATTTGCTTCTATCGCTCATAGGCATACCTTAATTGAAGCATAAGCTAGATTTCATGTGGGTACTTGGACACAACGCAAAGTTTTGGCATTTTCTATTTTTGTTTGTAGGTAACTGGTCTATATGTGGCGCCCCCCATTTTTGTAAGACTCTTTGTACCGCTCCCTGATCTAGCTTTCACTCCTGCGAGATACCTTCTGTCTGCGTCTATGTTTTTCTACCCCAGCATGTGTATCGCTGTCAGCGATATCTTTCTTTGGAGTGTCCATATTCAGATCTCCTCTGCTAGTTTGCATAGCACACATCATGGTAGGCCCTCCTGACATCCCCCCCAACCACCCACCCTCCCGTTTGTTCACGAAGAATATTGGTGTTGGGTTGTCTGTTTGGATCTGTACTACTATCCCTCTGATATGTTTGTGAAAGGCCTTCAAGTCAAAGAAGTCTGTTGTGAGTTGTAATATTTTTATGAGTTTTTCAGCTTTCTGTGGGTTCCATTAGCCCCTGATCTTTTGATTCTCCTGCATACACCCCACCCAGTGTAGGTTGAGACTGTTGTGATGGTGACCTAGAGATGTGGATATTTTGAATGGTCTGCCTCTTGTGATGTTTTCTGCTATCCATTACTGTATTTACTTTTGCACTAGATCCTCCTAGTCCCCCACTGATTGTAACCATTGGCTCAGCAGCCATACTTGAAAGAGTGTCCTATGGAGTCTGGCAGGTGGGATTCATTTAATGCTTGAAACCATCATTCTCAGCAATTTCAGGTTCTCATTCTCAGATGGTCTCTTCCTGCAGCAGCAAACCTGCTATGTCAATGACTGCACTCTGTTTTGAACCAGGCATGCCTTTTTCACAACTGAATCTGCCCCAGCTATCCATTTTCTTCATAGGGAGTGGTGAAGACTTCTCATTGTTCACTTAGAAACTCAGTATGTCCACTACTTCCATCAGTATTTTTATACTATTCTGTAGGTCTTGCGAGTTTGCCTTTTACCATCCAATCGAATCGGTAGGGGTACACTTGTATCTCCTGCTTTCTCAAGTGAGCTGCTACTTATGCAAGACATTTTGCAAACACACTTGGTGCTGACTTTATCCTAAAGGGTAAAACTCTGAATTAGTAATGTGAATTGTGTACCACAAATGTGAGGGATTTATTGTGCTTGAAGTTCATCAGGGTGTGCAAATATGTGTCCCTTGAGGGCTACAGTTGCTATGTAATCCTCTTCTTTTAGCAATGGGATGGCTTTCTGCAGTGAAGTTGTCTTGAAATGTGTCTGATGAAGTTCTTCTGTAATCTGAGGTCCATGATGGGTCTCAATATCAAATTTTGTTTGGGGATGAGGAAGCGGAGAGTGTACAGTCATTAGTTTTGTTACTCTTTTGGCACCAAGCACTACTGCGTCTTTCTGTATGAGGTTGTGTATTTCCTGTTTTTAACAGTGTCATTTCCTCTCCTTTGCAAGCTCTCCTGTTTGGCTTGACATCTGATGTTATCATTCCTAACTCTAGGCATTAACTGTGTTTTAAGATGTTCACACCCATTTGTGATAGGTGATGTTCCTTAATTCCTGGAGCAAGCCACCCAGTCTACTCACTAAATGTGTTTGATGCGGAGGACTTCTCTTTGCGAGTCACTTGTTGTCTGTGGCTGATACTCTTATGGTCTGCCATCACCAAAGGCCGTGACTCAAAAGGAGTGACTCCGCTGCAATGGGTATGGCCAGGAAGTACTAGGTCTCTACACACTCACCCCTTGGGAGCACTGTGTTGGTTGTAGAATGGGCTGGAAATTCTCTCTTTCAATTGCTCTCCTGGTAGGAGGAGTGCTCCTACTGTAAGACCACAGGAATTGTAGGGGCCCCAGTGCCTTTTCCATATGATTGTATTTTTGTATCTGCTGGAGAGAGTCATCAATTGCAGCTCCGTACGGCTTTCCCCTGTAAAAGACATAATTATCAAAGAAATTTGGACTTCTTGTTTAAAGCTGGATACTCTTAGTAAGGCACGTATTCTTAGTGTAGTGTCCATGCACATTGGTCTGCTGGTTGCCTTAGCAGCTTCAAGGGCTGACTTGAGGCTGGCATTTAAGATGGTCTTTCCTGCTTGTATTATTGCCCTTGCTCTCTTTTTGTATTCTGGGACATGTTGCATCAGTTCTTCCTTTTCCTTCTACAGTTGATAGCACTAAAATGTGTGGTGCGTCACTGTGTGGCTGCTGAATGCCTCATCTTTCTTCCTTCCATCTCAAACAGCTTATTTTCCTTTTCTGGAAGTGGTCCTTTGGATACTGGAGCATTAGCCCTTTTCCTCGCTGTGGAGTCTGCGAGCTCATTGCTTGTGTCTAGTGAGTCTTGCTAGAGGGTTTATATTTCTTCTCTACCCTTGTTGTTACTACTTTAGAGGAAGCTGACTCGTTAAATGCTTCTTTCCTCTCGTTCATGATTCTAGGTAGCAGGGGCAGGAACTGATCTTTCTTCAGTGATAGCAGTATTTCTGGGAGGAAACACTCCAGGGCCTGTCTTTTTCTAGCTGTACTTTTAAGTGTCTACTATCCTTTTAATGACCGCATCGTACAGAAAAAAGTCATCCAGTTGGGCTGGCAGAGAATGGATGGAGTCGGGCCTGTACTCAGGAGAGTCGGTGTGTAAGTCCTGCCATATATCCTCTTCCCCTTGGGATGCCTCTACGATGAGTTGGTCATATTACTCATCCTCATCATAAAACTCCCCTGCTCTTTCGCTGCGGGTTCTGAAACACGCTAGGGGTTATGGGTCTGCTTGGCTCCTTAAATGGTTAGTCAGTGAGACCAAAGTGCAGGCTATGGCAGATTCTAATCTGCTGTAACCCTCATCATTGTTATATCTCAAATTACTATGCATCAATGTACAATTCGCCATAAAAGTTAGCGTGAATCACTAACTGTATAATCAGTGTTGTGTGCTGAGGTATTTTAGGCACTTTAAGGCCTTCAAAGAATTGTGGTCTCCAGAAAACCCAGGTACTAATGTTAATACATATGGCAAAAACCAGCTTCAAAAGTAAAATATGTCAACATAGGATGAAAGAAGGATATACAAATAAAATTAAAGAAAAGAACAGTCGCAAAAGGCCACAAAAATAAGAAAAGTAGAATTTTCTTTTTAAGTGATTGATGACCAACGCTCGTAGAACAGACCAACTGGGTTGCGTTAAAAATGTTGGCAAAGCTTTGTAAAGGATGCATGCTAATAACGATTTCTTTTCTCTCCAAAGCATTACAAATGTATCGAGTGATATAAGGGAGCCATAACTGTACTTCTGCTGGTTATTCATCAAAATGTTCAGACAAGATCTAAATACTGCAGACATGACTGCTGGTAACATTAATACTGGACCAGTCATTTCACATTATCCTTAGAAGAGTGGCACTGAGGACTCTACACAGGTTGTCTGGAGAAAAGCAACAGTCTCCGAGATCAGAACTTCTTTTAGACTTCTCCTCAGGCTACCCCTACAGAAAACAGTTAGACTGTGAATATGCAAGCTGTTCCAGCCTGTATGAGGATACACTGACTATATTCATCAGGGTACTTTGGAGCCTCTACAAAATATGGCCCTTAGGAAGAGTCCTGTTGCTTCACTGTTAGCTTATTAAGGTGCAGCTGAAATTCTTACCTGTTTTTCTCCAGTGAAGTGAGTGCCACAAGCTCATAGATCTGAGGTCCAAGCTCGGATGTGGAAATGATAAACAGGTCTTGCTTATCTGAAAAAAAATGCAGACTATACAGGAAACCACCATGGCAGAAACCGAAAGTTAATAGACACAACAATGACGGAATTCCTGATTATTTATATTCCAACTTGCTACAAATAAAGACAATAGTTTACATAAGTAACAGTTATGAAATCAATGGAAAGTAACTTTTAAAGGTACTACTAATTTGAAGAGCAAAATGAAGAAATAATATTGCACACTTGCTAAATCCTCTTCTCAGCAGACGGAGAAGTTCACAAATTCCTAATTACAGTCAAACTCATATTTTTACAATGTTTCACTGTACATAAAAGCACTTATGCCCTCCAGGCTGAAGTATCACATTTTATAGAGCAAATACCAAAAGGTTCCGAAACAACAGCCAAAAGGCAGCAGGACACGAGCCAGTGAAATAAAAATGAAATATTTTTTTCCCCAATTAGTCATCAGATTTTATCCAACTGAGGATCATTCACCAACTCGTTAATTTTCAATCAAATAACACTTTATTCGGAAGGTTTTCCATCCTTAATAGTAACATAAATAAAATATTGTACATTTTATATTATTAAAACACAATTAAATACTAACAAGGGTGCTGAGACAGAATATCGAGTTGGAAATGTCGACTTACACAAATATAGAGTTGAAAATCTCGTGATTCAGAAATATCGACAGCAAGAATATCGTGGTCAAGAATATCGAATTTAATGAAAGAAATATCATTTTATAAAATATAGGTCATTAATATTGTTTGAGAAAATATAGATGTTTAAAATATCGATTTTTTTAATGTGTTATGTATTTTAGTTTATATTTTAAACGTATGTGATGTATGTTTTTTGTATACGTATTGTTTGTTTTTTAATATGTGTTACACTTTTAGTAGTTATAAATTTTATTTTAATTAAATTTTGCATTTTTTAGTTCTGTAGCGGGTTGTGGGTTTATAGGGGAATAGGGTGGGAAGTAATTTAATTATAATAAATGAATGATTAATTTTTCATTTATTTAATTTAGATTTTATAGCGTTAATTGTGGGAAGTAATTGATTTGTAATTAATTATTAGTTGGTTGTTAATTAATAATTGATTAATTGATAAGTAATTGTGCCATTGTTTTTATTTTAGGTGCGGGTTGTGGGGTTTATAGGGGTAAAGGGTGGGAAGTAATTTATGTTTAATTAATAATTAGTTGTTAATTAATATTAATTAATTGAAAATTAAAATGGAATTTGTGTAATTAATTTTAGGTGTGGTTGTGGGGTTTATTGGGATAAAGGGTGGGAAGTAATTTTTGTTTAATTAAAAATTAGTTGATCATTAATAATTAATTTATATTTAATTAGTGTATTTGTTTATTTTTTGGGTGTGGGTTTTATTGTTATAGGGGTACAGTGTGGGGAGTAGATAAATGTTACTTACTTTATAATTAGTTGTTAAATACTATTAAAGTGAAAGAGTGGAGCTGCACATAAGCGCCACCCCTTTGTGCTGATGTCCTTTTTTATTTTTTATTTTCCATGCCCTCGGACATGGAGATTCAACAGCTGTTGGCACAAGTGGGCTGAATTCTAACTTGGGACTTTTTTAGATGTTAAAACGAAGTACTCCACGGAACAGCACTGGTGGGAGAGCAGTGAGGAATCTGCAGTTATATAAAGTATCCACTAGAAAGAGTGTTATCAAAGGTAAGTTATTTGTTCTTCTGCTGGATACTTCTAGGCACAATATTCCTTATGTTAGAATAGATAGCAAAGCAGTACCTCCCCAGGCGGAGGATCTGTGGAGTGGACTCAGACCAAAAGTCTTGCAAAGCAATGCAGGCAAAGTGCCTTCCCACCAGACCTGGCTGTCAAGACAGTAATGCTGCTTGAAGGTAGGCAATGATGCCCATGACATGGCATGGTAGATGTCAAGGACAGGTACTCTACGAGCCAATGCAGTGGTAGCAGCCTTAATTCTGGTAGAATGTGCTGTCAGAACTTCTAGGGGCTGCTTCTTGGCCAGTCCATAGCAGATCTTGATGTACCGTACTATCCACCTCAACAGTGTCCTCTTCCACACAGACATCCTTTTTTCACCCCACAAAAAGCTGATTGTTCATATGGTGTTCCTTGGTATGATCAATGTAAAAGCTTAAGGTGCTTTTCCTGTGCAGTTAATACAACCGCTCCTCCTTTTTGGACAGGGTGAGGAGGAGTAAAGAATGCTGGCAAAGTGATGGACTGCCCAACGTGAAAGGAAGTGACCATTTTTGGCAAGAATGCCTCCCGAGTACACAGCATCAACTTGTTTGGAAAAAAGGTGGTGTACGGCAGTTGCACTGAAAGCACCTGGGGCCCTATTATGCAAAGGGCACACTTTCCCTGTTTGCGCCTGGCGCACCTTAAAACAGGTGCGTCAGGCGCAAACAGGGAAAGTGCGCCCTATTACATGGAATGCGCTGCCTCCAGGGCAGCTGCGAAGTTGCGCTGCCCTGAGGGCAGTGCATTCATGTGAAAAACTGAGCGGCAGCTTTAAAGGCTCTCTGTGTTTTTACAGTGCAGACGGCATCCACCTGCACTTTGAAGAGGGATTAGAGATCTCCATGCAGGCAGGTGCAGTCAGTGATTGCACCCGCCTGCTAAGGGATGTCTGAGGGGTCCATAGGACCCCCTTTAACCCCTCAAGAGGGCTGCTCTCAGGGATGCGCACTGACAGTGCGCCTCCTGAGAGCTTCTTTGCCTCTGTGCCCGCATCTGTAATACGGCACAGGCACAGAGGCAAAGGGATACCATCATTTGCATGGGGCATGCCCCCATGCAAATGAGGGAACGCCACCTGAAGATAGTGCTAGCGCTTATGTGCGCCAGCGCTATCAGTATTACAGAAGGGGCCGCACAAGCATCTGCGGCTCCTTCTGTAATGCCAAAGTCCCCCGGGGGCGCAAAAAGTGGGTGCAAACACCCGTTCTGCCCCCGGGACACCTTCTGTAATACACCCCTGGAGTTCACTCACATGACGAGCTGATGTAATCATGATGAGGAAGACAGTCTTCATAGTCATGAGACGCAGTGAGAAACTATACATCAGCCCAAAAGGCGTACATTTGAGAAATGTCAAGATAAGGTTAAGGTCCCACTGAGGCACCACAAACGGCTTTGGAAGGAAATTGTGCCAAACCTTGAATAAATCTCATCACAATAGGTGATTTAAACAAGGACAGTTGACCCAGTAAATGTAGAAATGCCCAACACAACGTTTAATTGCGCCCACTCCAAGACACTGTTGGTTCAAAGATAAAAATAAAGAAAAGGATGTTTGACAGGATCGCTTGTAAGAGATCAGTCTTACAAGCCCAACCCCAGACCACAAAGTTATCCCAGTGCCCGGCATAGAAGGGCTTTGTAGAAGTTCACCTGGTGTAAAGGGTGACATCCACCACTTCACGTGAGAGATCAAATGCAGTCAGTTGCTGCCTTTCAACCTCCATGTATGTAGGTGTAGACGACCCTTCCCTGTTGCTGCGACAGAACAACCTCACAAAGCAGTAGCCTGAACGGACGACATATGCTCATGTCCAGATGTTCCGGGTACTACACTCCCCTAGCCCAATTGAGAGCCACTAGGATTACTTGTGCTCGGTTGTTGTTGATCTTTACAGAACTTAAGGCAGGAGAGATAGGGGACGGAATGCGTAGATGTTTCGCTCGTGTTTCATTCCATCCAAAAAGCATCTCCTAACTAGTGATCTCACAGAAACTGTAACGTGCAAAACTTTCAGCAATTTGCATTCTTGGCAGTGATCAAAAGATCTAGCGAGGGTTCTCTCCACAGTCTGAATATTTCCTCTGCCTCCTCGAAATGAAGACTCCACTTGTGCCACCTACTCAGCCCGTTTGCCCTGGCAGTCAGGGACCCTGCCAGGTGTTCACAATCAGGAAAGTTTCCCAGTGCTCCAACCAACCCCAGATGTGTAAAGTATCCTGGCACAAGACCCTGGACCCAACTCTTCCCTGCTTATTGCAGTACCACATGGTAGTGATGTTGTCAGTGAGAATCTCCACCAGCCCCCACATGATGTATGGTAGGAAGGCCTTCAGAGCTATATGAATGGTCCTCAACTCCAATAGATTGATGTGGAGCCGGGCTTTTGTAGGATACCAGAGTCCTCTGATCTCCATCTCTTCTAGATGACCTCCCCAGCCCCGGCAGGGATGTGTCAGTCACGTCTGAGTAGGGGGAGGGAAAGGAACCTGCTGCTGGACCAATTGCATTCAAGCTTCTACCACTGCAGATCGTGAGCAGTCTCCTCCAAGATCTGCCATATTTTGTTGATGCAGGGCCTACTGGTTTTTCAGATACCTTTGCAGAACCCGCATGTGCCACCCCAGGCATAGCTGACAAGACAGATGAAGTAGGCTAAGAAGCCAAGAATATCCTAGACTCATTGCAGCAAAGAGACGACTTGGAACTGCACAGATAGCTCAAATGAATGGAAGGCTCTGTGAAAGAGCCATGTACGACTTTGGCTCGCTGATGGTTAACTCCGCCGATGTCAGGCAGTTCGCAGTCGTTTAAAGGTGGTCTATATCTAACTGTGGCAAGCCTGCCTTCAACAACCAGTCATTGAGGTAGGAGAAGATTTGTAACCCTGACCTCTGGAGGTGAGCAGCAACCACCACCATTGCTTTTGTGAACACCTAAGGGGTGCCGTTGAGGCCAAAGAGGAAAACAGCAAACTGAAAATGCTCCTGGCGTAACCTCAACCTTAAATAATGTTTGTGGGACTGAAGGATGGGTAAATGAAAATGCGCTTCCTCCAGGTTTGAGGACACCATTCAGTTGCCTAGTTAAGGGCAGTTTAAATTTGTCCTTCCACAGGAAGGCATTCAGAGGTCAAAGGTTCAAAATAGTAATGAGACCCCCTTCATTTTTTGAAACAAGGAAATAGCCAGAGTAACAACTGTCTTCTTTTCCATGTCCAGTTCCCTTCTCAATAGCTCTCATCTTCTACAGCAGAATGGACAGGTGCTCTTCTGAAATTCTCTCTGATGTGAGGAGAATATATGGCAGGACAAAAAGATTAAAAGGAAGGGCATAACTATTCTGACAGTTTGTAAGACCCGCCTGCCAGACATGATGGATCACCTCCTTGGTAGGAAATGAAGGTTTGTGCCCCCCACCAACTGATGCCCCTGCTCACCTCTGAGCTATCTTCCAGACCTGTATACATAGCCTTGAAGGACTTGGGTGACTGCTGTACTAGTTGTGGAGACCGCCTATGCTTATACACCTGCCATCCAGAACAGCCTCTTATCTTTTTGAATTGGTGTAGAAACTGCTTGTCGGGGATCAACTGACTCAAGGGATGCAGCTAGATCTGCGTTTCTTAAAGACCTCCAAGGCAGAATCGGCATTGTTACCAAAAAGGTGGGACACATCAACATAGCAAATACAACAAATTGATGGACTGAGTGCTGAAAATTTCCAACCACTCACCCCCAGTCAAGAGATCTGAGTTGAATCCATCATTCTTTAGCTCACTTCGCCACCCCAGTTTAGACTCAGCCATATGCAAATCAGTCTTGACCCTGTCCCTCATGGGAACAGTCCAGCCGGAACTGCCAAGCCAGGTCTTCCCTGGACTAGAAACAAGCATCCTGGGACCGGTTTCGGGGTATTACCCCTCATCAGCCAGGCTAGCTTGAATCCAGTAGTAAAGTGAGCAAGGGACCCACGTCTGTCAATACCCTGCCAACTAAGGGCGAACAAATCGAACACAAGGAGATGATGGACGGAGCGTTGAAACTTTTCAGATACTCACCCCCAGTCACAGATCTGGGCTGAATACATCATCGTTCTTTAGCTCGCTTCGCCACCCCTGTTCAGACACAGCTATATGCAAATCAGCTTTGTCCCTGTCCCTCATGGGAACAGTACAGCCCGAACTGCCAAGCCAGGTCTTCCCTGGACCGGAAACAAGCATCCTGGACCGGTTTTGGGGGTATTGACGCTCATCAGCCAGGCTAGTTTGAATCCAGTGGCACAGTGAGGAAGGGACCCACGTCAGAGCATACGCTTGGCCACTTAGGGCGAACATAGCAAACACAACAAGATGATGGGTGGAGTGCTGAAACTTTTCAACCACTCACCCCCAGTTAAGAGATCTGGGTTGAATCCATTGTTCTTTTGCTCACTATTCCCCCCCCCATTTCAAACCCAGTCATATGCAAATCAGCCTTGACCCTGCTCCTCATGGGAACAGTCCAGCCCGAACTGCCAGGGCAGGTCCTCCCTGGACATCAGCAGGAATTTCATTGGGGAGTCCTGTATATCATCGGAATATCCTATGGAACACCTCCACAAGTGTCGATGAAAAACCAACACAAGTATCAACTGCCCTCCCCAGGATATCTGTAGAATCCAGACCTTGTAGTTGCCCTAGGAATTTACACTGTGTATTATTTCCCTGCCTAGAGGAACTCCCTATTAGTAGCAGGGAATCCCTTTGTCTTTACATTAATTTACCCGCAGCCTGTCTGCGTGGTGCGTGTTTGTTTCATTGTCATTGTTGCTTCGTAATTTGAGTTCGAATATTTTCTTCTTATCTCTTTTCATTTACTAAGGTGAATTTTTGGTTTTCCTTTCACTTCGCACTTGGTTTGTCAGTATCCTTACGAGTTTAGTAGGAACTTCTGAATTTTTGGGTTTTGTTTTCTTTCCACTTCTTTCTTGGTTTGCCAGTATCCTCACGAGTTTAGTAGGAACCTCACTAATTTGTAAGCCATGGAACCTCTCCAGACGTTTGGTTTCACAGATGAGCAATATGCCTTGTTAGTAGGTAACCAGAGCAATTTTGACCAACATGCGCACACTAATACAACCTCTGCTAATAATGAAGACATCAATAAACTGTTATCCTTAAAAAGAAAGTTACAAGAATAGAAATGCATGGACAATACATGCTTGAGTATCTAAAGGCAGAAGTTATACCCCAAGGCCTTAGAGTCCGTAACATTCCTGGACTATTTGTCCAAGTAAGACAATTTTTAGAAAAATGGTCCCTCATCGCAAACAGATGTTCTTATGATTCTGATAGTGGAGACGGCTAAAGAGTTAGTACAGATCTTGATAACAGAAATAACAACGTTAGAAGATAAGATTAAAAAAAGCAATGGTCTAGATGAAGCAAAAAAGAAACTAGAGGAAATAAGTAAGGAAGTAACATCATACTCAGAATACTTGACCAAGAGAAAGACGGACAAATTGAAGAAAGACATACGATTCTACTCGAAAGAAAAAACATATCCTTACCTGCATGAGCATTTTTACTCCCAAGGAGAATATCAGGACTCTGGTTTACCTAGTAATGTGCAATTTAGACAGAAAGTAACTACGTTCTCAGACACGTCTGATTCGGACAATGAACATAGCCCACATCACTTTAATTCGAGGGTGAAAGACCTATACATCAGTATAATACCCCAATAGGACAACCTTTTTTTAGGGAGGCGAGGAGCACGTCGCGGCCCGTGGAAACCGAGGTATCAATCGAGATATCAGTGCAATTTCAAACACAACAATTTCCAACAAAACAATTCCCAGTAGTTGGTCACATGCAATGCCCAGTACAGGAGAACATAGAGGAAATACCTATTTTTAATTTATCAAATAAGCCCTTAGGAACCACCACAGAAGCACTACTCTCTAGAGGTTTATCTCTCGTACCACACCAACATCTTTGAATTATTTCAGGACATCATGGCGTTTTTCTAAACATACGATTAAAGAAATTCTTCGAAGGCACTCCCACCAGTGTGATCAATGAGGAGAATTGCTCAGGTTTACGTCCTACATTCACATTCATTCCCACCTTGGACCAAGTGGGTCCAGAGGTAAGTATCTTTGAGAATGTGGTAATGACTAAACTCAAAGCAGCTACGAAATATAACATACGACCATCGCCAAATTAACAAAAAGATGAACTTGGTGCCCTATGTGAACTTAAAAAAACCACTGATATATAACGGTCAAAAATTGTGACAAAGGAGGGGGATTGTTGTGATGGATACTGATGCATATGTTACCAACATGCATTCCCTCCTGAGTAACACAATCCACTACCTACCGGTGAAATTAGATCCAACGGTCAGAGTACAGAGAAAGATACACGGTCTTACTAAAAAGGCCCATGAACAGGGGAGCATATGCCAAAATGAATGAGTTTTTGAATGTCATCCATCCCCATATGGCAAGTGTATATGGGGTACCGAAGATACACAAGGATTGCAACAACCCTCCTTATCGCCCTATTGACTATAGGGTCGGTCACTGAACCTATTTCTAAGTATATTGACTGAATTTTGCGCCCACATATATCGAAAACTACCTCTCACATTAAGGACACCAATGAAATGATCAACAAGGTGGAAGGCCTTCCATTCAATGCTACTAGAGACACTCTAGTCACCCTTCATATAGAGTCTCTCTATAGCAATATACCGCAACAAGGGGCTCTGAATGCAGTCGAATGGTTCATCACCCATTACCATATAGACTGTGACCTGTCGTTCATCTTAGACATTCTTCACATTGTCCTAGAAGATAATACCTTTGAATTTAATGGAGACTTTTTAAACAAGTGAAAGGGGTAAGTATGGGGGCATCTTGTGCTCCCACAGTGGCAAACATCTATATGGCCCTCTTTGAACATCTTTTCATCTATAATGAGGTTGCCCCTTTTTATGAATCCCTAAATCATTGGTCGCCATATACTGACGACATTTTCTTTGTATGGTGTGGTAAACCAGACGTCCTTGCAGAATTCCTTGAATGGATCAATTTGTGTGATGAGAATCTTCGCTTCACTGCGAACACAGACACACACAAAATAGAATTTCTGGATATCGAAATTAGAGAGTGTGATTCAAAGCTGGAAGTGGATTTATATGTGAAACCCACGGCTAGAAACACTCTCTTACACTTTAGCAGCTATCATCCTAAGAGTCAGAAAGAAAGTATACCCATGGGCCAATTTTTACACCTGAGGCGTAACTGTACCGACGTCAAAGACTATGACTTGAGAGCTGTGACTATGAAAGCTAAATTTATCAACAGAGGCTATCCGAGAAGATTGGTCAGGGAAGCCTACAAAAGGGCTCGTTTCTATGATAGAGACCATCTGCTACAGAACACTTGCCCTGCAGAAAACTCTAAACTAGTCTGTGTCACAAGACATTCTGTCTTCAATGAGAAGATACGACAAATTATAAATGCTCAGTGGCATATTCTTAATGCCAATAGTGAACAAAATGACATCTTGCACATAGACCAACAAGAATCTGAAAGACCTTGTTGTACAATCCAGGATGACGACTAGCACTGCCTTTTTACAAAAAAGTATTGACGGACAAAATGCTGTTATGGGTAACCATAAATGTTTCTATTGCAAAGCATGTGATGGGGCCATTGTTACCAACACTTATATGTACAACAGTAAGCAGATCAGTTTGAAGTCATTCACAAACTGTAAAACCAAAAATGTTATATACTTGTTGTTATGCCCATGTGAGTTGGGCTATGTAGGGGAGACGTCATGGCCCTTCTCCACGCATCTAACAGAACACCGTTCAGCGATCCGGACAAAGCAAACTGTCGCACCATTGGTTAAATATTTCCTGGAGATGGGTCACACCCCTGAGGACATCAGATGGATGATCCTAGAAAAAAATCAATAACTGAATAGGAACAGATACAGAAGAGATAAGAGAGCGCAGAGAAGTATACTGGATCTTTGTCCTTGACACCGGTTCCCATGGTTTAAACTTAGAGATACCATGGGACCAAGCGATCCGTTACAATAATGGATAATCCCCTCAGTAAAGCGCAGCTCATCACTGTGCCTCCAATCCTTTCAATATCAGTTTCTCTGTTGACTTCTCCTCTCTGTGTAAACATTCATGTCTCATTCCCTTTTCTGTATAAGGTCTCTATTTCCCTTGTTAGGTCACCAATTAGATCACCACATGTACATAATGCTGTATATAACACATTTGTGTTCACAACAACATGCAATGATAATGTAAGGTTATCATTGGTACATCCTTTGTGCATAATGTCATATATAATACACCTGGATGCATTCATGTTTACAAAGACATGCAACGATAAGATAGAACATCGGATCAAGGAAAAAAATTATTTTCAAGTTTATATCACAATGAGACATAGATTTTATATAACTGTTAGGTTAAAGGTTCTCATTGTCCCTTCATACTTTATTTGTTACATGAATTTCTGTTCATGACTTCAGTATTGATATTCTACAGTTTTCAAGCGCAAAATATGTCTAAAAATACGTAGGGAAGGAATACAAAGTACTCGTCAGATAACGTATGCCTGATTCATTATATTCAGGGCTCTATTCCGATTTTTAATTATTATTATTTTTCTTTATTTCATTGTCTCCCGTCTTGGGTATTCGATCTTGACTTCGGTCGATGGGAATTTACCCTTCCATCATGGCTGCCATAGACTCCGCAGTAAAAATAAACATTTCAAACTAGAAACGGAAACATGTGATCAGTCACACGACCTCCGCTAGACCATTTCTATGATCTCTGGGCGTTTACAATGGTTACATCGGCGTTCAACCATTACGCGTGTGTGGTATCCGGTAACGCGCGGTGGAGTGTGGCTCGAGACAC